>CAWZYM010000012.1:222500-525000 GCA_963966185.1 Rhabditoides inermis | reverse complement strand
TCCCTCTCTCTCTCTCTCTCTCTCTCTCTCTCTCTCTCTCTCTCTCTCTCTTTGAAGAGGGAGAAAGAGAGAGAGGGGTATTAGGTAATTACGTCTCCCAATCTGCGTTGTACGGCCGCACACAATGAGCGTTTCCCAAATTAACTGAAGCCCAGAGTTTCAGGAAGTGTTCATATCATGCAAAAGAGGTATTTCAGTAGGTGTTTCATGATGTGATACACTGATAAACTGATGAGGTCACGTTGTTTGATGGTTTGATCCGACTCGCATGATTTCGAATCTCATCATTCAGCTTGTATCATCCCACGGATTTAGCGGTTAATCAGTTAATCACTCACCCGACTTGCAGATTGCTAAATCGTTTCATTATCGATAATATTTGAAACTCAAAATACCCTCTACTCCCCCTTGTTTACAATCAGCAGTTGTGGGAGAATAGTAAACGTATAAGGTCTTATCTACGTAAGGTGTGAACCCCGAAATCCGAAATATCCAGGATTGATGTGATCCGGATCCGAATATCGCATCCATGGAATCATCAGTATGTTGAGTTTGGTTATCGGATGATCGGATGTAACCTGGATGATAAAAGATAAAATATAGAATCCGTCTAGGTACGATCAAGGATTGCGTGAAACTATAATTTATAATTTATAATTATTGTAGGGTTGCAGGGTACACGGCTGCAGGTATAATAAGATGAATGAGAGAGAGAGAGGGAGAGGGAGAGGGAGAGGGAGAGAGAGAGAGAGAGGGAGAGGGGGAGAGGGAGAGAGGGAGAGAGGGAGAGAGGGATTGCGATGATTGGATTAATTAATGGGCGATGAGGGTAGTTTCTGGTGGCGGAAAAAGCTCGCTCCCCTCTCTTTCTCCTCCCATCGCATACACCCGCTAATTGCAATTTAACGAAACTAATTAAAACGCACCGCGCCCCGTCTGTCTGCGCCCTCCTCGGTACGCGTGGTCTCTCTCGGTCTCTCTCTCCTCTTACAGGGACTCTCCTTCATTTAGGTCTACGTCTTGTAATGCGTGCGTTCTTTTGCAGCGTTTTATGCAGCGGACCACCCCAGCCTCTACTTTATACCCGTTGGTAATTAATTCGTCTCTTTCTCTCTCTCTCCCTCTCTCTCGCTCTCGCTCTCTCTCTCTCTCATCTCTCTGTCTCTCTGTCTCTCTCTCTCTCTCTCTCTCTCTCTCTCTCTCTTCCTCTCTCGGACAGCAATAGTTCCAATTATGTGTGTTCTTGTTGTGTTGTTATATGATACTTGTTGTCTTTCTCTTTCTCCCCGATCGTTGTATTGCCGAAAGAGAGTAGATTTGGAAACGTCTGTTTTAATGACTTTGTTTCTGAGAGAAGCTATCCGTTGCCCTCCTCTCTCTCATCTCTCTCTCGCCCCTCTCTCCTCATTCCCTCGGAGTGATTAACGTGTTTCTGTGGATTTGGCGGGTTGAAACCACCAATTAGCTCGTTTTTATTAGCGCCGGGGCGCGAAAACGCCCGTTTCTCTCGATTTCTTCCAATCGATCTCCTCTTTCGAGATCTGACCTGCTCCTTCTCCTCCTTCTCCTTCTCCTGCTCCACTCCTCTAAACAATCCTTAATCTCCTCTCTCTTCCTCATCCGAGTACATTTTTGTTCCCGTGACAACGCTGGTTAATTACTCCCAATTATTACTCGTTCAAAACTGTACCGAGAGACTTGCAAAAGCTGTCACTATCCCAAGTAATGTCACTTCGTTTCTAGGATTTTGAAATGGGCGAAGGAAGAAAATTGCTCGTTATGTCTACTAATCAGTGCAGGGGGTGTCTGTGTTCGCAACTCTGCTTCTCCTGCTCCTTCTCCCTCCTCTCCTCTCTCTCTCCTCTCAGAGCCCGCAATTAATCGCCATCCCGAGCCGATACTAATGACACTCCGGCTCGTTAGTCAAACAGCCACGCTAATCGAGCAACGCTCTCGGCCGTTCTACTTCTCACTGCTCCTTCTCCTTCTTCTCCTGCTCCTCCCCCCTTCTGCTCCTGCTCCTCCTCCACTTCCTGCTCCACTGCTCCACACTACACTGCTCCTGCTCCCTCTCCTGCTCCTCCGCCGCTGTTTTTGAGTGCGTGTGTTGTTGTGTTGAAATGTCGCTGCGCCAGATGTGACCCTGACTTCTTCCGAATCACTCTCTCTCTCTCTCTCTCTCTCTCTCTCTCTCTCTTTCTCTCTCTCTTCTCGAAATGAGGCTATTAGTGAGAGTGAGTACTCTTTCGATTCGAGATCCGCCACAATCGCAATGTGTGCGTGTATCTGCGATTTGCTCACAATTGTGCACACGTATGTCGTACTTTCCTTATTAGCCCATCTCTCTCTCTCTCTCTCTCTCTCTCTCTCTCTCTCTCCCTCCCCCTCCCTCCCTCTCTCTCTGAAGGGTGGATTCTAATTGTGGGCAGCGAGTCTCCCCCTCTCTCATTTGCCAAATCGGGCCCTTAATTCGTGCGCCCGGTCCTCTAATTCTTTCCCCTCCCCCACTCCTTCTCCCGCTAACGAATCCAGGAGAGGCTTGTAATCCACCGACTTTCCAAAGCACACCATTCTCTCTCTCTCTCTCTCTCTCTCTCTCTCTCTTTGTTGACAGGATTTCGGATGTGATAATGAGTGATTTGGTTGATTATGGTGATTAGTGATCTTCGGAGCAAGACTGATTAGTGGTTGGGACAGTCGTTTTTTTTCTCGTGCCATTCTAACCACTACGAGGATTTTTTGCGGCGTTACTTTTTTCGATTGTAAAAATGAACGTGATTTCGTTATTTATCTATGCTATGAAGTAGAGAGTGTATGGGTGCGAGAAGAGAGAGAGAGAGAGAGAGAGAGAGAGAGAGAGAGAGAGAGAGAGAGAGAGAGAGAGAGAGAAGATACTACAGTTTTGTATCGAGTGAGTGTGGGCTGTGGAATTAGAGTGATTATCGAGTGAGTGTGGGCTGTGGAATTAGAGTGATTATGTGAGTTTTCGGCTGGTGTAAACGCGAAATAATTGCGGCTAATTCGCCTCGTTTTTAGTAGTTATGCGCGGTCGCGGCATTCCTCTCTCTCTCCCTCTCCCTCTCTCTCTCTCTCTCTCTCTCTCCTCCCCTCTCTCTCTCTCTCTCCGTCTCTCCCCTCTCTCCTTCCTCTCTCTCTCTGACCAACAACGCACTGTCGCCACAACTTTGCAATGTCTACTTACAATAATAATCGACATTTTCTATGGTGATGCGTGTGAATGTCGCAGTTTATAAATAATAGAAATTAGTGGAAATAAGAAATAAGGGCGAGTCGCGCAAAGGGCAGATTCGAGGAAATCTGGCATGGTTAATAGTTTAATTGGTGTGATTACAATAGATACGCCCGGTCCCCCGTGTCAACAGACAGACAGAAGAAGACATCTCTCTCTCTCTCTCTCTCTCTCTCTCTCTCTCTCTCCATCTCTCTCTCTTTCTTTCTCTCTCTCTCTCTCCATCTCTCTCTCTCTCTCTCTCTCTCTCTCTCTCTCTCTCTCTCTCTCTTTTCTCTCTCTCTTAATTTTGCGCTATTTTCAATTCACCGTTTCTGATGACGGTTCTATTTGAATCTCAAGATCAGCCGTTCAGAGTAAATGTGAATTGTAACTATTTGGCGACGTTACGCGCCTATTTTTCACAAAACGACTAATAACTGTCTTCTCGCGTTTAATTTCGCCGCAGAAATTGGCGGATCTTATGATAATGTGGGTTGGCGCCGTGAAATGGGACTAATTATCCTGTCTCTTCTCCTTCTCCTCCTCCTTTTCCTGCTCCTTTCCCGTTCATGATCTTCTTACCTCAAGACAACTTACTTCTTCTCATCTTCTCTTTCAACTCTAATGTATCTATTCTTAGTAATCCCTGCTCCACTTCTGCTCCTCCTTCCTGCTACTGCTCCTTCTCCAAGTGTACGGTGTACCGGACTTTTTTGTGGTTCATTCTTCTCTTCCGTCTCACCTATCTGTTCCAATGCTCTAATCATTATTTACGCGACAACACGACTCTAGCCATTGATAATTGCTTTATTTTGTCTCTCTCCTTCCCACTCTCTCGGCTCGATTGTAATTTGTAATTTCTTTTCTCGATTATTAATCGACCGTTGGCAGGGGCTTTCGCGAATTGGGTTAATTTCCTAATTGATTTCTCGCCTCGCCTCATACTGACTTGGGACAACTCGCTTATGACATAACATGTGATTGGGCCGCTTCATTTCGCGCATTTCTCTCTCTCTCTCTCTCTCTCTCTCTCTCTCTCTCTCTCATTAATTCCATTACTTTGAGTGGCTAGCGCCTCCAATTAGAGAATCACTGGTCCTTCCGTCAAATCTGCACTTTCTTACGCTTAAAAATGTGATAATCATACTCTTTCTTTATGCAACTCTGTTCTTTTACTCAATGATCTCTCTCTCTCTCTCTTTCTTTCTCTCTCTATCTCTCTATCTATCTCTCCCATCTACTCTCTTCCCTCTCTCCTCTCCCCTCTCCGATTTTCTTGCACTGCTAATGAAGCCATTTCTGCCAATCTCTCCCAACTCTGCGCGCTAATTGATACTCTGAATAGTAATATACGTATATAATATAATATCGCTCGCCGTGGCTTTAGCAATCTTCCATCTTCTACACTGCTAAAAATAATACATACATTTTAACGTTGTCAATCATTGATCATGTATACCCGCCAGTTTTATCCAGTTGTTTTCTTTCTGTCTGATCAAAGTGTGTTCGAAAAGATTATCGTCGATTAAACGTGTGACGTACACATACAGCATCGATTTGTACAGATTTCAGAGAGTATTAGTTTTTTCTAGGTATTTTTTCATGGGTGTGACACCTTTTTCGTGTTTCTTCTGCGTATTTTCTCAGCTGAAAATCCTGTCTCTCTCTCTCCCTCTCTTTTCCTCTCCCCCTCTCTCTCTCCCTCCCTCCCTCTCTCTCTCTTTCTCTCACTCTCCCTCCCTCCCTCTCCCTCTCTCCCTCTCTTCCCTCATTCCATCATCCTCTAATCTCTCAATTTGATTGCTCGAAGTGAAGTAGTATATTTGGAAAGGCAAGTCAAGTGTCGGCGATTCTCATTCTCGGGGGCCCGCCACGAAATTTCATTAATCGGGGGCGGCCCCTCTCTCTTCGACGAGAGAGAGCGCGCCGGATCGAGAGGGCGCAGAGAACGAGGGCGTCTCTAGCCGTCTGTCTCTCTCCCTCTCTCCCCTTGTCGGACGGGTCTCGCTAACTATCATCCGCTTGCTGTGTGAAATCAGCGAGCGTGGCCTGATTGCCTCCGATTAGATTACGGTAATCAGCGGATCAGTAATGGGCAGAAGCAACCTAAGGAGGGAGAGAGATGCCTTTCCTCTGCGAGAGAGAGATAGAGAGATAGAGAGATAGATAGATAGAGAGAGAGAGAGAGAGAGAGAGGGAGAAAGAGATTTTCGTTTGTATTTGCGTACTTTCATTGCATCTCATCCATACTACATAACTTCACGAACCACAGCGTTGTACCTGAGTCATGGAACTTGAGTTATAGTTTTATAGTTCTTTTTGAGTGATAGAAGAGGACGTCATTTATGATTTATGTGACTTCACCTTCTCAATCCTCGATCTTTCATGTGAGGACTTCGAGAAGAAAACAAACATGGGTTAAGAACGTTGTTAAGAATACAAAGGTGCGATCATTTCGTCATTTATCATTTATCAGAGGTGGTCATCAATAATTCAACAACTCTTCGGTTCAGTTGTGCAAATTCATAATTCATTAAAATGTTCCGCGCACTACCGAAATCGATGTTTCTCATAGTTTCACACAAATAGTCGCTAACGTGATGTAAATGAATGTAGTCTCCTCATATGGGATACACTTCATCACTCCGCGCCAACCCTCTCTGATTCCCGATAATAATCATGTTATCCGCGAGTAACCGAGTTAAGTCTCTCCGGCAAAGAGTGTCTTACTTACCCTGCACTCCCCTATCGCAACTTTGTGTGTTTACATATATGCAAATGTTTATTTGAAAATTCACAGATTCGCGCACTCCGTCTCTTCTCACTGTCTACTCTACAGTCGGATTCGAGGTGAGACACTTTTCGATGACGTCACTCTCCTTCTGGCTGATTTGATTGCTTATCGGGTCGTCTTCAGTCGTTTACGATGCGAACTAATGTGTTCTCGTTTCGTCCCTCTCCCAATCACACGCTCTCTCGCCGGCTCGCGCGTCTGCGTCTCTCCTGACTGCACACTCTATCGCGCTCTCTCCTCGCGCCCCACAGCCATTAATTGCATTAATGAATCGATGCTCAACGACCGGTAACAAGTTTTTCGCACACACACACAGGACACAGGCTACGAGAGATTTCTCAATTCACCGCCGAATCGTTTTTGACCACCGATCGGTGCTGCTCCTTCTCCTCTCTGCTCCCTCACTCCTCCTATTCCTCCTCCTGCTCCTTCGATTAGCGAATCATGCGCGGTTCATTGGTTCTCTCTCTCTTTCTCTCTCTCTCTCTCTCTCTCTCGTCCCATGTTCTGTTATAAGTGTGAGAAGTGTGTGTGTGTGTGTGTTGTGTCTCCAATGAGGCTGCTATGATTGGTGGCCTCTCTCTCTCTCTCTTTCTCTCTCTCTCTCTTTCTCTCTCTCTCTCTCTCTCTCTCTCTCTCTCTCTCTCTCTCTATCCTCTCTCTCTCTCCGATTATAGGGGGTGTCGCCCTTCTTCTTCATTCCATTCCGAGTTCACTCCGCAATCCCCTCGTAAAATGCGTGCGCACACGAATCGTCCGATCAAATCGCTGTCACAACTGTCTGCTCCTGCTCCTGCTCCCTACTCCGTCGCCTGCTCCCTTTCTGCTCCTCCCTTTCATACTGTATATACCTTCCTCTGTCTCTCTCTCTTTCTCTTTCTCTCTCTCTCTCTCCCCTCTCTCTATCCCGACTCAAAAACACGTTGGCAATTCCATTATCGCCCCTCGCCCCGGTCCGTTTTGCATATATTTTGGGGCCCGCCAATTTCCACACTCACTCACACTCGATTCAATGCTTCATTTGATTTTCATATATCAAGTGGCGCGTTCGAGGCTCGGCGGGCGCATTCTATATGCAGTGAGCGGAATTAGACTGATTGCCGAAGTGACACTTTTGGTTGGGAGAGAGAGAGAGAGAGAGAGAGAGAGAGAGAGAGAGAGAGATGGAGGGAGGGAGGGAGGGAGGGAGGGAGGGAGGGAGGGAGGGAGGGAGAGGGAGGGAAAGACCCATTCTCACCTCACACTATCCATCACCACACCTAGACCGACCCCACAATTATGCGGCCACGTCTAGGCGTATTAGTCGTCTCTACTGCTCCTTCTCCTCCCCCTTCTCCTTCTTCTCCTTCACTTCTTTCTTCTAAAACTCCTTCTCCTCCCACTTCTCCTACTTCTCCTTCACCTCTTTCTCATCCTTCTCCTCCTTCGTCTCCTCCTCTTATTTCTCATCCTTCTCCTCATTTTCCTTCTTCCAGGCTTTCCTCAACATTTTTTTTTTCAAAATCATTCCTCTCTTTCTTCTTCTACCGAAAATTTCCAGTATTGAATTATAAGTCCTGCTTCTATTCTTCATACTTCATCTTCTGAAATCTACTGTCAGCCGTTCTCCTTCTCTTCCTCCTCCTTCTCCTCCTTCTCCTCCTTTCATTCTCCCCTCCCTCATTCTACTATTAGTTCTGCTCCTCCTCCTAGTCTTCTCCTTCTCTGAGTTATCATAATTCGCTCGTCAACGAAATTTTGCGTCGTCTTCGTCTCGAGCATGAAGTTGTAGTCGAATTTGTGCGAATTGAATTCGCTTAGGTCGCTTCATTCCTCCCTCCCTCCCCCCCTCTCTCTCTCCCCTCCATCTCTCTCTCTAGGTCCCTTTATTCCTGCTTATACACAGCCATAGAGAAGCGGGAGGCGGGAAAATTGGGGTAGAGCGTCCCGCCGCTAACTACCGTACCCCCGCCGTAACCCAATCAACACCCATCGCCCGCTCATTATGATGGAGCAGGAGTAGCGGAAGGAGGAGGAGGAGGAGGAGCAGCAGCAGCAGTAGGCCACGCCTCCGTAGCTGTGGCATACCAACAACCAACACCTACTTCTCCCAACCACTCTGTATACACTGTTCATTGGAGCGTGCTCTAATTGCGATACTCAGTGGAGGCAGAGCCCCGCTTCACACATCACCAAATCAGCCTAATTCCGCTCTCTCGCATAATTCCCACCCACCTCCCTCTCTCCCTCTCTCTCTCTCTCTCTTTCCTCCCTCTCTCACTCGAATTACCCGTATACTATACACTCAATGTTGTTTTGGTGCCGACCTACCGTACACTCTCTGGATCTCTTATTACACTAATCAACTACCGTAATTTTGGGCGAGAAAGAGAGAGAGAGAGAGAGAGAGAGAGAGAGAGAGAGAGAGAAAGACGGTGTCGCTTTCTAATTGCCTCTGTGAGTGGCTCTCATTTGTATCATCCCTCATTCCTTCTCAAAGTGGGCGGAGCCTGTGAGGAGTGAGCCCCCATTGGAGAGACGCGCTCGCCGTAATGAGAAGACTACTGTAATTACTCGTGGCGATACGTCACTTCCGGCGTCTCCCAGATTCGCTGGTCCCCGCCATATAAGGTCGTTAGCATTCGCGTCCGTCAATAATTGTCGTGTTTTCTCCCGGCGGCTGTGAAGGCTTTTATGAGAGCCGCGAAATTTGGTAGTTGTCATAGAATGCTGGGGCTCCAATAATCGGCGTTCTCTCTCACACAGATACTATTATTATTCGCATGTTCTCCGCGATCCATTCCCCCCCCCCCCCCAGCAATCACACCAAACCTCTACTGTAGTACTTAGGTAGGCAATACTATGAATAGCGTTTGTGTCTGCGCTCTTTTCCTGCGTTTTTTGCGCAATTAATCTGCATACCGCCGCTTTTTTCCGCGCTCATCATCTGCTTTGCTTTCTTTCACCGCACCGCTCTTTTTTTCGAATGCGAATGAGTGAATAAGCCTTCCGCCCCCCGATAGCCTTTGATGCCTGGGAAAACAGATCTGATCTAATCACTGGCCGAGTTCGCTGATCTCGCTTCGTGGGTGGTCGAGGCGGCGCGATCAAAGCCGCTCTCAGGTCCTGACATCTGGACACATTCAATGAGTGAATGACTGTGACTGCGAATTGATATGAATTTGAGAGTGGCACCGGGCCGCGAAAGAAAAGCAAATGTGTGAACTAGGCTTTTCACACTCAATCGCACACTCTCACTCTCACTCACTCGCTCACACTTTCTCCGAAATCCTATCTTAGCGAGTAGCGACTACACTTCGCTAAGAGATGTATTTCTTTGGTCGTGTCTTTGTGGTGGTTTGATATATGTGTTTGCCTGTGTGCTCCCTCTCTCTTCCGTCCATAGAGATAACTCCTTCCTACCTCGCTCCTGATTTGCATGATTAGCCAAAGTGTAGCGCGGAGAGAGGGTGGCGAGAGAGCGTGTACTTTATGGAGAGCGCGCAGACGGCGGGAGAAACGGAAAAGATTATTAGGACTAGCGGAGGATGATCCCGACTTAGGTGGTGCGAAATGCACAAGAAATCGACAATTATCCGGAGTGATTTGAATTGTCGCGAGAGAGAGAGTGAGAGAGACAGGCAGAGAGATATGCGATTATGATAGTTTTACATTTCAACACCGATACCTCTAGTCCCTTTTCAACAAACACCGAATCTATGTGTCAGAGAAGAACGCTGCCTTCACTCTCTCATAATGACATTATTGTATGCGCTATTAAAAGGTTATCTGCATTCAATCTCTCCTCTCTCGCATCTCGCTTCTATCAGACTGCGAGCGCCTCTGTCTCTCACCGCATGCCGCGCTATTTCCGCCAGCCCACTGCTCATTCAAGCGTTTCGCGCCCATCAAATATTGGAAATTATATAAATGTTATGACCGCAGCGATAAGCGCCAATTTCCGCGCGCGCGTTTTGTAATTGCCTGTGATCTCACCGCCACTATCACTCACTATCGCCGGAGTGTCTCACTATATCGATTATCGATTGATCATATAGATTAGTTCTGTGCTGCAATGTTCAATTAGTTACATGTGTGTTGTGTGTGATTCGCAGAGATGAAATCATAAACTATCATCGCATTAGGCGGCGAGAGAGTGTGCGATTGGCGGAGAGCGCAGAGTGGCGAGAGCGGCGAGGTCGGTTCATTAGTTGCCACTGTGTTTATATTAGAGCGAATTGGTTGGTGCGGGTTTGGTAGACATCATTTAGACACAACTCTCTCTCTCTCTCTCTCTCTCTCTCTCTCTCTCTCTCTTTCTATCGATCACGTATGGGTGCGGCTTCCGTTCACACCTATAGCTCCCGTCATTATGTCATTATGTAGATTCGTTGCGCGCTTTCGCACCTTCCGGAACCGCCGCGCTCATATGCTTGCCCCCCGATTATTCCATGCTAGAGAGAGCACCTCAAGTTCGGTTCAATCGCTAATTGTCGACTCTCTCTCTCTCTCTCTCTCTCTCTCTCTCTCTCTCTCTCTCTCTCTCTCTCTCTCTCTCACCCGCCAGTCGGCCGCACCTTCTGTTCATAATTCGATCAACTCGCGCAGTCTTCGCTCGTTTAAGGGCCCATTAGTACCAGACCTCTCTATGCCTTCATTACGCGCGCCTTCTCTCTCTCTCTCTCTCTCTCTCTCTCTCTCTCTCCCTCTCTCTTTCTTCTCACAACGCGCCCATTCTCTCACTCACTCTGTGATTCCAACGCGCCCTTTCATGTCCCGCACTCTTCCACTCTTGTTCCATTCTTGTATTTTGTTGCATACTGTAATAATTTGATGATTCTTGATGAGTATCGATTGCCTATTGATTGATTATCGATAGCCTTGCAGTCCGGCCTTGTTTGTGATGCATGCAGCTCGCTTCGCCTAGAATGTCCGACTACGCCGGCGGATCACTGCGCGCCGTGTTCGGGTGAGTATTGATTGATTATCGATCGATTATATCGATTATGCCTCGTTCCTATCGTACTCTTCATAATATGACAATTCCCCCAAATTCGCGCCTGCCTTCGCTATAATTCAATTTGATCGCTGATGTGTGTGAGAGAGAGAGAGAGAGAGAGAGAGAGAGAGAGAGGAGAGAGGGCAAAGTGAGGGAGGGAGGCTCATCAGAACATTCATAAATACTGCATATAGAGGGCAGTGCATGAAGTGAGGGACGAATACGAATTTCGAATTTAACTTCTGAGATCGAAACTGCCACGTTTTCTCCTCAATGTTGCAACTTCTTACCTTCACTGTCCGGAAGCCAACTCACTCAATTGTCAATTCTCTCTTTTTCCCCGCAAGTAGATGGTAACCAAGTTCAGCAATATTTTTCGACTTTGATATTCGCGTTGTTGAAATGTTGAAACGACCGGCTAGTTACAACTCTTATCATCAAATTTCAAGCACCATTCAACTTGTCTGAACTTGTGATTGTGAGACTTTCATGTTTATCAGTCAAGAAACGCAGCTCACTTGTAACAGCTATGTCCTATGTACAACCTGATGCGTTCTGAAAACATTGAGTGATATACATCCACTTTCCATCCTCTTTCCATATTCATATTCCTGGATAAACGATTGATAAACGATCGATAAACTATCGATTTGATTGATTGATTGATTTGCAGCGATCCCGCTACCTCCTCCGCCTCCCCCGCCACTGGGTCTCCCGATGAGGCGGGAGGATCCTCCCCGAAGTCCTCCCTCGAACGCCTACTCAGTGGAGCCATAGAGAGCATCGCCGCTGAGAGTGAGTGATTAGCTGATTGATCAGCTGATACTTAATGATCAGTTGATCAGCTAATCGCTGATCGTTCTTTGAGTTTCAATTAGCAACCCGGCGAGTTGCCGCTGTTACATTTGACTAGCTAATGAGGAGAGCGGTGAGGCAGGGGAGACATGAAATGACCCGTCATTCCCTGTCGCCACTTCCGTTTTTCTCGTTGATATTTGCTGGTTGATTGATTTATTGATTGATTGATTGATTATCGATCGATCTAGACGTGCTGCCCGATTGGTCTCGTATTCCTCTGGAAATGATGGCGTCACCGTTTGCCGGTCCGTCAGCCGCTCAGCTGAGGTAGGTAGAGAGGGAGGGAGAGAGAGGGGGGGGGGGAGAGAGGGGGAAGGGGGAGAGAGAAAGAGGGAGGGAGAAAGAGATTCCCTTTCTAGGAACAGCAGCAAGACTCTCAAGTGTCCCAAGTGCAACTGGCACTACAAATACCAGGAGACGTTGGAGATTCATATGAAGGAGAAGCACGCCGATGGAGACGTGAGACGATCTCTCTCTCTCTCTCTCTCTCTCTCTCTCTCTCTCTCTTCCTCCCTCTCTCTCTCTCCCTTTCTCCTCCCCCCCTCTCTCCTCTCTCTCTCCCCCCTCTCTCTCTCTCTCTAACTTCCTCTTCCTTCCAGGTACGGTGCGGCTACTGCGCGGAGAATCGCCCGCATCCGAAGCTCGCTCGCGGCGAGAGCTACCAATGCGGCTACAAGCCCTATCGATGCGAGCTCTGCAAGTACAGTACCACTACGAAGGTGAGGAGGGAGAGAGAGGGAGGGAGAGAGGGAGAGAGAGGGGAGAGAGAGATAGAGAGAGAGAGATCCACCCTTCCAGGGCAACCTCTCCATCCACATGCAGTCCGACAAGCACCTGCACGCCATGCAGGAGCTCCCCAACAGCATCGGTGAGATCGATAATCGATAATCAATCGATAACTAATCGATAACCGATCACAGCGAGTCTCACGCACCCGGCCGCGACGCGGTCTCCACTGTCGGACAGGGAGGGAGTGTTCATTTGCCTGATCTGCACCGCCTACGGTACCAACAAGCTCTGCGACATGGTCGACCACGCCGAGAAGGTACGGTAGTCTACGCTATACGGCAGCGTCACGTTTTCGTTGCAGGACCGCTCGCGTCCGGCGCCCACGGATCTGGCGACAGTGAACGGGGTGTTTCGGTGTCAGCTGTGTCCGTACAACACGAACCTCAAGGCCAACTTCCAGCTGCACACGAGAACGGACAAGCACATTCAGAGAGTGCAGCTGGTGAGTGATAGGTGATATGATTAGATGAGCTGATCGATCAATAACTAGGTAAACGGTAAACCCCTGGGAGCGTTGGGGCACGTAAGACGTAATTCATTGGCATGTGGCTCATATAGTGTGGGAAAGGCGATCGGCAGAGCGAAAGAGAAGATGCAGACCTCGTCTAATAATAACATTAGCGACAAAGGACGGCCTTTCGCGCGCCCCCTCTCACCGAGCACCTATATCTTCCCACGCTTTGAAACATTGCCGTGCGCCCTCATTTCACCGGTTACTGTAATCCGTGTCCTATGAATTCGTCGCCGGAATTCCGACTGATAATCGGTGTGCTATAGAATCCCGGTCGCTTTTGATGAAAAGAGTGTGTGAGCGGCGCTAATTCGCCGTCACTTACAAAAGAGGGATTGGCGAGTTGATCGAAATTTCTATCCCTCTTCCCAGTCACTATTAATCCCATTCAATCACAGACACCTCACGGACGGGTTTCCCCAAAAGGTGGTAGTACTGAGTCATAGCAAATTGGTGTACGGTAGGCAATCGATAAATGCAAATGAGTGGGCAGGTCCATTTCCGGGGTCGCCTATTCTCTCTCACTCATTCCGTGAAAGGAAGAGTGTATGTGTTCCACTCGATCATTTGTTTGCTCAACTCATGGTCTAATGTGTGAGTGAGATGTGTACGTCATGATTAACTCTGCGCTCTCCACCAAATCCACGCTCTCTCCACGCTCTCTCGTCCCGCTTCTCATCCTCTCGCGCACTCTCTCGTACCGTAGCTCGCTGGCGCTAACAGTGATTCACACTAATCAGCTTGACATACACATGCATACAAAGGTTCTCCCGGTGATACGGTATCCGCTGATACGAAGTGATATGTTTGTTCGCGGACAGGCGTTTTTGCCCCGAGGGCACGAGTGTTTGTTTGTCGACACGAATGCAGGTGTGAAATGAATGTGATGCGCACCTTTGATTTCTACAGTCACCCCCTCCTATATCGGTTTGTTTGATCGGGGCTGAGTATCGATTTCTGATCACGACATACTAGGTATGGTCGAAGCGCCTGGAATGGTTTGATGGTAGATCCACGTACTGATTGAGAGTCTGGATCCCTCGATCAGTCTCCTTGAAATGCGCGTGCCTGTTCACCTCTCGAGTGCGTCCTCATTCCTCATTTGCATTTCTTCCTCCTCTCTCTCACTGTGTGTGTGTGTGCACCGTCTCATTATACGATTATTGGAGTGGTGAGACGGCGCCGAGAGACCATGCGATTCGAGGAGCGCGCAGAGCCGAGACAATGCCCACTCACCTTGGGAAGGTAGATCAGCCTTTGCCCACCCCGCACTTGATTATTATTGCACGCAGGGCAAAGGTCACTTGCTTATGCTAATGAGTTGTGCTGGGGGGTTTGTTCCCAGGGAGGTGTTTTCTTGCGCTGCTCGATGAATTGAGGTCGGCGGAAAGCAATGAGCCGTGTTCGGTTCCATTCATTGATTACGGCCCGATCAGACGCGCAAGAACGCTAATGTGTCTCCCTCTCCACTCCATTCCTCAACTTGACTCGCAAGTGTGAGCCAAGTGATTACTGGGCGCGCTCATTGAGCCCGGCTGCTGATTGGATGAGGCTCGCTGGAGGCTCCGCCCCTCTCATTAGCTCCGCCCCCATCGCGAGCGCTGAGTGACCCACAATTTGCACGCCTCGATTCAACAATGTGCTAATTTCCAGACGCGGCGCAATTGGCTTGGCGCGCGTTATTACATTATTATTACTACTCGTCATTATCTGATTAGCGCATCTTGCCGATTAATTCATCAGCAAATTAATCGTAGTGTCTCGTCGTGCGTAGTGTCTCGTAGTGCTGTCGGTGTATAGTGTGCTTTGCAGGCGAACCACATTCGCGAGGGTTGTGGCGGGAGTTTCTCGCTGACCCGCCTCTCCTCTGCCAAGTCTGTCGTGCAGGTGTTGTGCCGACCCTGTCAGGAGATATTCTCGTGGTCAGTGAGGGAGAGAGAGAGAGAGAGAGAGAGAGAGAGAGAGAGAGGGGAGAGAGAGAGGGAGAGAGTGGGGGAATGAGAGAGGGAATGAGAGAGAGAGAGAGAGGGGAGAGAGAGGGAGAGAGAGAGAGAGGGAGAGAGAGAGAGTGGGGGAATGAGAGAGGGAATGAGAGAGAGAGAGAGATTCCTTCAGCTCGTCGTCTCTTCGCGAGCACTGTGAGGGTGTGGCGCACCGGACGCACTGTCGCCAGCCCATCTCTCACTGGACCTGCCGGCTCTGTCCCTTCGAGGCGGCGCAGAAAGGAGACGCGCTCGGTGAGTTACTGCTCCTCCTCCTCCTTCTCCTCCACCTCCTCCTTCCAGGTCACATGTCCGTGCACCCGCCGGCTTCTTGGCTACCGTCCCTCGATTCGCGACAAGGTTCGTTCCATTCCCGCCTCTGGCAATTTCGACAAACAAGCATAACTCTTGCTTTTATTTCTCTCTCTCCTCTGCCTCAGCAATCCCCAGTGAGTCGTCTCATTTGTTCGGGCGTCGGAGCTCTTTCGCCTGAATTTGCGAATTTAGGCCCCATGCCATGGGGCCGTGTGATATCGATAGCAGCTCGGCGTTTCGGAATTAGGCGAGGAGTCTCGCCCTTCCAGCCATATCCCAAGTGAGATATCTCGGCGGGAGGGATGAGATGATGAATCGACTAATTTTCGAGAGGCATGGCGGGCTCTCTTCCCTTCTAAATGGGACTGCGATGGCGCGCGCCCCGAATTAGAGATATCGGAACGGATAGCTGGGTTGATTAGGGCAAGAGAGAGAGACAGAGGGGAGGGAGGGAGGGAGGGAAAGAGAGAGAGAGAGATGTGGGATACAACTTCTCCTCCCTCCGATCTCCAATTGATTCGCTCATTCTCATTCGTGCCGCGCCTCTTGACGTGCGTCTATTGAATCGGCCGAGGTCGGGCCCGACGACTGCGAGACAATACCCCCCGGTATACCATGGTATACTCTCTCTCTCTCTCTCTCTCTCTCTCTCTCTCTCTCTCTCTCTCTACTCTCTCTCCGCTCTCGATCTACCCTTAATTGATCCCGCCAGCCGGGGGGCGAGGCGTGAGACAAAGGTGTTGAAGAGTGTCAACAACACATCTCTCACACCAGCCGCCTATGTTTGATCTACCAAGGTGTTATTGATCGGACCTCCCTCCCCCTCTGTCTATCCGATGACATTTGCCCCATCCCCCCATCGTACATACGCCAAATGTCGAGTTATGATTTTGTAGTGATTCAGAGCCTTGTATAGCGGGGGGGATTGACTCGGAAAGAGTGCGCGTATCATGAAGTTTTGGCTGCGAGAGAGCGAGGGAGGGTGGAATGAAAGCCACGCCCCCTAAATTAGAGAGAGAGACGGGCGTCAATTCAGACGGGCAGCGGCTGTTGATTCGCTCCGGGCCGGCGAGCCTTTATCCGATTCCGCCGCCTACCACCACGACTGATTAGCGCGTGATAATCAGTTAATCACGGCCTTGTTTTTCTGCCCTGGGGGCGCAGTATAGTGTCTCTGCCTTTGCTACTCTCGCGCTCTCTCTCTCTCTCTCTCGCCCTGACTACCGTATGCAATTAGCCATCACACACAGTGTTCATTACTGGCGGGTGGGAGAGGAAGAGAGAAGGAGGGAACTCGTCTTGCCTCAATTATTCGCCACACCGCAATTCCAGCTGTAAAACTCTCTCTGTCCCTCTCTCTCTCTCTCTCTCTCTCTCTCTCTCTCTCTCTCTCTCTCTCTCGCACCATTCCGCCAATTCTCTCATTCGCATCGTTTCCATGCACTTTTCCTCCTGCGATTCTCTCCCCACCGATTTGATTCCCGCGCTCACTCAAATCAGATTTCATCAACGTTGTTTTCCTGTAATCCTCCACTGTCTTCTTCAAATAAATTCCTCTCACCCCAGTCGTTTTCACTAATTCCCGCTTGTCTTGCAGATTCGGATGATCTAGCGATGCGGGAAGAGGCTGCGTTCGCCTGTGCCGCGTGTCCATTCACTTCGAGTAAGTCCGGCCACTCGAGAGTTGAGAGAGAGTAACCCGATCGTTCTCTCGATCCGCCATTGATCCACGCACCAATCGATAGCAATCGATATTCGTCATTATTAGTTTTCAAGCCGTGTACGCCCATTTAGTGGTTGGGGTGGCGGTGGCGGTGGTGGGATTGACATAATAGGCACGAAAAGGGTGTGTTGGTCAATTTGCAAAGGCGTCGAGAGAGTGCGGCAAAGTGAGAGACGAGAGGGGCGCGAGAGCACTCATAATCATGGCCCGCCACCGTATAATGGGCAGCACACACAAGGAGTTATGGGGGAAAAGGTGTGTGCTGTCGTGTATCGATTGATTGATTGATTGTATATTGATTGATTGATTGCCTGAGCGTGTTCCCATCCAGTGTTATCATTAGGGTGGGAGAATAGAGCGAGCGGTGCGCCCTCATTCCCACACACGCACACTCAAGGAAAGCAAATTGTGGGGCTCGATCGATTATCGATTAGTATTGATTTATCGATTGATTGCAGAAGACGAGTCGTCGCTGATCGAGCATGCCGCTACTCACGATGCTCCGGAGCAGTGCACTCTCTGCTCCGCGCGGCCAAGTGATCTCACCCAGCACATGATCCAGGTGAGTCTCTCTCCCTCTCTCCCTCTCTCTCTCTCTCTCCCTCTCTCTCTCCTTACCTCCCTCTCTCTCTCCAGGAGCACAAGATCTCCGAGTCTGCGGTGGAGCGCCTCCTCGCCTCGCAGCGAGCCGAGAATTCACCGTGAGTTTCTTTTTTTTTCTTTTTGCAAGATCGTGATTCACATACTGTCTAATGGGAATCGTCCTGCGACTAATGCACTCTCTCTCTCATTTCGCGAGAATCAATATGAATGAATGACTGTGCGTGAGAGAGAGTGTGAGTATTCAAATGTCACTAAAGTAGCGATCAGACTATTTCTGGCAAGGCGATCCCCAGGAATATCTCAAATCCCTCGGCGGGCGCGTTTGTGTATCATCATAAGCATAATCATGAAGCAGCTTTGATGATACATGATACATGATAGCGTCAGGCTTCTCCTTGATGATGTTTATTTCTCATATTTGTAGTACTATTTCATCCATACGGTGTCCCAGAACACCGAGAGAGAGAGAGAGAGAGAGAGAGAGAGAGGAGAGAGGAGAGAGAGAGGAGAGAGAGAGAGAGTGAGAGAGGGGAGAGAGAGAGAGAGAGAGAGAGAGATCACCTCTCATTCCTTGCTTTCCAGTGCCACCCCCTCCTCTCACCCCTTCCGGTGTCCGGCTTGCCCCAAAGCCTTCTCCTCCGAGCACTCTCTCCAACAGCACCAGGTACGTTTCTAATTGAATGATACGTTTGTTTCGTATACGTTTCGGACACGTTTCACCTCCGGTACGTTTCAGCTGTCGCACCTGTTCGACTGCCAGCAGCGGTGTCCGGTGTGCGCGGAGAAGGTGGAGGGGAAGGAGGAGTTGGCGAAGGTGAGGGAGGGAGAGAGAGAGAGAGGGAGGGAGGGGGGAGAGAGAAGAGAGAGGGATGAAGAGAGAGGGAGGGAGAGAGAGGGAGAGAGGAGGAGGAAAGAGATTCAATCTACTCTTGCAGCACCTCGCCACTGCGCATCCGGAAGAGGCGCGCTGTGAGCTGTGCGCAGAGTCGTTCACCTCCAGACAGGTAAGGAGAAAGAGAGACAGAGAAAGAAAGAGAGAGGGAAAGAGAGAGAGGAGAGAGAGGAGAGAGAGAGAGAGATAACTCGTTCAGGCGATGCTGGCTCACCTCCACTCTGCTGGTCATCTGCAGCGGGCGAAGCGTCAGCTCGAGGCCGGAGCAGTGGATCTCAGCTCGCAGGTACATCTCTCTCTCTCTCTCTCTCTCTCTCTCTCTCTCTCTCTCTCTCTCTCGCTCCCTCTCTGCGTTGTCCCTGCTAATCGCGCGTGTGATTCACACATGTTTGATTAGCGCGGCACATCGCGCGCTCATTTCTGAGAGGGTACTGTAGCTTGGGCACAGAGAATTGAGGTGTGGAGAGCACGATTAATGATTAGATTCGGCGAGTCATACCGCAAACACGCTCTCGCTGCCCCGCGCGCTCTCCTCCCTCCCACTATCCCTCGCCCATTCTCTCTCCCTCCCTTGCACTCTCTCGCGCGCAAAGGAATCATGCCCAAATTTGGGCGGCGCTGGCTCTCTCTCTCTCTCTCTCTCTCTCTCTCTCTCTCTCTCTCTCTCTAGTGTTGACAGTACACAAAGAGAAGTGCGCGACGGGGGAGGGAGGAGAGCGTGGCGATAGTGGAGGTGCAGGCAGCGAGCGGGTGGCGAGAGAGCGCGAGCGAGGGGGAGGGGGAGAGGCTGCCTCCATGCGAAAGGGGAACTAATCACTCGTTAATATGCGGTCGGGGGACGTATATGAGCGCCGGTGCGACAATGAGAGAATTGATGAAAATTTGGCGGTCGCCCGCCGCGGCAATCAATTGGTGGTGGTGAGAGGCCAGGTCCACGCACGCTCCTCACTCACTGCCCTGATCTACCTAAGCCGATCAGACCCCCTTACCTTGGCGGTGCCGGTTTCCAAACCACCCCTTCCTCATTCTCATTCCCTCATTTTGTGCCAAATGAGGCCGCGCCGCCTTCTTCTTTTGTAAACAGTCTCCTCTCTCTCTCTCTCTCTCTCTCTCTCTCTCTCTCTCTCTCTCTCTCTCTCTCTCAAGTTGTGTGGTCGAAACTGTTTTTGCGACCGCCAGCTTCCGCCGCTCGCGACTAGTTAGAATATGCACTTTGCACTTGGCGCGTGGCGCGGCTTCCGGTGTCGTCTTCTCTATTGCGTGTCTAATCGGAAGTCTCATTGTCTCGCGATGCTCACCTCTCGGATGCAGGCGCTGACCGTTGACGGCCGCAAGCCGTTTCGCTGCAACGTGTGCAACATCGCCTACGGACAGGGCACCACTTTGGACATCCATCTGCGTTCCGTCGCACATCAGAGCAGGATGGGCAAGGTGGGATCTCTCTCTCTCTCTCTCTCTCTCATCCCTCCCTCTCTCTAGGTGGCGGACTTGGTGGCAGCGGGTGAAGTAGACTCCTCGAAGCCGGTGATCGAGCAGCCCGGCGGCCCTCCGCAGCGGCTCATCTCCGATCTCATCGCCAAGGACGATGAGGTGTGTTATTGATCGATTATTGATTGGTTATTGATTGGTTATTCTCTATTGCGCAGTTGTCCTTACACTGTCCAGCTGTCGGCGGCGCGTTTTGTCTTTTGATAGTGGTCATAACCGCATAACTCATTGCACTTTACGCGCCCGCAATAACAGCCCACTTCCGGGGAGACAATAGCGCATATCATAAGAGAGGGTGTGAGGCGCGAGCGCCGGCCGCCCTTTGATCTCATTCCGGCTGACAAACGGCTGACGCGACTCTTGGTAGATCAGTTTTCCTCGATAGATCCGCCGATCGATACCGTGCCGTCTGATTTTGCACCTTTGCCGTGTGTAATTATGCAATGAATCGGACTGGTTTGCAGCACTCTCCGCGATTCCCACACTCTCTCATTTACCCTCACTCACCCAGCCGACTGACTGTCAACAGGGTTGATGGTATAATAATTAGAGTCGCTAGAACCCTTCTCTCTCTCTCTCTCTCTCCCTCTTTCTCTCTGCCGCACAGTCCTCATAATTGCCGCGAAATCCCACGGCGACCTTGAAATTAGGGGAATGATGAGCGTAATTTGGTGGACGGTCGAATGGCGTTCGTTTCAGTAGTGGTCGTCTTTCTGTTTCCGCATTTTCCCATTCGCGTCGTCTTTCTAATTAGACTACTGTAGCTCCTTTCTCTCGATTGGTTGATTACGCTGGCTGGCTGCAGCTACCGTAGCCTAATTTGTCGCCGCTCTCCCGTCGCTCTCTCTCATTTCGCGATGACTCGCCGCGCTCTCTCGCCCGCTCTCCGCCACTCCACCGCGCTATCCACCGCTCTCTCGCCTGCGTATCGCAATTTTGATAGCCCTTCCAACCAGCCGGCAATTAACGTGTTCCCATGCTCTCTCGTCGGCGTCTGAGCGCCTGCATCTCTACAATACGCGCGTTCTCTCGCTCTCTGTCTGCGCGCCTCGGCCGGAAGACAAACATTGAATAAGGGGGCCGGCCAGCACAAACGATGAATAATGAGTATTTGTGTGTGTGTGTGAATTGCGTGAATCTACAATGAATTCATATTCACGGGGATCGGCCGAGACTGGTACGGTAATGGGCGCGCGCGCATTGATAAGAACATGCATTGAACATCGATCGATACCGATCAATATCAATCAATAATCAATCGATTGCAGGCACCTGCCGAGGGTGCGATGGCGATGCTCAACTTCCTCAACATGGCACAGATGTTCGCCATGGCGGGTCAGGGAGAAGGTGAGGAGAGAGGGAGAGAGGAAGAGAGAGAGCGACAGACAGACAGAGAGAGAGAGAGAGAGAGAGAGAGAGAGAGGTTCCCTTTTTTCAGACGAGTACGCGTCTCCGAGGAACGCGCTGCAGCTGCGCGCCATGTTGAACTCGTTCGGCATGGAAACGGTGACGTCACTCTGCCCCGCACTTCTCGTCGACCAACACAGAATTGACCAGCTCCCCGATGAACAGGTAGATCAGAGGGGGTAGATCAGTGGGGTAGATCAGTGGGGTAGATCAGTGGGGTAGATCAGTGAGGGTAGATCAGTGGAGGTAGATCAGTGAGGGTAGATCAGTGAGGGTAGATCAGTGGTAGATGAAGAGGGTTGATCATCTGGATTGATCACTTTTCATTACCCCTTCAGGACAATGTATCAGTACGCTATCGATTGTTTTGGTTATGGATTATAGGAATAGAGCGAGTGTGAGAGAGAGGTGTAATAACAACAATTGTCGTGTGATTGGTGGGCGTCGCGCGAATTATATTTTGGCTGCCGACCGATTGCAATTGCCCCAGCATAATCGGGGTGATGAACTGATTCGGAGGGGGACTGACTGGTTGTATAAACAGTATTGATTTATCGATTGATTTGCAGATTTCGTCTGTCTGCCAGGTGGCTTGTCAGGAGTGTGGCGAGTCGCTGCCCTCCCTGCTCTCACTCAAGAATCACTCGACGGAGAAGCATCAGAAGGAGGTGAGAGCGTCTCTCTCTCTCTCTCTCTCTCTCTCTCTCTCTCTCTCTCTTTCTTACCCCTTCCTTTCTAGATCCCTGAGGATACCGTGAGGCAGTGGGCGGAGCGTCTGAAGACCACCCTCGACGATCTTCCGTGTGCCTCTCGCGCAGTGCGTCGATCGGCCAGCCGGGAAGCCAGCGAGCCACCGGAGAAGAAGGCCAAGGTAGGAGAGAGAGAGAGAGAGAGAGAGAGAGAGAGAGAGAGAGAGACAGACAGACAGACAGACAGACAGACAGACAGACAGACAGACAGACAGACAGACAGACAGACAGACAGACAGACAGACAGACAGACAGACAGACAGACAGACAGACAGACAGACAGACAGACAGACAGACAGACAGACAGACAGACAGACAGACAGACAGACAGACAGACAGACAGACAGACAGACAGACAGACAGACAGACAGACAGACAGACAGACAGACAGACAGACAGACAGACAGACAGACAGACAGACAGACAGACAGACAGACAGACAGACAGACAGACAGACAGACAGACAGACAGACAGACAGACAGACAGACAGACAGACAGACAGACAGACAGACAGACAGACAGACAGACAGACAGACAGACAGACAGACAGACAGACAGACAGACAGACAGACAGACAGACAGACAGACAGACAGACAGACAGACAGACAGACAGACAGACAGACAGACAGACAGACAGACAGACAGACAGACAGACAGACAGACAGACAGACAGACAGACAGACAGACAGACAGACAGACAGACAGACAGACAGACAGACAGACAGACAGACAGACAGACAGACAGACAGACAGACAGACAGACAGACAGACAGACAGACAGACAGACAGACAGACAGACAGACAGACAGACAGACAGACAGACAGACAGACAGACAGACAGACAGACAGACAGACAGACAGACAGACAGACAGACAGACAGACAGACAGACAGACAGACAGACAGACAGACAGACAGACAGACAGACAGACAGACAGACAGACAGACAGACAGACAGACAGACAGACAGACAGACAGACAGACAGACAGACAGACAGACAGACAGACAGACAGACAGACAGACAGACAGACAGACAGACAGACAGACAGACAGACAGACAGACAGACAGACAGACAGACAGACAGACAGACAGACAGACAGACAGACAGACAGACAGACAGACAGACAGACAGACAGACAGACAGACAGACAGACAGACAGACAGACAGACAGACAGACAGACAGACAGACAGACAGACAGACAGACAGACAGACAGACAGACAGACAGACAGACAGACAGACAGACAGACAGACAGACAGACAGACAGACAGACAGACAGACAGACAGACAGACAGACAGACAGACAGACAGACAGACAGACAGACAGACAGACAGACAGACAGACAGACAGACAGACAGACAGACAGACAGACAGACAGACAGACAGACAGACAGACAGACAGACAGACAGACAGACAGACAGACAGACAGACAGACAGACAGACAGACAGACAGACAGACAGACAGACAGACAGACAGACAGACAGACAGACAGACAGACAGACAGACAGACAGACAGACAGACAGACAGACAGACAGACAGACAGACAGACAGACAGACAGACAGACAGACAGACAGACAGACAGACAGACAGACAGACAGACAGACAGACAGACAGACAGACAGACAGACAGACAGACAGACAGACAGACAGACAGACAGACAGACAGACAGACAGACAGACAGACAGACAGACAGAGAGGAGAGGGACCATTCCAGGACGAGCCTGTGGACCCGAACCTGGCGCAGCTCGCTCTGCTCAACATGATGGGCGGTTCGATGGGCGGGTCGGGGATGCCTGCTATGCCGTTCGGTCTGCCCGGCTTCCCTCCCGGAATGGAGCAGTTCTTCAACCCGGCCGCTGCCGCCGCCGCCGCAGCTATGATGCAGCAGTCGCTCGCCGCCAACTCGCCGGCCAAGCGAGCGCGCACCCGAATCACCGACGACCAACTCAAGGTGCTCCGGCAGTACTTCGACATCAACAATAGCCCGACGGAGCAGCAGATCAAGGTATGGGTCTACTAGCATCGTATTTGGAGGTGTAAGATGTCGAATACCATTGTCTGACCGAAAGATGACTGATGAAGATGACTGAAAGATGAGTTGATGTGGGGTTGATTAGAGGAGAGTCAACTTGCGGCAAAAGGTTTCGTTTTTTGAAGGAGATCGAAAACCATTTTTTTACTGAAAGTGTTTTTCATCTCCCTCTTTTTCAGGAGATGTCCATCAAGGCCCAACTTCCGGAGAAGGTGATCAAGCACTGGTTCCGCAACACTCTGTTCAAGGTGGGAATGGGGGCGGGACTGGAGGGGGCGGGGCGACTGCACCCCCGGCGTTCCCATGACCGCGTGACTCACGACGCGCCTATGATTGCTAATGCCTCATTGGTATTATGCGCTCAACCAAAACATTGCTCGTCTATGGGAACACGGTGGCAACCGGATGACCAAATGTGATTCGTAGGGATCAATCGATAATCAATCGATATTTGCAGGAGCGCCAGCGCGACAAGGACTCACCTTACAACTTCTCGATTCCTCCATCGATGAAAATCGACCTGGATGCGTATGAGAAGACTGGAGAAGCCAGAGTCGTGGCGCTCTCGCAAGAGGACCACGACCAGTGCTCGTCGCCCACCACTCCCGCCGCTCGCGCGTCCGCCGGCGGCAGCAGTCCCGCCCCGCCTCCGCAGGCCCCGCCCACCACGGCGGCCGCCACGCCCGCCGCGCCGCCGCCGCTGACGCTGCAGAGTATGATGGCACAGCAGGGACACCCGTTCGCCGCCTTTCTGCAGGATCCCGAGAAGGCGTTCGCTATGCTGCCAGGTGGGTAGAGAGAGAGAGAGGGAGAGAGAGAGAGAGGGAGAGAGAAAAAAGAGAGAGAGAGAGGGGGAGAGAAAAAGAGAGGGAGGGAGAGAAAGAGGGAGAGAGAGAGAGAGAGTCCCCACCTTTGCAGGCGCCCTACCTTCGATGCCCCCAATGCCGCAGCAGCAGCAACAGCAGCAGGCCTCCTCCGGCCGGCGCGCCAATCGCACCCGCTTCACCGACTTCCAGCTGAGAACCCTGCAGCAGTTCTTCGAGAAGCAGGCCTATCCCAAGGACGACGACCTGGAGGTGCTCTCCAAGAAGCTCCAACTCTCGCCCCGGGTCATTGTCGTGTGGTTCCAGAACGCGAGGCAGAAGGTGAGAGAGAGGGAGAGAGAGAGGAGAGAGAGAGAGAGAGGAGAGAGAGAGAGAGAAAGAGAGAGAGCGAGAGAGGGAGAGAGAAGGAGAAAAAGAGAGAAAAAGAAAGAGAGAGGGAAAAAGAGAGAGAGGGGGGGGGGAGAGGGGAGAGATGGATAGAAAGAGAAAGAGGAGAGAGAGAGAGAGAGGGGAGAGAGAGAGGGGAGAGAGAGAGGGGGGGAGAGGGAAGAGAGAGAGAGGAGAGCGAGAGAGATGGTGCTGACCGTGTTCCTTTGGAAGGCTCGCAAAATCTACGAGAACCAGCCGAACGTGGAGGGATCGGACCGGTTCGTGCGCACCCCGGGCTGCAACTTCCAGTGCAAGCGCTGCCAGCTTGTCTTTCAACGCTACTACGAGCTCATCCAACACCAGCAGAAGAAGTGCTACAAGGTGCGGCTGCGTAGACTGATTATCATGAAGTAGGCTGAGTATCATGAAGTAGGCTGAGTATCATGAAGAAGAAGAAGTGCTACAAGGTGCGGGCTGCGTAGACTGAGTATCACACTGCGTCACTAAGCATCTCTCAGGTGTAAAGTGATTGATGTATTGATTGATTGATTTGACAGGACGACTCGGTGGCGCTGCAGAACGACAACGAGGGAGTGGTGTCGGACGAGCCACTAGCCGAGGAGGAGAAGGGAGTGTCGTCGTCTCTGGGAAAGGCGGGGCTGGGAGCGGCGGCCGCGCAGCTCGCCGCACTCGCAGCCAACCCGGGCATGGTGCAGCCGGCCGAGCTACTCAAGCTGATCGGAGGAGGCACCACCGACGCCCTGCTCAAGATGTGTGAGACGGCTGGCACGTCCACAGCACCCTTCCATAAGAGGTACTGTTTCTCTCTCTCTCTCTCTCTCTACCCTCTCTATACCCTGTGCCCTTCTAGATGCCCCTTCTGCGCGGTGCTGTTCCGTCAGCGTGGATCTCTCCTAGAGCATCTGTCCACCAAACACTCGGAGCAGCTTGCGAAGACGCCCGTCGATGTGGACAGGATACCCGACGCCGACGACGTGCCCTCGCTCTCGTCTGCCCTCTCAAACATGCAGGAGGCTGCTGCTAGGGCGGTCCTCGCCGGAACCGCTGCGCCACTCGATCTCAGCTCACATGAGAGGTCCGTCAGTCTCTCTCTCTCTCTCTCTCTCTCTCTCTCTCTCCTAACCCTCTCTCTTTCAGCCGCGAGTCTCTGTCGATGTCGCCCTACCTCGGTGGAAGTGGCGACGAGGCAGGAGAAGAGGGCGACGAGGGTCTCGATCTCTCGTCCTTCCTCCCGCAGACCGCCTCGCCGATGGGCGGAGCCGCAGGGGGCGGGGCGAGCGGCAAGCGCTACCGCACCCACCTCACGCCCACGCAAGTGCACGTGATGAAGTGTGTCTTCGCCGACTACAAGACGCCCTCGATGGCCGAGTGCGCGCAGCTGGGACGAGAGGTGCGTATCGATCGATTATCGATTGATTGACTCATCGCTCGCTTTCAGATCGGTCTGCACAAGCGCGTGGTGCAGGTGTGGTTCCAGAACGCGCGCGCCAAGGAGCGCAAGTCGCGCGCGGCAGGCGAGGCGGAGGAGAAGCCGCAGCCGGAGAGATGCACACTGTGCGCAGTCGACTACCCCCAGCCACACTCGATGCAGGAACACCTTTTCTCTGAGACGCACCTTGCCGCACTCAAGAGTCAGCTCAAGGGGTGAGCGACTCTCTCTCTCTCTCTCTCTCCTCTCTCTCTCTCTCTCTCTCTCTCTCTCCTCTCTCTCTCACCACTACCCCTTTCAGTGACGACCAGCCGCAGTCTCTTCCGTCAGACGACGTGCCGAAGGCCCGGCCGCCGGTGCGCGACGGCGGCCGGAAGAGCAGCTCCGCGGCTCCTCTGAACCTCGCCGGGATGATGCAGTTCGGCCTGCCGATGATGTACGACCCGCAATTGATGGGCACGCCCATGGCACTCCTGCAAGTACCCGAGAAGGTGAGTGGAGAGAGAGAGAGAGAGAGAGAGAGAGAGAGAGATTACCTCCTTCCTCTGCAGGTGCGGGAAGAGCTGCAGTCGGCGCTGCAGTCTGGCGCGGACTCGTCCAGGTTCACGCAGGACGGTCTCTCCCCCTCCTCTCAACTCGATTCCGACGACGCGCTCCACTGTGGCAGCAAGGACGTCGAGGTCGGGTGGGCGTGTCGCGGCTGTGGCAGCGTCTTCCAGGCTGAGTCGGCGCTCTCCGCCCACCAGGTATCGATCGATTGATATGGGGGGTGATTATCGATTGATTGTGTGATTTTCGATTGATTAGGTGATAATCGATTGATGAGGGTGATTATCGATTTAGAGGTGTGGTTATCGATTGATTTACAGTCCGTACTCTGCGCCGCCGCTGCGCCCTTTGTGCTCATCCAGACGCACTACACGTGCAAGTGCTGCGAGCTGCAGTTTGGCAGTCAGGTGCGTTATCGATCGGTTATTGATTGATATTGATTGTTTTTCAGAAAGAGCTGAAGACGCACTGCGAGTCGCCGGTGCACATGTTGCGTCGCGCTGTCGCCGCACCCGCCGCCGCCGAGTGATCTACCCGCTCCGCCGATGATCTACCACAAATTCCAGTCTTCCCACCATACACACATTGTCAATTGATCCATCCACGCATGCACCTCTCTCTCTCATTGTTTTGTTGTATCGATCGATATCGATCGGCCTTGTGTCGAGCAATATGTGCCGCAGCCTTGCGTATCACCCCCACTACAACCGTTCCGTTGCCAGTCACCCTCTTCTTTTTATAATTTGCATACATACATGCCGACCGGTGGCGTCACTCTGTGATCGGCTGTCCTCTCTGTCCTCTCTCTCTCTCTCTCTATCTAGTTGTAGTGTTTTGTAGTTTGGACTGTTGTAGTTTGTACTCTGTGCTGAGTGTGTGACCCTGATGCTTTACACCACTGAATCGAGTGAAAGGCTATTAATTAATGTTTCCGTTTCTCGTCGCAATTCATCTAGTGGTCCGCTCCTTCTTTCCAGTTGTAAACGTGTGTAGATATGTATACCGTATCCCTTCCGAACCCTCTTTCCAGCATTCACAAATCTCACAAAGCATGTCCCCCATATATTATTAGAAGAGTATAACGTATTCCTCCAACTAGCACAATATTTTATGATTTGTCAATTCGTCTCTCTTTTTGCGTGCAAATAATATGAGTATATTATATAAAAGTTTTTTTGAAAAGAAAACGTCGTTGTTATTGATTTGAATAGTATCCGGAAAAGATTACATGAGTTTAAAAAACGCATATGAAGAAGATCTTTTCAAATTATTTTCATGGGGGAAGAAGTACATGAAAGACATTCTGATGAATCGAAGCAAGTCAAATTATTCTCCCACCGTAATCCTAAGAGAACGAAGCAAAAGGACCCTTGTCGTATCGAAAAGCACCCTGATCCTATCGAAAAGCACCTCGGTCGGATCGAAAAGCACCCTGGTCGGATGGAAAAGCACCCTGGTCGGATCGAAAAGCACCCTGGTCGGATGGAAAAGCACCCTGGTCGGATCGAAAAGCACCCTGATCCTATCGAAAAGCACCCTGTTTCCCTGTTCGGATCGAAAAGGACCCTGATCCTATCGAAAAGGACCCTGGTCGGATCGAAAAGGACCCTGATCCTATCGAAAAGCACCCTGGTCGAATCGAAAAGGACCCTGATCCTATCGAAAAGCACCCTGTTCGGATCGAAAAGGACCCTGATCCTATTGAAAAGCACCCTGGTCGGATGGAAAAGCACCCTGGTCGGATCGAAAAGGACCCTGATCCTATCGAAAAGCACCCTGGTCGGATCGAAAAGGACCCTGATCCTATCGAAAAGCACCCTGTTCGAATCGAAAAGCACCCTGTTCGGATCGAAAAGCACCCTGGTCGGATGGAAAAGCACCCTGGTCGGATCGAAAAGGACCCTGGTCAAATCGAAAAGCATTCTGGTCGGATCGAAAAGCACACAGGTCGGATCGAAAAGCACACTGGTCGGATCGAAAAGCACCCTGGTCGGATCGAAAAGGACCCTAGTCGGATCGAAAAGGACCCTAGTCGGATCGAAAAGGACCCTGATCGTAAAGATAAAAAAGATCGGACAAACAGATATTAGGAAAGTGTTTATTCCGTCAGATCTCGATTGATTTACACGTGTGACAGAAGGCGAGAGAATACAGTGTGGTTGGGTTGCCTATGCGGTGGCGGACATGGGAAGAGTGAGGGTCTGTGCGGCTCCGGCCACAGCGTTGAACGCGGCAGTGGCGTCAGCCTGGTCGGCGGGGGCGTCAGCGTACTGGATGACCAGCTTGTCCTCCTTCGGGGCGCCGGCAGTGCGGGTGATCTCGAGGGACGTCGTCGCTCCAGGCTCCACGAAGCCGAACACCGGCTTCACCTTGTACTCGTTGTTGTTCGACGACTTGATCTACAACAGAAGACGTTCAGATGACGTCGCCCAGATGACGTGGACTCACCTTGAAGCAGACCTTGGCGGCTCCTCCGTTGACGAGCATGTGGGTGGAGCTTCCTCCGGCAGCGGGGACGGTGCACGCGGGAGGGTCAGCGGTCAGGGTCGACATGGTAGATGGAGAGATGAAGACAAGCTGCGATCTGTCCAACCGACCGCCGTTCCCTCCTTATGTACGGGCAATGGTCAGGCAAATGACAAAGGCTAACGAGACATATTACGCAGTCCCTCAAATTAGTCCAATGACGCGATTTCAATCGATTTCTATGCAAACCAATCAAACCAATCATTTTTTGAGGCTCAGTTTGTTGCACGATGTTCACTGTTGTCATGCATTTTACACTGTACTCTTTCAATTTTCGAGAGATCGCGCGAAATATGGTCCAGTTTGGTCTCTAGTTGTTTTCAGATTGCATCAGCTCTTATCTTATCTATCAGATATCATGGAGGGTCGTTCGCTTTCGATCCTAACGGAGGCACATCGTAGCTCACAGTGTTGTCTGTTTCGTTAACCTATCTGCACAGTTGCATTCCAGGTTGATCCTCTTTCCTCTTCGCTCTTCGCCTTACCAGCTGACATCATCATGAGGTGAGCCGATATTCTATTATTATTACCGAGATTATTGTCATCTCTCACAATTAAACCACATCCATTGCATGGCCTCATTTGCCACCATGTCACATATCTCCTTGACTAAAAACAATATAACAATGTGTTTTTTACGGTAAGGTTTCGCTCTCTCCCCCCCCCCCCTCTCTCTCTCTCTCTCTCTCTCTCTCTCGCGGGATTTGCATAAGTGTTCCCTTTGCAGTGGCATAGAGTTCGGCTTTCCGCCGGCGCGCAATGAGGCCAGGGAAAGAATGGGCGATGCGGCATTCGAAGGGATGCAAGAGGAGAGCCGAATCAGCACGACGAGGTAATCTCTCTCTCTCTCTTTCCCTCCCTCCCTCCCTCCCTCCCTCCCTCCCTCCCTCCCTCCCTCCCTCCCTCCCTCCCTCCCTCCCTCCCTCCCTCCCTCCCTCCCTCCCTCCCTCCCTCCCTCCCTCCCTCCCTCCCTCCCTCCCTCCCTCCCTCCCTCCCTCCCTCTATCTCCCTTTCTCTTTCTCTTTCTCTCTCTCTCTCCCTCTCTCTCTCTCTATCAGCTGTTCCTAGGAGTGTGATCGCTGCTGGTGCGGACCCTGTCGTCGTGCCCATCTACCACTCCTCCACCTACAGACTCTCCTCCGTCCAGCAGTGGAATGAGCGGAACCATGTGAGCTCTCTCTCTCTATCTCTATCTCCCTCCCTCCCTCCATTTTTTTATCTCTCTGCGTCTGTCTATCTCTGTCCCTCTCGCTTCTCTCTCTATCCGTTTCTCTGTGGAAAGAAAAAAAACAGTAACACGCAAGAAATTGTGCATCTCTCCTCTCTCTTCTCTCCTCTCCTCTCCTCTCTCTCACTCTCTCTCTCTCTCTCTCTCTCTCTCTCTCTCTCCCCCCCCCCAAATACCATCCACTTGCAGGGCGACAACTACATCTACCAGCGCTGCGGCAATCCGACCGTCGAAAACGTTGAGGTAAACAAACAAGTAAACAAACATGTAAACAGGTCACGTGAAGCATCTTCCAAATGTTTCTTAGTGTACCGAGTACCGTACCACCCTCAAACCAAACCACCTCCACTATCCATCTAACAAGCATATCGAAGGATGTTTTGATAAATCTCGTAAACAGTGCGTTTAAAGAAAATCAGAAAACAGTAAAATGTAAAACTAGTATTTACAATATGCAAACCCAGGTTCTGCTCCGAGAAATTGAGGGCGGCGCCGCGTCGACCCTCTACAACTCGGGACTCGCAGCCGTCTCGGCAGTCTTTCTCGAGTTCCTATCCGCCGGCGACCATCTGGTATCGATCGATTATCGATTGATCACTCGACCACCTTCAGATCTGCATGACGCCTCTCTACTCGGGAACCCTATCGTTCCTCAATGAGACGCTCGTCCGGTTCGGCGTTGAGGCGAGTATTGATTTATTGATTGGTCATTGATTGATGTCAGATCACCTTTGTGAGCCTCAACACGAAGGACTTTGCGGGCGACGTGAAGCGGCGCATCCGCAAGAACACAAAGGTAATCGATAGCGATCGATAATCAGCTGATCGTGTGATGTTCAGCTGATCTACCTGGAGGTGATTGCCAATCCAACAATGGAGGTGCCTGACATTGAGGGAGTGGTCGCCGTGGCAAAAGAGCATGAGGTGGGAGAGACGGAGAGAGATAGAGAGAGAGAGAGAGAGAGAGAGAGAGAGAGATAGATAGATATATCGAGAGAGAGAGAGGGGAGAGAGAGCGAGAGGGAGGGAGAGAGGGAGAGAGAGAGCGAGAGCGACAAAGTTTCCTTGCCAGATCCGCACCTGTGTCGACGCGACCTTCGCCTCTCCCTACCTGTTCAAGCCGCTGCGAATGGGCGTCGACCTTTCCTTGCACAGCTGGTGGGTGGAGAAAGTAAACAAGTAAACAAACAAACATATACACAAACAAACAAGTAAACAACCAAACAAGTAAACACACAAACAAACAAACAAACAAACAAACAAACAAACAAACAACCCCAGCACCAAGTACATCGGCGGGCATACGGACGTTATTGCGGGGTGTGTGACGGCGGCGAGAAAAAAGGACTGGGCGAGGCTCAAGCAGCAACAGCTGACTACGGGGAGCACACTGGTGAGGGTAGAAGAGGGAAAGATGGGGAGAGAGAACAGTATAGAGAGAGAAAGAGAGAGGAGAGAGAAGGGAGAGAGAGAGAGAGAAAGGGAGAGAGAGAGAGAGAGAGGAGATAGGAGAGAGAGAGAGAAAGGGAAAGAGGGAGGGAGAGAGGGATGGAGAGAGGGAGGGAGAGAGGGAGAGAGGGAGGGAGAGAGGGTCGGTTCCAGCCCCCGATGGAGGCAGCTATGATCTCGCGCGGTCTCAAGACCCTCCCCCTACGCATGGAGCGCATCTCCAGCAATGCACTGGCTATCGCCCAGCACCTGTCCACCCATCCCAAGGTGAGAGGGGCGGGGCGAGAGTGGGCGGAGCTTGTGTGAAAGCTTATGGACAGCCAGATGAATAGTGGGCGTGGCTAACGTGGGCGTGTCCAGGTGGCGTCCGTCTACTATCCGGGCCTGCCGTCGCACCCCGGCCACTCGCTGCTCGCCAGGCACATGAAGGTTCCGGATTCCCCCCCCCCCTTACCTTATGCTCTCTCTCTCCCTCACTCTCTCTTCCTCTCTCTCTCTCTCCCCTCTCTCTCTCCTTCTGTTCTATTCCCTCCATCTCCTTCTTATTCCTCCAATTCTCCTTATCTCTTCCTATCACTCCAGCGCTTTTATTTCGGATAGCATCGAAATTTCGAAGAGACTGACGTTTTCAGGCGTTCGGCGGCATGATCGCTTTCGATGTCGGCACATTCGACGGGGCGGTGAAGATGGTGGAGGTGAGAGAGAGAGAGAGAAAGAAAGAGAGAGAGAGGAGAAGAAGAGAAAGAGAGAGAGGGGGAGGGAGAAGCGAGCGAGAGAGAGAGAGAGAGAGAGAGAGAGAGGGAGAGAGAGAGATAGAGAGAGAGAGAGAGAGAGGGAGAGGGAGGGATTGAGAGAGAGGGAGAGAGAGAGAGGGGGGAGAGGGGGGAGCGAGAAAGAGAGAGAGAGAGAGAGAGAGAGAGAGAGAGAGAGAGAGAGAGTTCCCCCTTAGTCGCTCCGTCTCATCACTCTGGCCGTCTCTCTGGGAGGCACGGAGTCTCTGGTCGAGCACCCGGCGAGTATGTCTCATGGAAAGCAGCTGCTGCGGGCGGGCGGAGACGAGCACTCTGTTGCTGATGGACTGATCCGATTCAGGTTCGTCTCTCTCTCTCTCGCTCTACCTCGCTCTCTCTCTCTCTCTCTCGCGCGCGCGCTCTCTCTATCTCACATCTCTCTCTCTCCTCTCTCTCCCGCGCGCTCTCTCTATCTCATCTCTCTCTCTCTATCTATCTATCTCTCTATCTCTCTATCTCTCTATCTCTCTCTCTCTCCATCCCCTATTTCAGTGTGGGCGTGGAAGCTGCCGCCGACCTCATCGCTGACCTCGACCGCGCACTTGAGCTGATCTGAAAAGGGGCGGGGATGAAAGGGGCGGAGCTTCATGTGTACCGCGATTCGCGTGTAATAAAGAGATGTTTGGCCTGATAGTCTCGGGTCTGTCTGGCAAACCAGTTTTCTCAAGGATCGTGTGGTCTTCTTGTGACTTGTTGATACATACAGCGCAAAAAGTTGAACACAAGATGTTGTTTTCCGTCCGATTTTGATATGTACAATGTAGCACACACAAACATACAGTGAGCAAAATGGATAATCCGGACTGGAACAGTGCATGAACATCGCAAACGGACCAGCTCCGGATGCGAGGTTATTGTAGAACATCTTGAGAGTTTGACGCCGCCAATTGTCGCTAGGACTCTTTTATGGTGAGAGTAGGTTTACGCGCTTCACCAGATAAAAGAGGATCATAAGAAATCCACCAATCCAACTTTGCCATGGCGAAGGTGTGCCGCCAGTTGCATTCACAGTGAGAAATACCGTTTAGTAAGTAGTTTAAAATGTGATTTGTATATACTACGAAGTGTGATTTATGGCCCATGGACCACGCTGGTATTTTTAACTGCGACTTTCAAAAAGTGCGGCGGGGCAAATGAGTAATGAGCTGTCACTGAAAAGAGAAATCAAAAAAGAGAGAAATCGAAATAATCTTTGAAGATATGGACTTTTCGCTCTTTCCATCTCGCATCACCGCGCAGGCGAGAGAAAGCCCCATAGTTCGCGAATCGGAGAGATGCAGACAGTCCGAAAGTGACGCGAGCGTATAGCGCGAATTCTAGAAAAATCGTCTCATGATCGTTGCTGATTTTCACGTGGTCATTGGTGCTTCTTCAAGCACCATTTTATCGCGCATTAGGAGAAATCAATCAAAAATAGACGTCTGTAGCGTGTCTCTATGAAACAAAGACGATATCCCTGTTATATCCATATGAAAATACAGACACAATGACGTGGATGAAAACCAGTTGGCGAAATTGCCGACTATAAAAGAACTGTTGATTATCTGACCACAACCCGAATTTTTCTTCGCGCCTGGCCGTTTGGCGTTTGATAAAGTGCGATTCATCGCGGTAGGGAAACACCAATTTTTATAGATCAGATCATCAGAGAACTGGATAGCGACAACTTCTTGCAGGCGCCGGTTTAGTATAAGTATAAGCATCAAAAACGCAGTTACCGTCGAACTCAGCTAGCACTAGCCACGTTTCTTAAGTAACACTCAATGTTGTAATGTTATCCACTTTACAATCAACGTGTTTTTGGTTAGAGTTAGATATTTCGCCATATTCACTGTAATAGTCAGGCAGTTCTTAGTCCTAGTCGTCGATATTATTACCATCATGAGTGACGGACCATACGAATCGTAAAACTCATATACCTTCTAGATAGTGGTCACTTTGATAGTGGTCATGATGTTTGTGTAATGAATTCGTCATCTGAGATAGCGACGAGTACATAAGCGAGGCGCGCACGCTACGAATCGTGTGGTTGAAATTAGGAGTCTCGAGTTTTGGCCGAGCGCCAAGCCGCAGCGCGTCTACGTTGAGCACGCGCCGCGTCTGCACCTGTCCGTTTCTAGTACACTTTTCGCGAGTCTGTCCGTAAAATCTTTAAAAAAAAGAAGTTTTTTTCAGAACGATGGACTTCAAAGCAAACGGAATGTCGGCGGTTGCCAAGTGAGTTCATTTTCTCTAACTTTGTTCGTACCAAATAAGTACAACAACAAAACAACATAAACATGCTCTGTCGTATCGTCAAAAATCCGTCGAACTTGTGACTTGTCAGCACTAGCACGCGTCACGTCTTGTTCTATGATGTAGTGTACCGCCAACGTGTGTGGTTATGGTTGAATGTTTTTGCAGATCGATGGAGTACTCCTTTCCCCCAGCGAGGAATGAGGCCCGCGAGCGTATGGGCGACTCCGAGTTCGACAAGATGCACATCGACACCAAGCTCTCCATCACAAAGTGGGCGGGGCGAGAGTGGGCGTGGCTAAAAGGGGCGTTGCAGGAGCGTGGTGAACGAGTCGGCGCAGCCTGTGATCATGCCCATCTACCACTCGAGCAACTACCGGTACGACTCAGTGGCGCAGTGGGACGCCAAGAATCATGTGAGAGGGAGGGGAGAGGGAGGGAGAAAGAGAGGGAGAGGAATAAGAGGGAGAGGGAGAGAGGGAGAGGGAGAGGGAGAGGGAGAAAGAGAGAGAGAGAGAGAGAGAGAGAGAGAGATGAAGAGCGGGGAAGGAAAACTGAACGGGCAAAGGAATATAGAGGAGAGAGAGAGGGAAAGAGGGAGCGAGATAAAGAGAGAAGAGACTTGTGGAGATGAGAACGGAATCTTCAGGGCAACAACTACATCTACCAGCGCTGCGGCAACCCGACCGTCGAGAACGTTGAGGTAAAATAAATAACTTACAAATAATCTCCTCTTACACAGCTCAGTATTGTTTCTTATAATCAAAGAAGAGCTAGATTTTCATAGAAAATCTGATAGTTCATACCTTCTTTTTTTCCAAAAGATACTCGTTTTCCATGCAATACCAGACAGATAGTGAAAATCTCTTTATTGCAGCGGGCAATTCCATGTGTGTTTGAGAGGGCAGGGGTTAGTAGGGCGCTGATTCGTGATAGCAACAAGACAAACAAAAGACAAAGGAGTGAACAAACAAATACAAATAACCACCAGGTGTTCGTGCGATGAATAAAAACATGGTATTGGTGAACAAGTAAGCAAGTAAACAAACAAACAAACAAACAAACATCCCGTCCAGGTGCTGGTGCGGGAGATGGAGGGCGGCGCGGCGTGTCTGCTGTACAACTCCGGACTGGCGGCCATATCCGGCGTGTTCCTCGAGTTCCTCTCCGCTGGGGACCATCTGGTGGGGAAGGCTCTCTCTCTCTCTCTCTCTCTCTCTCTCTCTCTCCTTCTTTCTCTCTCTCTCCCACACTTTCCACCTCTCTCTCTCCCCCCCCTCTCTCTCTCCTTCTTTCTCTCTCTCTCTCCCTCTTTCTGTCTCTTTTCCTTCCGATTGATGATCCGAAAGGTATTTACTAGATAACTTACTCCCTTTACCTCTAGCGGCTCACATAATTACTAGTATGATATGATCATTACTCGTGTCGTATACTGGGAGCAGAGATACGCATCTCTATTTCTCTCGCGGCGTCCCCTCTTGATCCAACTTATACGGGTAATCGATCATATCGGACAGCCGCCATGATTAGGGTTACTGTAATGACTGATCGTTCCTGTAATTGATTGGGTACTGTAAGTACAAATGTTTTGCAGATCTGCATGACTCCTCTGTACTCGGGCCCTCTGAACTTCCTCAACGAGACTATGAGCCGATTCGGCGTGGAGGTTGGAATTATCGATTGAATCATAATCAATCAATACTTCCAGACCACATTTGTGAAGATCGACAGTCCCGACTTCCTAGGTGACGTGAGGAAGATGGTGCGCCCCAACACTAAGGTGATTTATTGACTTACTGATTAATTGATTGACTCCCGGTTACGCCGATCCCTAGTATCCCCGTATATCCATGCACCGCTATCAATCAAAAGTTTTTGCGGGGGTGTGCACTCTTGGCTGCGCTCTCTCGAATCGCCACACACTCTCGCGCGTCTCAAAAGTCTTTTCCTTCCAAGGACGTCGAGTGGCGCAAGCTGACCCCCCGTGATAAATTATGATAGGTCGAGGACGACGACGATTTGAAAATGGGAAAAAATCAATACTAATCGATAAATCGATGCAGATGATCTACCTGGAGGTGATCGCGAACCCCACCGTTGCCGTGCCGGATCTCGAGGGAATCGTCGAAATCGCAAGGAAGAACAAGGTTTGTATGTACTGGTTTCTGGGTTACTTTTGTACACGAATGCTTCAGAAACGAAAAAAAGACTGAGTAGCACAGCTCGCGTAAACTCTTCAGAAAGTCTCAGATTCTGAAGTGTTGAGAAGCGTTCGCAACGCATGATAGGCATTTCGAAGGTGTTCGAGAAGGTGTTCGGAAGATATTCGGAAGTCTTGAGAAGAAACAGAGGGCGAGAGACTAACAGTATGACCGAGCCTCTTTCAGATCCGCACAGTGGTGGATGCGACGCTCGCCTCGCCCTACCTCCTCAAGCCACTGGCCATCGGATGCGACATATCCATTCACAGGTATACCATACCTGTACCTATACCTGTACATACCTGTAACTGTACCTGTACCTGTAACCTACCATACCTGTACCTTATAGATAAACCAACGGAGTCGGAGAATTGTCCGAAATCGTCACAGCTGAACATTACAATCACAGCAACATTTGAACATAGGAAAAAGTGGTTTGATGATTTGTTTACTCCCTCCACTTCCGGTAGGGATCGGGAGATGTTCCAATTTCCACCGGTCGAAATCTGTCGAGAGAGAGAAGGGTGTGATCGATCACCTTGCACGGTATCACCTGAGTCTCTCTCTCTCTCTCTCTCTCTCTCTCTCTCTCTCTCTCTCTCTCTATTTGTATGTGTCTGCTGGGCCTCTCGGAATCTCCGTGATGTCTCCGTCTTCTGACCTTATCACCCCTTATCACCGCAGCCCCTCTTTTGTTTTCAAGGTAATCAGTTGGGGCGGGGAGAGAGAGCCAGCCGGACTGACCCAGATACCTCATATCGATCACGAGTGTGATGTCAACAGCCGAATCAAGAAGTCATCACTTCACAATTGGTCCAACTAGTCAACAAACACGCGTGATCAGACCTTTTTCGGGGGGAACAAGTATGCGTTTTAGTTTAGCATCATGCATTATACACTAGACCATTTCTGCACTAAATAACACACATTCAGCATCAACAAATCTATAGTCGAATTGGATCCTATATGCCATCCGTGACATTTCACATGTTGTGCAGTTTTGTGCAACACAACGTGTATGTCTTCAAATATCCAAAACGCTTCTATTAGAAGGAATCGAACCCATGGGCAGGGGTCAGCGAGTATGCGCTGGCGGCGCGCTCTACCACTGCGCCATAGAGGCACATACTGAGAGGGCATTAAATTTCGAAGATATGTTTGCTCGTTATGTCTCACCATTATGCACTGAAAAGACCAGTGGAACTACATGTGCTCTCTCTTTGATCTCCTAACCACTGCCTCTATGACGCAGTGGTAGTGCGCGCCGCCATTGCACAATCGCTGCGCTCTCTCCATGGGTTCGATTCCTTCTCATGAAAGCGTTTTGAATATTTGAAGACATGTATGTTGTGTTGCACAAAACTGCACAACATGTGAAATGTCACGGATGGCATATAGAATCCAGTCCGACTATATGTGAAAAATGCACTTGATCAAGAGCATTTCGGGTTCAGTACGTTTCATGATCATTTCACAACCAAGTACATGCCTTGAGCCAGTACGTTTCCCTATACGTTTTCTGATTCAGAATACTCTATCCACGTTTTCCGAACAGTATACGTTTCAACAACAAGTGCAGAATACGTTTCCCTATACACAATACGTTTCCCCACACCGAATACGTTTCAGCACCAAGTACATCTCGGGACACAACGACCTGATCGGCGGGACCGTGACCACTGCGAGCTACGATGACTGGGCGCGGCTCAAGCAACAGCAGCTGTCTACAGGAAGCATAATGGTACCGTCTGTCTGTCTGTCTGTCTCTCTATCTCTCTGTCTATTTCACTCTTCTACCTTCATATTTTCTATCATGAACGTTTCGCAATAGCCTTGAAATACGGCTCGTAGAACTATCATGTTGAATTGTGATCTAATCAATAGAATAACTGTAGTACACGTACCAGTTTCTCTGGATTTGTAAAGACAGTGCGGCAAAACGTTGACTGATAGGATTTCGTAGACAAAATAAGTTGGATCAATGGTAATGTCAGTGTCTAGATCGCATGACATTGATGGCACAGCCTCCGGCGAGATCAAGATCGCCCAATTACAGCTTCTGCCCCCGTTATGATTTATAGTGCGGGCGGTCATAAAAGGAGGGGCTCAAGGTTTTTAGCGAGGCGTTGCGCCACAGGGGCTATCGAGTTGAGATCTAGAGCGATGCGGGCGCGCGATAGACGGCTACGGTAGTAGTGCAACTGTCGGTGATTGAGTGGGCATGGCACATGCACTGTCGTGTTAGTAGGCATGAAGGTACCATAAGTATAATACAGCTACCAATGCGCATTGATGCCAATGCAGAAACCTGCCCAGAGGGCGCACTTGCACATCACACAAAACTCATTGTGTCGATGATAATATCATAATAAACGTGTAGTATAAGTATTGTATTGTCTAGGCGCCGATGGAGGCTTCGATGATCGCGCGCGGCATCAGGACTCTGCCTTTGAGAATGGAGAAGATCTGCAACAATGCGCAGGCTGTCGCTGAGCACCTAAGCACGCATCCCAAGGTAAGCAAGCCCAGTGGATACACGGTATTCTCAGGAGAACCAGAGGTAATCCCGAGGTACACACCGCTGATATAAACCTGATTCCAGTGGGTCAGCAGCCGGCGCCTCCGCCGCAAATTGATTTCTGCTACGAAACGTGTTGTAGGTCACGTCGGTGCACTATCCGGGCCTCAAGACCGATCCCGGCCACGCGCTCCTCAAGAAGCACATGAAGCAGTTCGGCGGCATGATCGGCTTCGAAGTCGCCACTTTCGACGGCGCAATCCGGCTCGTCGAGGTTCGTTGAGCGCCGAACTTGACGCAACGAGATTCGTACAGTGAAGCTGTCTTGCGTCAAGTTTAAGAGTCTAATCCGTTACACGTCAATTCGATCGATATCGCGCGCGCGCGCGTAGTGGCGGGCGGCTCTCCGCCCGACCGGTCTTGCCTGATGAGAAGAGATAAGAACTGTTCTCTCTCGGAGGGGTGAGAGAGCGCGCGTTTAGTGGAGACAGCAGGCGCGCTACCGTGAGACGCGGCCGGACAAAGCATGTGATTGGAGAATTGCAGGGCATGCAGTTGGTGGTTCTGGCGATGAGCCTCGGCGGAACAGAGTCCTGCGCCCAGCATCCTGCCTCCATGACCCATGGCAAGCAGTTGTTCGCGAGTGGCGGAGACATGCACAGGGTGCCCGATGGGCTCATTCGACTTAGGTGGGTAGAGGGAGATTGACACACTCATGACCAACCTTTGCAGCGTGGGCGTGGAGGATGCCGCGGACATCATCGCCGATCTCGACCGCGCACTCGAACTCGTCTAATGCACATAATAAAACGAATAAACAATGTAAATAATGGGGGTGTGCATGTGTCTGGCGCCTAGCTTTGGTAACCTAGCTTTATGAAGGGTCTATGGCAATCATACAGCTAAATAACCAAAGAGAGGCAGCAGACAAGTTGCGGAAAGGGGGAGAGGAGAGGAAGAAGGGAGTAGGAATATACTTGAATGACCACAGTGCAGGCATGTCGGCTGAGAATGACCGGTGGTTGTAGACGAGAGAGGGGGGCGGGACAGTGCGAGAGGGGGCGGGGCTAGCGGAGTTGTGGGGGTCAGGCCCCGAATGGAGACGGGCGCGGGTGATAAGGAGCCTAGCCCACTGATACACCCTTGATTGGATTAATCGAGAGAAATCAATCCCGCACAGCAAACTTCCTTATATGGGACACGCGGGTGTGTGTTGCGGAGTGTATACGGTTGGTGGTGATTTGGGGGCAGCGAGGTGGGATGGGTTGAGGTGAATGGAGACACATTCCATTGTCGCAGGAATTGGCTGATCTGAGAATTGGCGACAAGAGAGAGAGAGAGAGGGCGAGTCGGACGGACGGCGCCTCCCCCCTCCGAAAACTTGCAGAACAAACAATGGATCGGGCAGACGGACAGTGTGAGAGAGAGAAAGAGAGAGAGAAAGAGTAAGAGGGAGAGATAGAAGCATGTGACGGGTCGGATAGGATACAGGCGGCTGGAATATTTCAATTTCTATTCTCTAAGTGCACATGTGAATGAATAGTGGAATGGGAACTGAGCTGTGATGCGAGATAGCTTTGATCTTTTCATACCATGGGAAGGACATAAAGCTTACAATTTGGAGAAAACATATTAGTTCAGATTAAGTTAAAAACAAAAAAAAATATAAAATATGATTTCAAATAAATGATCGGAAAATGAACTCTTTTTCACGCGAAGTTCATTTTATGTTCTTTATTCTCTATTGTTTCTTCTTCTTTCGTTCTGTATGCTCATTCAATGTTAATCTTCTTTGTTTTTATACGTTATGAAAAATATAGATTACAGATTTACAGATATATCCTACTTCAATAAAAAATTAAGTGTTTGCCTAGACAACAAGATGAAGAAAATAAATATTTCTCAATTGTTATATGTATCTCTTCTCAAGGAGGATATATAGAAATCATGTTTTCCGTTTGAACTCACATGGACACGGCCTCTCGAGTACAAGTCGCTAGCTGCTTACAAGGGGTCCATCGATGAATGTAATGAATTTGGATCAGATGACGTCACAGACTTCTACTTCTGAATAGAGGCTCACGAAAGTTGTGAGGGTGGTCGTCACTCCACCGTGACTAGCGGTACATCATTGGCCGCCGAGAGGATTGGACCTTGCGCGCACATCCACTGCGCTTGCCACCCCCCGCTTGACAGACAACCGAGCGAAGGAAGAGCTATGAATAGAACCATGAGCAGCTCCTTCACTGAGCAGTATTTTTCATGAGCATCTAATTTCTACTATCCTATCCACCGGTTGTTACACAACCAGCGCGGAAAAAAACACAAAATCAAAACGGTTCAGCTCCAAAACTTCAACCGTAAATATCTTGAAACGTATGGCCAATTATGTGGGTTTGAAAACGGTTTTCGAATGAGATCCCTCACGGTATTCCGATAGCAGTTTGGTTGCCATTACGTAGTTGATGAATACATCGCTACTATAACCCATTCTATGAACCCTTAGAACAGACTATAAAGATTGCATGTAGAGATTTCCTCTCTCTCTGTGGTTTTGATCTTTCTACACACCTGCACTTTTCCGCAATTGCCAGCCGAGCATTGTCCCCCGCACTCTTATGCGAGGCAACCCCGCAAGTGTGCGATAAGCAATGCCAAACGCGGCGCCTCGCTCAGCTCTCATGCGCGCGCCAACTTTTCCCTCCTTTTTCTATGATTTTTCTTATTTTTGTGCTAATATCGTCACACTGAATTCCATATATTCGCCATGTGATAGCTGAATGGATGTGTGTCACGCACGGTCGCAAAACGCGCCATATTTCGCCGGATTCCGCGATCAAAATTGCGCCGAAAAAGCAATCAATTCGTGTTCTTCATAGTCAAACTGCCACTTCACGTGCCTGTTTCATCTTCTTTCGCTGCTGACCGCGGCGTTATCGATGACTCACCTCACTCACACAGATTCAATATGATGTTACTGATATCACTCCCCCATAAAAAAGTTCCCTATTTTGAAACATTTCGCTCACAGCTCGCCGCATGTGTTGTGTGCGCTGCTGACGTCACTTGTTCTCGCATTAGCCTATACTGGTCATGGCGTGGCGGCGAGGGTGGCGGCGGTCATTTTACTCGCGGGCGACTCGCTGGCCGGGGCACCTCTCACCCTCGCCGCCGCCTTCCTGCCTCGTTGAATGCGCAGACTCGGTCGCGAGCTGCTCGTATTCCTACTCGCCCATACCTGCCTTCTAGCTATCATGTTTGAAAGGTTTCGATTGCGTCCGGGCTCGATAATCAAGAATGGAGACTGTTCTAGGCTTACTCGTAAATTTCGCGGCGGCTCTGCGTCGTCGCAGCAGCAGAAGCCCCACACATCATCGGAGGAGGAGGAGCGCGGTCTTCTGCCCTACAGACTCGTCGCCGCCGACGAGAACCAGCAACGCATCGCCGACCTCACCGGTCAGTTTTACCTATATTGTTTTGTTTACCTTTACTTTTACTAGATTTGCCTCCTCACACTCCATTATCACTAGCTTTTTCTTTTCTCAAATTTGAGATGTTTTTTTTTGTTTTGATGAGGTTCTCGATGTCCTGACCACCGCCACCGCTTTTGTCGAACGTGCTGATCCCTCTTTTTTCGCTGATAGCGCGCGGGGTTGGGCGAGTGTGATAACAACTCTGTGAAACAATCGCACTAGCGGGCCTAGCGCGGCTTGCGCCCCCTGAAACACTAGGGTGTGGAATATTGATTGCTATTTATTTACATATTTTGCTTAGTCGCGTCTCTGCGAACTCCGCCGTCGTCTCCGACCAAGTCTGAGCGACAGCTGAGCAGCCCCCGCTCGCCCTACGCCTACGCTGCTCGCCTGGTGAGCGTGAACAAATGAAGTTGTTATGATTAGTTCACTCATGACTTGTTATGGTTAAATTGTATGCTATTGTAGCCGTCGTCTGGTGAGGATGGACATTTGAGTAGACTCGTTTTGATTAGTCATTTGGTTCAAAAGCGATAAATTGAGAAATGATAGAGTTTCTAGGCATTTGACAAGGTTCAATCGATAAGTTCTCTTGCAGCCGTCGATCGGTGACTGTTGCTAGCAATAATTTCTAGGCATTTGACAAATCAGGAGTACTCAGAATCGATCGATAATTTCTCTTGCAGCCGTCGTCGGTGACTGTTGCTAGCTATAATTTCTAGGCATTCGACCAGTCGTACCCTGGTTCAATCGATAAAGTAGCTTGATTGCTGCAGCCCTCTTCGGTGACTGTGCGTCGTCGCGTGGTGCCGCCGCCCCGCAAGCGCCCGCCCTCGCAGACCCCCTCGCAGCGAGCCTACGAGGCCGCCAAGCAGAGGTGAGCTGTTGGTTTGATGTAGCAATTCTATTTGTAAGTCACTGTCTTCGGTTATAGTATAGTGTCGATAGTTGATAGTCGATAGGCAGTTGTTCCGCTTGTGCTTGTTCTGACTTCTGATTTATCAACCCTTTGTCAGTTTGATTTTTTCAAGGGTTGAAAAGATTTCGTTGTGAGTCTAGCGTTTTTTTTTCCTGATCTTCTATCCACCGTTTGTTGCAGGTTCGAGGAGGACCGTCGTCGTCGCGAGGAGCTGGACGCGCTCATGTTCGGCATGGAGTCGTCGCCGCTGGTGCGCAACCGGTTCAGCTTTGCCAACGCCGTCGGAGGACAGGGTGCGTGGGGAGTGGGGATCACAGCGTTTGGTTTGGATGATAACTGTTTCTACTTATTGTGCTTGAGCACTTGGGCTCAATGCAGCGGCTGCGGGTTCACAGTTCACACCATTTGGATAACAGGGATTCTGATTCTGTGTCTTTTCTACTTTTCTCCACTTTGTCCACTCAGTGCAGTAATATGGAGAGATGTTGTTTGTTGTTGTTATCAGCCTGAAATGTACATGATGTACGACATGTACATGACATGTACATGTTACCATGATGGGTTATCTGGAAGCACACAGAGATGTCAGCGATAATTTGAGGTTGAGCAAGTCTTAGAAGGATCGAAGCATACTGATAGTTTGGAAGTATTTTCCGTTTTGTGGTGATTGTATCGTAGATGAACTGAAATTGTTTGTGAGCTTTGCGGTTTCTGTCTCCTGATCATCCATACGAGGTGAGAGACTTACGTACCATAACCATTGAGTGACTTTTTTTTGTTTTATGGGCTCATAGCAAGAGTTTTAAATCACGGCGAACGGCGATCTTGTTGATGATGTGTATTGTACGGTAAACGATAGTGAAAACTTCGGCTATTTCTTATGGTTTATTTTTTGTTTATCCTACCTAAGTTCTAAGTTCTAAGTCAGCTACTAAGTTCTTACGGCTTATTGGATGTTGTCAGGCAGATCATAGGGTGTCGATTGTCGTTTGTGATTTGTGTCCATTCGATACGCTTTTTTTCGTTCACTTCAGTGTATATCCATTTTTTTTCAGACGTTGCCGAGGAGTCTTCTTCTACCACTACTAGCCACATTGACTTTGCCGGCATGCTAGGTGAGATTATCAACTTTTTAGGTTGTAAGTTTATAATTGTACATTTAATACAAAGAAATTCTTGTGAAATAGGGTTTATTTGCATATTTGTTGCTGTTGGGTGTTTCGCATATTCTTCATCACCATATACCCCTATCCCTACCTACCGTGTCTCAACCCTTATCCGTAGAGCGCCTCTACCACTTTGGTTGAAGAATTTCACCTCTCAACGAATCAAATGTTTATTCGAATTCGGAATCTCAAATCCAAGGTCTTTCAACCAACCAAGTAACCCTGTCGTAGCTCACATACGTCATACTATAACTATTACTATACAAATCGAATCGAATCAGACCCAAATGACCGCAACTCCCGATTGCGTCAGGCCTGGTCTGGTCTGATTACTATACCCCACGCACTGTTTTTCGCATCTTGACCGCTGTGTTTCTAGTCGTCCGTATTTATGAAATGTACCATGTACTCGTACTGTGTCCTCACTTTTATCCATAGTGAGCCTCTACCACTTCTATACATACCCCGCACCAATCTCACCTTGACCCCGCCTTTCCAGCCGCCGTCGACTCTCTCCCCGACTCGTCGTGCTCTCCCGATGGCCGCAAGGCGGTCGAGAACCTGTTGCGCGCCGCCCAGAACGGCATACGGTAGGTACACTCTTCTATCTTTGAACCTTGAACGGTGCTAAGCTGTAAACTAATAATTGTGGAGTGTGTCAGTGTAGTTGTTGCAGTATAGGTGGACAAGTGGAGGGATTGTGTTGTTACTTATAGTGTAAAAGTTGCAGCTTGTACTTTGTATCAACTGCTAAACAAGTTGTCAATCTAGTTGTTGTAGTCCGGCAGACAGATGATGTAGACGCATTTTCAGGGGCAATCAATGGCGTGCCCCTGACCAATCCATATTGGAAGCATGTGTGAATGTAGTTGTTGTCGAAGTGGACAGGTGGAGGAGACACCTCTGTTTCAGTGGCAACGGCGTGCGTGAGTCGTCGTGTGTGCTGCAGCGTCTGTCGCCGGACTGCGACGCGCCCCTCTTCCCCATTGTACTCGGATTCCTCACGCAGGTTGCGCAGGGCATTACTTGTGAGTGAAGGATTATGTTATTTCCCGTTTTTTTCTGTTTGTTGACATCACTTGTGGTTGGACAAGGGTGATGCTCGGTAAATTGTCTCACTGTGCAGGGTTGCACAGGGAATAAGTTGTGAGTGGTTGTGAGTTGCAAGGGTGGATGGGGTTAAATGAGTTTGCATTATTTCTGTGCCACTTGGAATGGCTTCAAGTGTGGCAGTGTGTAGCACAAAATCCTTTCTGTTACAAGCAAGTGGCAACAGGTCACTCCCCCACAACTCGATATGTTTTGATGGAATCTTGTAAGCATGCATTTTCGTGCGAGATAGGTCATTGCGAATGCCATCTCGAAATGCGGACAGTGAAACAACGGTTCGGCGGTCTAGTGGCTAGTGAGCTAACTCATAAGTAGTGATGATCAAGGTTCGGTCCCCATCGGTGAAAACGTTTTTTTCTAAATTTGAAACACTTTTTTATGAAAAAAACACGTATTGGATCATATACAAAATATTTTCAAAAATTATTTGAGTTATTTAAAGGCTCTCGTGTGCTTTATTTTGAAGATTGATGACAGTATGACTTATTCTTCCGCTCCGCAGTCCATTCATACTCTAATAGTGCAAGTAAGAATAGAGAAAAGAGAAACCAAGTGAAGATCGAAATTCATTCATTTTTCATTTCTCATGTGAGGACTTGCGATTCAAAATTGTGTTTCAAGTTTGACAGAACGTTTTGCACCAACGGGGACCGTACCTTGGTCACCACTACTTACGAGTTAGCTCACTAGCCACTAGGCCGCCGAACCGTTGTTTCCCTGTCCTCATTTCGGGATGGCATGTGCAATGATCTATCGCGCACGAGGATGCATGTAAACTTAAGGTGCTTAATTAAGGCACTTCCGGTGCTCTTCGAGATTTTTAATTTCGACTAGGGCTTGGTATGGGCATGCCTACAAGATTCCATCAAAACATAGCGAGTTGTGGGGGGGGGGGGTTACCTGTTGCCATTTGCTTGTTAGCCTTTAGCATACTTATGTTGTTCTTCGTTGTTTTACTGGTGCATTAATTTTTATGAGAATGAAATTGTCTCTGTCCTCATAATTTGGTGACGCACTATTTTTGCCTGAACTAAGGCAACTTTCGTAAACGTTGTTGTGTGACTGAGACAACTGGACAAATGATGTCCAGATGTGCAACGCATGTATGTGTACTTTTGCAAAAGGGCAGACTCGGAATGCGGAAAACTGGACATGGCACGACAAAAAGACTTTTCTTGAGATGACTACATAACTATTGGGGAATGTTAGTGTTAAATTTAAATTCCTTTTGAAATTTTAAATTATAGAACACGTGTTTTTAACGATTAATTACTATTTGTTCAGCGTCGCAGCAGACGTGTTCTATGCTCGTGGAATTGACGCAGCTCGTCAGTGACTGTGGACAGGTAATTTATATTTTATATCAAATTGTTTTTTTAATGTTTCATTTATGTAAATACCTCTCGGGAACGGGATTAAAAAAACCGCCTCTTTGTCTGTGTAGCATGTGTGTTGTGAGGCATTGGCGCATTGGATTGGGCGTTGATTGTGTCGTTTTCTGCTGTGTGTTTGGTTCGAGTCCTTGAGAATACGTAATTGGGGTGGGCAGAGAGAGAGAGAGAGAGAGAGAGAGACATGTGCAACAGCGACATATATAGCAGAAAAGGAAGAACATCTGCTCGAATTGATGGAGATGGAATGGTTTGCATTGGATCCGTTGTGCGAGAACAGATTGTTTTCGATTTCATACGAATCGGTAACGCGTCTTCTGCTCCTTTTTATATTAAAAGTATCCAAATGTTCATGATCAGGGAAAGTATACGTCTATATCTATAGTCGGTTTGGATCCTATATGCCATCCGTGACATTTCACATGTTGTGCAGTTTTGTGCAACACAACATGTTTGTCAACAAATATCCAAAACGCGTCCATGAGTAGAATTCGAACCCATGAGCAGCACGCAGCGATTGCGCACTGGCGGCGCGCTCTACCACTGCGCCATAGAGGCAGTTGTTAAGAGATCGAAGAGAGAGCACATCTAGCTCCACTGGCCACTTGAGTGTACTATGATGAGAGTTAACGAGCAAACATATCTGGGAGATTCAATGTCCTCTTAGTGTGAGCCTCAATGGCGCAGTGGTAGAGCGCGCCGCCAGCGCGCGATCGTTGCGATCTGCCCATGGGTTCGATTCCTTCTCACAAAGAGTTTTGGATCTTTGAAGATATACATGTTGTGTTGCACGAAACTGCACAACATGTGAAATGTCACGGATGGCATATCCAATCCGACTATATAGAGTACAAACGCTGCTATATTCACACGCCTGCCGGCTTGCGTCGGCTCTGCTTGGGTAAAAAAGGGGCGCAGCGCTGAAAATGCTGAGAAATGGTTCCGTACCGACAGAACCGTCTAATTGATGCAATTCTGAAATTATTGAAACACAAAAAAATACAAACATACAAACATCTTTTGCAGATCCCCACGTCGTGCCTGTTGGAGTTTGTGAACGACGTGCTGGTGCAGTTCATCATCGACCATCTGCAGAGTGTGGAGGCGGTGAGTGCGCCACTCCCTCCTTGGTCTACTTGGTCTCCTTGTTCCCGTCTATGAGGTGGCAGTAGACGCTCTTACTAGGCGCTCTGTGGTTCTGTGGGTATTCCACTCACTCTTTCTGTCTCGTGTCTATGAAGTAGTGGTAGGTAGTACTGTAGACAATTGGAATTGATTCTCTGCGCTCTTGGGTCGCGTTCCATTCCATCTAGATTTGCGCGGTGAGTGTTGAAATCTATAATCTACGAATTCTGTTCTTATGTTGGCTGCATTTAACAATTGTCTTTGTCTCTGAATATGCTGGTTTATCTCGTTGGTGCAAACGCTTTGATGTTTCCCGCTGATTCACTACGCGTCATTCTGATTGATTGCGATTATCACAATGTTTCTCTATCGGTGGCATTCTCTCTCTCTCTCTCTCTCTCTCTCTCTCTCTCTCTCGCTTGTCGGCTTGCCCCTAATTGAACTGCTTGTAATTGTTCTAGTACCAACTGGTCTCGAGGGAATGTCGCAATTGTACCATGTCGACGATGTATCAAATATCAATACAAATCCCACTGGAGAAATGTAGAGTACATTTATCTTTATGTAATCTCCCTCGCAAGCTGACACGATTTGGTTTATGGAATGGTTTTAACAATATGGGCATTAATAAGCATTATGGTTTCTTATCCTCTTTTAAAGGCTTTGTTGACTATAGCTGCTCTAAAAAAGTAGGAGCAGCTAGTTTCTATTGCATGTTGCATCCTTGCATATGCTATTCTGCCCTGCGCAGTTTCGCGAACACTTTTGGTCGCCGCTCCCTCTCTCTGTGTGAATCTACGAGTATTCCTCGGTCCTTGGTCCCCCATCCATACAGCTACCCCGAATTGCTGTCTTGTTGTGTGCTGATTGTGTGTGTGACGCTGGCGCGCAATGTAGGCAGGGGCAGAGAGTAGAGAGTCGCATCAGGGACGCGCGTTTTTTGTCGGCTCTCTAGTTTCCGCTCTGTCCCCCGCTGCCTTTCCCCCCTTTGCTTCTCTGCTCTCGGTTTCGCTCGCTCGCTCGCTCGGGGTCGTTTTTTGGTCCCCCGGTTCTGGCACGTTTGTGCCCCCTCCCCCAGTCTCTTCTCTCTCTTGCGCTGCGCTGAATTTGCCAAGCCTGCGAAGAGATAGAGATGGAGAGTGGGAGAGATAAAAAGGAGGTGATGAAAGGGAAGAGAAAAAGTAAATGTGTAAGGAAACGGAGGAATGAGGAGAGGAAAAAATGACTTGACAGTGAAAGGACAATGATCACCAATTGATCGCCGTGATCTCACCCGACTCTGTTGTATGAGTTGTAAATATCACTTGATGAGATTCTCTCTCTCTCTCTCTCTCTCTCTCTCTCTCTCCTTTTTTCTCTCAATCTCTCAGAGAATCCCCTCGTCTTCTTGGAGCACAGAGCTGCTCCTTGTATTCTAGCGTCGCTCCCCTTTTCCTCCTCCTTTTTTTCCTTCCCTCCCTCGGCTCGCTCCCTCGCGCTATTCTTTGCTCTGTGTTTCTGGGCGATGCTCGAATGGCATGGCATGTAGAGAGAGAGAGAGAGAGAGAGGGGGGGAGGGGGATTGAAGGGAGCAGGCGCGCGGCCAAGGGTTTTTGCGCCACTCTCTCTCTCTCTTTCTCTCTCTCTTTCCCCGCGCGTTTCACTCTCTTTCTCTGGCAGTTACTGGGCATGGCATGCTTGCTCTAGCAGCGATCGCCAAGGTCGCTAGTATTACCAGATCAGTGGGTGTATGTGGCTGGCAGACACGGTGAACGAAATGCACGGGGGCGGTAGAAAGTGGGGTGGTGAGAGCTGAGAGAATCGAAATTTGTGAATCGAAATTAGTAGAAAGTAGAAAGTAGCCAGTTTCTCGAGACAGTCTTGCATAGTTTTGTGTCGGTATGGGAGAGGTGATGGGGTAAGGGGGTGAAGCGAAGATGCCTCGTTTGTATGCATTGGCATTGCGGTGCGAGACTGAGTGAGAAGGTATGTGTGTCTGGGGGGATCGGGATGGTGGGAATCTGGCAGCATTCCGCGCTCGATTGATTTGTGATTGGCTGGCTGGCTGGGGCTGTGTGGTTTGGGTGTGTGTGTGTGTGTGAATGCGATTCGTTTCGCTCCCGAGTTTATCGGGGTCGTTGCCACACGGTGTGTGATTGTTTGGAGAGGGATGCTCCCCGGTCTCTCTCTGCCGTAACAGTGATTAGATAGTGTTTGCGGGAGAATGCACAATGCATCATATTCGGCTCTGGCTGGCTCCTCTCCTGCTTGCCTTATCTGGGATGGGGTCTCGTTGGTGCATCGGCGATAGCGCAAGCGCTGGCTGGCAGGGGATGTTCTTATCATCTCGCGCGCGCTCGCTCGTACACACATATCTGATTATCACCTGGAACAATGGGTATTGTTGACGGAATAGACACACGCGCATTTTACGTGCATGTGTGTTTCAGCATGTCTTTGTTTATAATCGACTGTAGTGGGAGTGGCATCGTGGGCGGCGTGTGCGACTGAGCGGGGTTTGTGGATTGGTTTGGCTGGCAGCAGAGCAAGAGTGCGATGTATGCACGTGTGTGAGTGTGTGTTTGTGCGAGTGTTTAGTGATATCTCACGCAAACACTAGAGAGAGAGAAGGTGGAATCGGATGGAAGAGTCGAATAGAATTGAGAGATGAAGCAGCTGCAGCGGCAGCAGCGACGAAACAACCAGTTGGTCGACCCGGGCAAATATTGACTTTGGCAATCTGAGCTGCCTCCCCTCTGCCAGTCTCCAGGATCGGCGAGTGTCGACAATGCTGTCTGGCAGGCAGGGCCTAGGTCTGACACTGGGGCTGGCGGAGGTTGTTTTCGAGAGGGCACGATCATGACTTGGTGTGTGAGAGAGGAGAGTGTGTCTCCTCTCTGTCGATTGGAAGACGTCGTTGTGCATCGAGTAAGTGCCCTTTGCTGCTGTCGACTCGCCGATCCCGTCCTCTCCCCGCCGCCGCCGCTAGTTTCGGCTGCCTGCCGCTCCCGTCGCCGCTCCCGATCGATCAATGTACTTTGTGGTGTGGGTGTATGTTTCGGCGTGAATATACACGCCATTTGCGGGTGCGCTGTCTGGCTGGCAGGCAGTGTAGGCAGAGGCACTGGCCCCATTTTCTCTCTCCCCCTTTCTCCCTTTCCTCTTTTCCTTTGGCACGCCACACCGAGGCCTTGTCGCCGGCGCTGCGCTCGTCTTTTTCACCCCGCCCGCCGCTCTCTCTGCCTCGTTTTTTTGGGTCGTTTTTGTGCGGCGTTGGTGAGAGAGGCTGTGGATTGGCATGGGGCGAGGGAAGAAAGAGAGAGAGACAGAGAGAGAGAGAGGGAGGGAGAGAGAGAGAGCGGCGGGCTGCACTTTGGATATATGCCGTCGTTGCTGCGCGCGCTTTTTGCCACCCCAGCAACATAAAAAGCGGCTGGCTGGGGTGGCGATGGCAGCGGAGCGCGCGCGGCTCTGCTCTCCCCGCACTCTCTTTCTCCCACTATCCACACTCACGCACTCACTCACTCGCACCTATCGATTAGCCACCCGGGGTTTTTTGGCGCTTGCGCGAGTGTGGAAAAGGAGAGTAAGACGAGAGAGGGGGGGAGTGAGTGGAGGTGTTGCCGATTTGAGGCGCGCGCGACTGGTTGGCAGGCAGGAAGGGGAAGGGGGGGGGGAGGAAGAGGGAAGAGGGACTGGGATCGAGAATGTGCAGCCGTTTCAAGGGCTGCTGTGGCTGGCTGCTGCCACAGACTGGTTTGATTTTCGATTTTGGTGGCCTGGCTGTGTTTGTCCTTGGCGGGATAAGTGTTCGGTTTGGGACGACTGTCGGTTAACTGGTTGGATGGGTGGAGTGAAATGTGAAATGGATGTCGCTGTGGCAGGCTGCTTGCAGAGAGATGGTGTAGACATGCGTATACTCGGGCAGGTTGAAGGCCAACTCTCTTCTCTCCTCTCCTCAACTCTCCCTTTTCCCTACTCTCCCGCTCTTCTCCACTTACTTTCACAGTTTCTCTTCTGCACACATACACACACATAACATTGGGGAGTAGAGGAGATGGAGAGAGAGAGAGGGTTGCTGGCGTTGCTGGTTGGTTGGCTGCGTCAATCAGTCTTTCGCCGAGCGAGGCGCTCTATTTCTCTCTCTCTCTCTCTCGTTCTCTCTCCCACACACACTCTGCGTACTGTCTCCCTGCATCTCCCCTTCTCGCTGGCGTTTTTGCGTGTGTCTCTCTGTCTGTCGTCTCACTCTCTCTGGCCTCGCTCGCTGCCGGCTGGCATGTTATCATGCAGTTGTGTCTGCGTGTCTGCGCCTCGCCCGCCCTGCTCTCGCCACCCGTTGGTCCCGCCCCCTTGCCGCGCTTAAACAGCCGCGTGCATGTTTGTTGCGTGTGCCGTCGTGGCGGCGGCGGCGGCAGCGGCGGTGGTGACTGTCTGGTGTTGGCTTGAACGACACTGATCTCGCTGCTCTCGCCTATATTCACTTTATATTCCAGCTGCCTCGCCTGTATTTTGCCTGTATTGTCTCTCTCTCGTTCTAGCCCCCTTCCGTTTACTGCCACCTCTGTCACCCCCTCTTTCTGTTGTGTTTTGTCTGGGGGTTGTGGGTGTGAGTGTGTATGGATTGGGTGTGTGTTTCAGGTTCGCAAGCAGGCATTTCAAAGTGTGGGCCAGCTGCTGGATGTGCAGGTGTTCTCGCACGACTCGCTGATTGTTCGGATCGTGCCGCAGCTCTTTGCTCTGTACGAAACCCTCTCCGCGGAGGGCTTCCCCAACGAGGAGTCGCGCACCGAGCTAGCATCGGTACGGACATCACGTACTGCTCCTGTCCTTTCCTTTCTCTTCTCCTACTCTTCCCGACGCCTATGCGGTTCGAGAGGTGAAAGACATGGGTAGTGAGACGCTGTGTCTGAGGGCCGTGTCACTATTCTGTTTTTCGCCCCTCGTGCCGCGCGATTGGCGCGTGCCTTGATCCCTTTGCCCCTCCCCTCCCCGTCCCTCTCCCTTCCGCATCTCTCCCTCTTTTCTCTCTCTCTCTTTTTTCCCTCGCACCCGTGTCGCTGGCGGAGGGATGATGGAATGTTTCTCTGGAGAAGCAGCAGCATTGGCTGTGCTTGTTACACCGCGCGAGTCGGCGCGGGTGCCGTCGCTCGGTCGCGCCTCTCCGCCGGCCGGCCGTGCGTCTCGGCACTCTCTCGCCTCCTCTCTGCTCTCCCGCTGGCGGCGGCTGCCCTTTCGGCCCCTCCCCCTTTTTGCGGCCGGCCGGAGGGAAGCGAGGCGCGGGCTCGCCCGCCCGGCAGACGGCCGATGCGTATTGGCTCGCGCGGCCCTCTCTCTCCCTCCTCTTTGCCCGTCTTTTCTCCTTTTCTTTCCTCCCAGTCTTTCCCCACACCCTTTCCCTCCCTGTTTCTAGCACCACACCCTCTACTGTTCTCACTATCGGCACGTCAAAGGTGGTGGGTGATTTGTCGACTCGAAGCTCATATCACAGCCAGCTTTGATGTGCTGTAGTGAGTGGAGCCCGGCGAGCGGGCGAGAGGTCGCTGTGGTGCTAGGGCGATATTTGGGATATTGAGCTGCGAGTCGCAAGTCCCCTGCCTCCTATGGCACCCTGTCCCCACCCTGTCCCCTGTCCTGTCTTCTCTCATCTGTATTCCTATTCTCAACACTCGACTCTATGTCGTGTTTAGGTTCTGTGCCGCGTGGTGACATCGGAAGCCGTGACGGATCGGGACTGGCTGCACCGCCACTATGTGCCCCACTACAGCCGCATGCTCGGCGATCGCGCCTTTCACATTCGAAAAGTGCGCTGCAATTATCGATTGATTGGGGCACAGAAAGAGTGGTGGGGTGAAGGGTGGAACTGCAGTAATGTGGAGAGTGTGTGTGTGGTGGGGCGGGCGCGGGGGTGCCTGCTCAAGCGATCGATTCGGCAAAAGGGGGAGGGGAGAGAAACACACACACATACACAGAGGGGGTGAGACACACACAGACGACGACTACGACGACGATGTTGACAACATTGGGAAGCGGGGCGGCGACGAAGATTGAGAGAGACGGAAGAAGGGGAAGACAAAACAATAACAACAACAAGGCACACTGGGATGTGTGGGGTCGCGTCGGGGCGAATGACACAGAGATGACTCAGGAGTGCGTGGATTCAGCATGAGAGAGTGCGCGTGAGACACATGCGGGGCTTGCGCTGTCTGTGACTGTGTGTGTGTGCTAGCTGATCGGATTTGTACGCGGGTTTTTGTGAGTGTGAGTGTGTGTGCACATGGCGGGTTACAAGGGAAGGCGGAAGAACAAGAGAACACTAGTGTGGGAGAGTTGATGCAGCAATCACTGGGTTTCCGTATTCGGAAAGCTTTGATCCTCTTTTTATGGTGGGGGATTTGCAGTGGTGTCGTGTTTCGTAACGTCGTATTGTTTAGGTTGCCGGCTCGATTCTCGGCGTTCTCGCCAGGCTGTTCGGACCGGGATTCACAGAGGCTGTGAGTTGGCACAGGATTGTCGGATTGTCGGGGGATTGTTGGTTGAGTGAGAAAGGGTGAGCGACTGGCAGTCGGCCAATGTGTGTGTGCTGCGTGTGGATCGATGGAGGGGAGGGAAGGGGAAGGGTGCGCGGAGCCGAGGAGACTGCTGCCGCGCCGTCGAAAGGGGCTCGAAGAGGAGGAGAGGAGAGAGAGAGAGCAAAGTCTGCACGGGCAGGCAGGCAAGCAAGCCTACTACGCTAGGCATGGCTAGAGCCTGGAGAGATGCCAGGGGTTTATAGGGCATCCCCTCCGTTCATCGTACGGCAGTCATTTCGCCGAATGTTTACCAGACAGCATTTGAGGCATCAATAGTCCGTTATCGGCCCGCGCGAGACCATTCGACCGCGCAATTCGCGCGGTTGGCGGTCTCTTTTTAAGGAAATGAGGGTGATTTGCAAGTCTAATGAAGCAGAGTTCTCCATCTTCTAAAGTTAATTACTCATTTCAGAATTAAGCAATTTTCACAAAATTTTGATATGTTATGGGTATCAGTAGTTCTCATCGATCTCTAGTGTTCGATTTTTGATTTTTGCGTCCGTTTTCTAATTAGAGTCCAAAAACCTTGATTTTGACTCGATTTCCAATGGGAGAGCTCCGAAACTTAATTACTCTCTTCAAACTTATCGTACAGCGCCCAGTTTTCTGGAGGAGATGCCCAGATAGAATGCTCATCGATCTCTAGTGCTCGATTTTTCGATTTCCGTCATTTTCATCTTGTTTGCGCACAAAAACACACAATCGGGGCAAATTTGCATAAAATTCTCGTCTGTCTGGACAGCCAGCGATATTGCCGTACGATGAAAGGGGGGAATGGCCTATATGTGGGGATGATGGATAGAGGATAGAGGATTGTTTTCAGTTTATCGTCCCGCATGTGTGCTCGCTGTCGGTGGATCAGGTGTGGGGAGTGCGCAAGGTGGTCTGCGAGGTGAGCTTTTTTACATATACAATTATATATGTATCTACTTATAATATACAACTATACACGTAAACTCGTGTGGGGATTAGGCACATAGAATTGGTCGTGTTTTGTGGCGCGACGAAACGAGAAGCTTGGTTGTTTCGGGTAGATAGACGTGTTTGTTTGTCGGAAGTGAGAGGGGGAGGAAGGGGAAGGGAGACGCATCTGCACGGAAGCGCACACGGTTTTTCGAGAAGAGAGAGAGAGAGAGGGGTGGGGGTGGTTGTTGAGGGACCACCCTGGTGTGGGTGTGAAGTGGGAAGAGTAGGTGAGTCACGGGTGGCAGCTGGATGATGGATGGTAGATATGAGAGGGGCTGGATTGCCTCGCTGGAATGACGTCAGCCATTGTCGTTGGTCGGGCCAGGCTCTTTTTGCATGTTTTGATGGTATGGGAAGGATGAAGGAACGACATATGGGGAATCTGCGGGCGGGATGCGGAATGTGTGATAGCCTTGAGGGAGATGGGGAATGGACATGTTTGTTGATTGTTTGTCGAGAGAGGAGAGAGAGGCTTCCGAATGTTGTTTTCTTTCGACACGAGAAAGCGGAATGTTGTCAACGTTGTGAGAGGCGAGAGGGAGGTTGTTGTGTTTTGTGTTGTTGGAGTTACAAGAGGGAGAGAGAGAAGAGAGGATAGAGTAGGAAAGACAATATTTTGATGGTTGTCGTCGTTTATGTTTACGCATACATGCTCTGTCGTGTTAATAACAAACAAGAATAGGATGTGGTAAACAATATACGACACTGATTCATTTGCACGTTGTAATGAAAGAATGACAGAGTTTGGCGCCGGAAACATTGATTGATTGTTTAATTGACAATTGACAATGTGATCTTGTATCGATTGATTTATTGATTGATCTACAGGTGATGGTGGAGATTGCCAAGAACACTCCTCTGTCGTCTCGCCGCACCGTGCTCGCGACCCACCTCATCCGGCTCCTACACGACGATTCGCGATGGGTAAGGGATTATTGATTTATTGATTTTCATAAAACACTGATCAGAGAGCTTTTCTACAAGATTTGTAGAGAAAAAAAACAAAATACTCTTCCGATTTTCGTGGTTGGAGGTCCCCCAGCCGGGAATTGGTCAGTACAGAAAATTTGCATAATTTTGTATAATTGATGACCATCAACTTTCAAAACTCCCCCAGAAGGGAGAGTTCTTATGATAGCTACTAAAAACTCCCCTTCAGGGGAATATTTTTGAGAATGTAGAGATTTTCTATTTATTCTACAAATGTTGTGGAAAAGCTCTCTGATCAGCGTTATATATTGATTGATTTGTGACATTACTGTCGATTCGGTATTGGTATATGATGGAATGTCTGGTTTATTTCTCTTAATTTCCTGTCAAAATGCGTTCGCCGTAGATGTGTGATCGTTATGGAGCAATGGAACGTTCATAAGGTTTTTGTGATTTAGTTTTTACTACTCTTGTAGTTGCGTCTGTTGATGTCTGATCGCTATGAGTGCGTCAGTGAGTGTGCGCGGTCTGTCCGACAGACACTACTGCATTGTGTCTTGTTAGATGGGAGAGAGAGGGGGGTGGAGAGAGAGAGAGAGAGAGAGAGAGAGAGAAAAGAGAGAGAGATAGGAAGAGGAAGAAAGGACAGGGGGTGATGGGTAGGGTGTGGGAGAGGAGGAATGGGGGTGAATCTGAATGGCAATGAGATGAATCAGCAATGCGCTGATCACGTGGTGTGTGTGGGGGGTTGCGTAGAAGAAATGGATTGGAGAGAGGGATAGGTTTCTTTTCTTTGGCTATGCGGAAGAGAGGGGATTACGGTAATATGAACTGGTAGTCCGATGTTCAGTATCCCAGGTTACAACAAGAATGGATAGATAGATGCGGAAAAGTGCGCCCGTTTGTAGCTTTGCTCTCCATGAAACGGTGGCTTTCTTTACAGCACGCTCTCTCGGAGAGAGTTTGGTTATTTGGAGAGTGGTGGTGTGTCTTATCTGTTTCTGTCGAAGCTTGGAGTGAGGAGGGAGAATGGAGGTCGATTACACTTGCACTCTTGTTCTTTTTCACTCTCTCTCTCTCCCTCCCTCCCATCTTCTCTCTTTCTTTTCAAGTGGCTCGACACATGCACACATTGATCCCATCAGATCAGACTTGAGGGGTTTTTCGGGGGCTGAAGGTGATTTGTTCTTGCTCGCGGGGATTTGTTGAATGGGTTTATGTGTGTGGGTGAGCTTTGATGTAGATCGGAGTTGGGAATTGAGATTCCTTGGTCGGAGAATGTCTGACTTAGTTTAGGAGAGTTTCATATGAAGACAGCGTTTTTTTATGAAAATAGAATGTAACGGTGTATAATATATAATTATACGGTCTGCAATTTTGGCATAAATCATAAAAAAAAAAGTAGTTTGAGTTCCCCAATCACAATCTTTTTCAAATAAGAATTCCATATGAGGACATGACAGTGAAACGTTTCGAAAGTAGATTGTACGTTTTGGAATTTCGGCATAAAGCCTGAAGTCTTCACAAGTTCACAATCTCTATTTTGCTGTTGCAGGTGTGCTTTGTGGCGTTCCAAGAGCTCGGTCCGTTTATCGCCACCTTCTCGAACGCCGCCATCACCGGACTCTCGGTCCACAACGGAAAGGTACGGTGGGGGTACGGTACTTTGTGTTACGGTACTCGGTACTTCTAACTGCTTGTGTTTGTGGTAAGATGTTCGGTGCTGTATAGGTGGTCTTTGAGAAATGTAGTGATTCGTTGAGGAAATTTTTGTTGTAAGAAACGAGTGGTTACGGGCACAGATACGGATTGAGTGTCTGCCGAGTGACTAGTGACTTGTTTTATTGCGCTCCCGCGACGCGATAGTCGACCTATGGTCGCACTGCGCTCTCGCAATAATAATAACTTGTTGATTTATTTTACGAGTCTGCAACTCTGCTGCTCCGACCATTCGATTAGGAGTTGCAAGGTGAAACATCTGTTGGTGTAGGGAAGTGGAGTATGAGTCAAAGGTTTCTCTCCGGAAGTAGTAATAGTAATGAGTGGTAAACGGAAGTGATGGTTTCATCATGCTATTATTATTATTATTATTATTCTCTCTTGCAGCTGTGCGTGGCTTCTGCCAGCGCTAGCTCGGCGTCAGATGTCTCGAGTGGAGGAGGAGCAGGAGGAGCAGGAGTGGAGAAGTCGACGGACCCGTACTCTCGCATTCCGGAAGGCACTTATATGCCGCCGACCGGGGAGCAGAAGGAGGGAGAGGATAATGATGACATGGAGGGCATGCTCAACGATCTCACCACACTGCTCAACAAGAGGGCCGATGGCAGCAGGAACAGCGCACCGCCAAGTGTCGCGTGAGTGGGACGGGGGATGTTGTTGTTGTTGTTGGTGTTGTTGTTGTTGTTGTTGTTGTTGTTGTTGTTGTTGTTGTTGTTTGTCATTCAGGGGAGAATTTGAATTTTGGGATTACGTTATGATTCAGTGACGGCGAGTGTGCCTCTGGGGCCACGACGTCTTCGATCAGCGCCAAGTGCTCGTCGATTGAGAACCTGCATCTGGTGGGGCTCGACGAGGACGAGTCGAATGGTGGGTGCGGGGGGAGAGAGAGAGGGGGGGGGGAAGGTATAGGTATAGAGTGTTGATAAGATAACGCTAATACCTGATTGCCTCGTCACATTTTGCAATGCTCGATTGTGCATATTGTTGTTGTGTCCTGGTCGTCCAATTACAAACTGCGCACTTTTCATTGAGAACCTATTGATGACGTCATTCAATTATGAATAAAGTGTATTGATTTCAGACATGGACGATGAGGAGATTGATATGGACGATGAGCTGAACGAGTCGCGGATCGACTATCGGGAGGGAGAAGAGGAGCAGGAGGAGGGAGGAGCAGGACCGGCGGAGCAGGAGCAGAAGAAGAAGGAGAAAAAGGGAGAGAAGGACGAGGAGTACAGTGCGATCACGTACTGGCAGTCGGAGACGGTTTTTGACATTGACGACGATGAGTGAGTTATTGATTTATTTCATTCATTTGAAGTCTTTTTTCGATTCATTCAGTAGTATGAACAGTACTTATGTTCCTCATTGATTGCTGTTACGGCGTGTATAGATTTGATGTGAACAGTCTAGATCTAGATCTAGTCTTATTTGATTTGATTTGATTTGAATAACCTGTCTATGATTAATCTGACCCTTGCAGCTTCACCTCTTTCGGTGCGAGTGTATCGACTGCGGCGCCGCGCTCTGCCCGCCTGCTCGAGAAGCGACTCGACATGCTATACGTCGGATCACCCATCAGGTGAGGTATTGATTTATTGGTCGGGTTATCGATTGATTTAGGTCGGGCGACGCTTTCCCTGCCGCTATTGTTGTAGCAGAGGAGGAGGAGGAGGAGGAGGAGAAGACGGCGGACAGCAGCGACATGGATATTAGTGTGGAGGGGGAGGAGGTGAGAGAGAGAGAGAGAGAGAGAGAGAGAGAGAGAGAGAGGGAAGGAGGGAGGGAGAGAGAGAGGGAAGGAGGGAGGGAGAGAGAGAAGGTAACTCATCATCGCGTTACAGCAGAAGGAGCAGCATGTGCAGGAGCACAGTCCGGAGAGAGTGGCGTTGCCGGATGAGGACATCGAGGAGGACAGCTTCCGACTCGAGGTGGGCAGGGAGGAGGGGAGATGATGACGTCACGTCAGGGATTCATGATTCGATGACATCACTCTTAGATGGACCTCGACGACACGGCGGACATGTTTGAGGGGAAGAAGACGGCTTTGCTGGACGATACGCTGGACATGTTTGGCGATCGCGCCAGGTCGACGGGAGGAGCTGTGGAGCAGCAGCAGGAGGAGGAGGAGGAGGGCGGCTCGTGTGACATGGACATTTCGGACGGCGGTCGCGCCGAACTACACGTGCCGCGCGCCCTCATTGACGCGTTTGTGACGATGGTCACCCCGTCGGGCAGCCTGGACGAGGAGTTCAACAGGTACGGTAGAGGTTGTATGTATCTCTGTCTCTGTCTGTCTGTCTCTCTCTCTCTCTCCCCTCTCTGATTGTGTTGCAGCGCGACGTCGTGGCTGTTCGATGAGAAACATGTAGAACAGATGAGAGAGTAAGAAGACTGTTGTCTGGGGACGGAATGACATTACCTGTTTAGGCACTGTGCGCACAACCTGCCCGCCGTTGCGTACACGCTCGGCGGCGCCAACTGGGAGATGCTCCGCGACGTTTTCATCCAGCTGTCGAGGGACCATCAGGTAGGGAGGGGAGGCATGCATAAAAACATAAAATCACATGAGATGCTATTCAACACTTCCGTACGTATGTAACGTACGTACTCGCGTATGTATGTATTCAAAACGTACGTATGTCTCGCCGCCTCGCGCTTAGCGAAAATATATAGTTACGGAGGTATTACCCTGTTTTAATAGTGAGATGTACGTGGGGGGGAGGGCAGGCAGTACCCATATACTTGCAGTGGCTGGTGCGCGTCTCGCTTGCCAACTCGATCCACCTCCTCGCCACGATTGTCGGAGAGAAGGTTTGTCGTGTCTATTGATTTATCGATTCATCTGTCCAGCGCGCGGTCGATGACCTGCTGCCCGTGTTTACGGCGTTTGGCGACGACATTGACGAGGTGCGCGTCGGACTGCTCAAGCATCTCTTTGAGTTTACACAAGTGGGTGCGAGAGAGGGAGGGAGGGAGAGGGGGAGAGCGAAGGGGGGGGGGAGAGAGAGAGAGAGTCTACCGGTCCCCTCTAGTGTCTGCCGTCGGACGCTCGCGCCTCGATGCTGCAGCGACTGCCGCAGTTTATGCGCATCGACAACGAGAGCAACTGGCGTGTGCGCTGGCAGTTTGCCAAGTGAGTATGACGGGGGCGGGGCTTGCGAGGGCGTGGCCTACTCTCTCCATTGCAGGCAGTGCGTGCTACTGCTGGACCTGTACAGCGTGGACGAGGTGCTGACGAACATGGTGGGTATGGCGTTTACGCTGGCCAACGACCGAGTGGCGGCGGTGCGCGCGGAGGCGGTGGTGCTGATGGCGCGGATGATTGGCAAGATTGCCGAGGCAGAGTGGACAGAGGAAGCGGGGGAGAGCAGCACGGACCGGAGCGACACTCCCAAGACGGACGCGCTCATCCGCGACGTGGTCGCCACGTTTGTCCACACCAAGAAGTGGACCAGGAGGCAGACGTGAGTTGTGGTCTTGCACTGTTTTATGTAACCTGTAACTCGGTTTAATGGTTAGGTTAGGAAAGGCTAAGGAAGATGACGGTATGACAGTACAGTATGACGGTGCTTCTTCCAGGTTCGCGAACGTGTGCCAGCGGCTGCGCGTCGAGTGCTGGCTGAGCGAGCGCCAGTTTGCCGGTCTGCTCCTCCACCACCTCCTCTCGCTGGCCGACGATGCGGTGCCGAATGTGCGCGTGTGTGTGGCGCGCGCCCTGGATAAGTGCCGCATGGGAGCCGTCTTCGGCGAGACAACCGCCTGGAACGAGAGAACCGCGCAGGTACGGGAATACGGGAATACCTGCACTCTTGTCGATTGCTGTAGCTGTTGTGATGTGTGATATGTAACTGGAGCGGTACTGTAGATTACTGTAGCCGTTATGATAAATGATAGTCATTGATACGGCGTTGCAGGTGCTGGAGTGTCTGTGCGGCGACGGCGACATGGACGTGAGTGAGCGTGCGCGCGCCTCTGCGGGGGTGGAGTGTGTGGCGGCGGACCTGGAGGAGCGCGCCCGTCGAATACGCGACAAGGAAGACGCGCTGCTCGACACGCCCGGCTGCCGCGACAACTACGACTCGGCAGACATGAGCATTGACGAGTGACGTCACCTAGGAATATTGCCATCCCCCTCTCCCTCTCACTTGGTGCCTATATGCTGATTGTAGTTTGTGACACTTTATCCACTTCGTCCTGTCCCTTATGCGTTTCCTCCCCACTGGTCTTAGAGAATGGAGTGAAGAGGAGATCTGTGATTTGTCGATTGTCGTGAGAGTGTGTTTGTGTGTGTGTGTGTGTGTCCGTGGGTTTGTGGCTCCCGGTTTAGCATGGATTGTATCACACGGCTGCATGTGAGATGTCACTTGTGATTACTGATAAATGTGGTTTTCGAAAGGTGTTGTTTTGTTGTTGAGGACTGTTCAAGATCAATAAATGTGTGAATGCGAGTATTTATCGATGAGCGTTGCTCGATCAGTGAGTATACATTTAGTGGCGGCGGACGAAAGCGGCCGAGCGAGGCGGGCAGGGGCAGTAGGCGGCGTCGTTTCCGGGCAGTCCGGGTCCGCCGGGCTGTCCGGGCTGTCCGTCCGATCCGGCCGTTCCCGGGTTTCCGGGCGCTCCCATCGGTCCCGCGGGTCCGGGCTGGCCGTCCTGTCCCGGCATTCCGGGGCCGCCGTTGTTTCCGGGAGCTCCCGCGGGTCCAGCGGGTCCGGGTGCTCCGGGCGCGCCCTGACCCCTCTGTCCGTCCTTTCCGGGCGCTCCGGGCATACCGGGCGCTCCGTCGTTTCCGGGCGCTCCAGCGTCTCCAGCGGGTCCGGGTCCTCCCGGCTGTCCATCGGATCCCGGAGGTCCGGCCTGTCCGGGCATACCGTCGTTTCCAGCGGGTCCGGGCTGTCCGTCGGGTCCAGGCGGTCCAGCGGGTCCGGCGGGGCACTTGACGCATCCGGTGTCGTTGGGCGGGCAGGTCATGGGAGCATAGGTGACGGTGCTGTCGTCTCCCTTGGGTCCGGGCGCTCCAGGCTGACCGGGCTGTCCGGGCGCTCCGGGGGGTCCGGGAGGGCCGGGCGGGCAGGTGGGCTTGGCGGGCTCGCACTGACAGTGCGCGGGCAGACCGGCGTAGTTCTGCCTCTTCTGACGGAAGATGGAGTTGAAGGGGTTCTGGCGCGGCTGCGACGGCGGGGTGACGGTGACCTGAGATAAAGTCGAGTTTGGCACCCGTGCAGAGCAACAGAATCAGTCGATCTACAGGATGTCCCACCGAAACGGTCAACACGTCAGCGTATAGCGTAAGCGATCATAGTGCCGAGTCTATGAATGAATGTATGAGATATTCACCTGGAAGTCCATCATCTCGGTCCAGGCGGAGTCGGTCTCGACACGGAAGACCTGCACGCCGTCGAGCACCTCATCGTGCACCTGCAGGGGGAGTGAGAGGGAGAGAGAGAGGGAGAGAGGGAGGGAGGGAGAGACGCGCGTACCTCGTTGATGGTGTTGTAGAGGGAGGGGATGACGACGAGGCAGGCCACAATGGCGAGTGTGGAGGCGGCGGAGGCCACTCCCACGAGAACCTTCTCAGCAGACATGCTTGCTGTGTGGAGTGGAGAGACGGCTGCTTTTATAAAGCCGTCCGCGGGGGTAGTAACACGCGTACCGAGTCCGCTCAAGGTCCGCTCTCTCTCTCTCTCTCTCTCTCTCTCTCTCTCTCTCTCTCTCTCTCTCTCTCTCTCTCTCTCTCGCTCGATCGCATAGCAATCGTGTCGGCGGTATAATTGCTTACGCGGTACTTTGATTGCGACTATTCAGAAAGAAAGCGGTAACTATCTAAACCGATTTCTGCCACGGACACACCACACATTGACGAATAAGGTGACTTCTCCCCCTTCTGTGAAAAAGTATTATCGGCATCGGCATGATACTGTGGGGGTATGATTCCGCGACTGCATGAACATATTGGATATTGAAAATGCAAACAGTCATCACGTCATCACGATTTTGTACTTTTCCTTCCGACCAGAGTGCTTTTCGAACCGACCAAGGTTTTTTTTGAAGCCGACCTTTTTGATCCTACCGGTCATTTGTCTGGCTCATTTATTTCTCGCCTCTTTTCGAGATGATTCTTCACCTACTTTGAGAGTCGATCAAAATCGCGTCATTTGACTAATTTGAGGGACTGCGTAACATGTCTCGTTAGCCTCTGTCATTTGCCTGTCCATTGCCCGTACATAAGGAGGGAACAGCGGTCGGTTGGACAGATCGCAGCTTGTCTTCATCTCTCCATCTACCATGTCGACCCTGACCGCTGACCCTCCCGCGTGCACCGTCCCCGCTGCCGGAGGAAGCTCCACCCACATGCTCGTCAACGGAGGAGCCGCCAAGGTCTGCTTCAAGGTGAGTGCACGTCATCTGGGCGACGTCATCTGAACGTCTTCTGTTGTAGATCAAGTCGTCGAACAACAACGAGTACAAGGTGAAGCCGGTGTTCGGCTTCGTGGAGCCTGGAGCGACGACGTCCCTCGAGATCACCCGCACTGCCGGCGCCCCGAAGGAGGACAAGCTGGTCATCCAGTACGCGGACGCGCCCGCCGACCAGGCTGACGCGACTGCCGCGTTCAACGCTGTGGCCGGAGCCGCCCAGACCCTCACTCTTCCCATGTCCGCCACCGCATAGGCAACCCAACCACATTGCATTCTCTCGCCTTCTGTCACACGTGTAAATCAATCGAGATCTGACGGAATAAACACTTTCCTAACAATACCCTTTTGTTAATTTTGGTTTCCGATCTGACAATTGTGCTTTTCAATCTGTATCTGAGAGGGCTGAATTTTGGATGTTGTGTTGGTGTGTGAAAGACCAATCGTGAAAATGGTGTGAAAGAATAGTTAGTTTTTAGATTTCTGAACATCGCTCATTGCACGGTAACAGTAAGCTAGGCCAACAATCGTGAAATGCCGTTGATACCGCATTATTTTTTATCGTCGTTCCTCGTTGACAAATTCTACCGGCGAAAATGTCGGACGATGAAAACGGGTGGATGGCCTATAACTGTATTTCAAATTCGAATTCAATCATATTCGATCATATTCAGAACTGTCAATGCTCTTCAGCTTCACTACTTTGACTCGTGATTCGCATCAAGAAAACTGTATGATTCGTGTAAACAAAACACCACGTCATGAGACTGTATTTCAAGTTCGAATGATTTGTGGGGTGTCGCCTGTCGCAATTGCCTCGCATCATCCTCCCCCTCTCCCCTCTCTTCTTCTCCCCCTCCCTCCCTCCCGATTCCGTCTACCAACAAGTGTTGTCTTTCTCTCCTCGATCACATATTCGTATTGTGAACAACATTTTTACCATCATTACCAACTTACCATCATTTTACCATTTTTCCATCATCATTTTCACCACTACCAACATACCATCATTTTTCAGTTATCCACTCTTCCTCTCCTCTACCGTCCTACCCATGTTATGAACCATCGAACTGTTCTGCTACAGTTACTGTTCGTTCTTCTTATTTTGACTACCGTAAACGGCGACGATGTTTCCACGGTGGACGTTAGGGCGGCTCTCAAAAAGGTAGAGAGAGAGAGGAGAGAGAGAGAGCGAGAGAAAGAGAGAGAGAGAGAGAGCGAGAAAGGGAGAGCGAGAGAGCGAGAGAGAGCGCGAGAGCGAGAGAGCGAGAGAGAGCGCGAGAGAGCGAGCGAGAGAGAGAGAGAGAGAGAGAGAGAGAGAGAGAGAGAGCGAGAAAGGGAGAGGGAGAGAGAGAGGAGAGGGAGAGAGAAAGATTTCTCAATCCCAGGAAAAGTCGGAGCAACTACACAGTGTGCTGTGGTGCCCGACTCTCTTCGTCGGTACACAGTGTCCAGGTATTTTTTTCAATTCATCAAAATACCAATCAATATTTTTCTTTAGAAAACGACATGTTCAGCTATTACAAGTGCTGCGGTCACCTTAACAAGAGTTGCTGCTCACATCTCCGGATATGGGTAAGGAGAAAGAGGGAGAGAGAGAGAGGGGGAGAGGGAGAGAGAAAGAGAGAGAGAGAGAGAGAGAGAGAGAGACAAGGACGCCATATTTAGGTCCTTGTCACCATAATCGCCCTCCCTTCTCTCCTCATCATCCCAATCTTCGCCTATTTCGCTCGCCGATTCTTCTGCCCACCCGCCACCACAACTTGATTATCTCAATTGCCCAAATAAAGCCAAAAACACACAATTTATTATATATTACTTTATTTACACCACAATCCCGAGTCATAACTGCGGGCGACGAACCGTGGGAGTACCGTACTAGATACAGTACCCCCGCCGAGGAATACAACAAAAACATCTTCGCTACGGTGTGGGTGCACGCGCGGTGGTGTGTATGTGTGTGATTATATTCTCATAGTATCGATTGATAATGTTGATTGACAAATCAGGAAAAAAGAAAAGAAGGAAAAGTGAGAAAACCCGGAAAGGAAATCGGTATATGAATAGAATAGCATGGTGTAAGATGGATGGAGGAATACAGGGGCTGGATTGCAAGAGGCGCGCTCAGTCTACGATAGATAGAAACTTAGAAACGTCTAGGCGCGCTGCACCACAGAACGCCACTTTGGATGAAGGAGGGGACATAGAATACTACAAATTGGCACTACAGTATCCAGACGATGCGCACACCGCCCTTCTCACAGAGAGTATATATACGGTACATTGGCTGGAGACAGACAGACAAACATGACGGAATGATCAAAAACTCAACGCAACTAAAATCAACGCTTACAAAGACACTACAAAGCCGGGGTGGGTACAAACTTTAAAAATATCGCATGCGGGGGCATAAAACCTCTACTATAAAATCAGGAGATGCGCATGGTTCAGTGGCTGCTCGGATAGGGAGACGTTCACAGCGGTTCAGCCTTGAACCTCTTTGCCTGCGGCTGACCGGCGCTCGACGCGTACATCTTGTGCGTGAGGTTGTGCTGCTGCTGCTGCTGCTGGGCCTGTTGACGCGGCTGGTAGTGAGACTGCAGCTGCACCGCTGGCACCTCCATCAGCGGCTCCTGCAACAAGAAAATAACCATCTATCTCCATGCTCTACTACTGTAACCAAGTCATAAACTCCTGCAACGCACGCAATCAACCTCAATCGCCATACCCTCTCCCAACCAGCAACACACGCAAATCACCAACTACACCCAAACCCCTACCGTAACCAACTCCTCACCTGCTTGACATACTGCTGGTGGTGATACTGCTGCTGGTGCTGCTGTTGGTGGTGCATCCTGGCGGGTGCCCATCCGGCGGGGGGCGCCTGTCGCCGCCTGCCTGCCACGACGGGCACGACTGCGGGCAGCGGGGGCAGGTGGTGGCGGTCCTGCTCGCACACCTCTTCTCCCTGTGCAGCAGCCCCCGCGCTGCCAACGTAGTCGAGTAGAGTGCGCGAGCGGCCTGCAATCAGAGAGATGGGAGATATACAATTTGAATGATGTAAATATATTATACTAGACCATTTCAGTAGCAAATTTCACTATTCTACAGTTCTCATCTTCTATATAGTACAAGAGGCTGTGTTGGGAATGGCAAGATATATGGTCCTAATATATCACACGGTCTCTGTAAAAATCGAACTCTCCACAGACTAGACCAAAACTAGAAAAATCATAGTCACGGATTTTGATGAAATTAATTTTCCTGTGGTTTTCAAACATTCTGAACACATCCTGCGCAGTGGCTAAGTCCAAAAAAATTTTTGGTACCAGATATGGTATACGGTACTTGTTGCATTTGCATAATGGACCAATTTGCATAATGGACCAAACTCAACTAAACTTTGATCTGAAGGTGTCATTTTACTCGTTACATGATTAGAAACGAGTTTATACTTGAAGATTTCTGCATAACTTCTATGATTAAAAAAATTATAGTCACAAAACCGAAAAATTTTCTATTTTTTCAGATATTTTCTTTTTTGAAAATTTAACCGATGTCCGCCCAGTCCAAATGAAAGCAACGTTATATTGAGCAGATTATGACGGTCATTTTCAGCTATAAAAATCAAAAATCGAAAGACACCTTTTTTGGGAACAGCCGCTCAAAGTTGGTACACTCCGACATTCCTAGTCAACAAAATTCCAACTGCAAAGCATTTATCAACAAAAATTGCGGGGATTCTTCAAATCAAACTATTGAAATGTTTATACGTTATCTCTAACACGATATTTACTCGTAGTAAAGTAAATCACTCATAAGAACATAAAATCGTTAACGTTTTGCGATGATTGCACACCAATCGGGCTCTTGCATTCATTCCCATTTGGGTATTTGCCTTGCGGACAATACCTATGCGAACCAACATTGAATCAACATTGATGTTGATAATCGATAGATATTTGATATCTATCGATAATCGAAATGCGCGGCAACTAAGGACCAGCTTGCGTTGTTTTGCTTGCAGTATCCTGAGCACAATCCGACCTCTTTCATCTGTCCGTAGATGTAGAATCAGAAATAGTCGGGATGTGAACGACTTCGATCGACTACTCTCTCTCTCTCTCTCTCTCTCTCTCTCTCTCTCTCTCTCTCTCTCTCTCTCTCTCTCTCTTGCGCTCTCTCTCAGGATCTTTTAATGTCAAGCAAGTCTCACTCTGCAGTCATCTCAGGTGCGGGAAAATAGAACATTTTAATCTTATGGAGTCCAAGATGATGGCTTACCGAGATGAATTTCACAAGATTGGAATCATCACCTACATATTTATAACAAAAATACTTTTGAAAAAAGTAGCTGTACTTCGCTCACTTCCTCGTATCAAGTAATCAAGTTTGCCATTGGCGATCAGCCTGCTTCGGCCTTGGCTGAAGCGCCTGCCGCGCAAAGAATTAAGGAAACCGGAGTACGTTAGTACGAAAAAAAACCAAAGCTTTTCTACTTCACTCCCCCTCAGGACTATGGAATATGTGGACCTCGAAACAACAGCCAAATCACGGTCACTGCGACCAAGACAGGAGTTGATAATAGATTTTCAGCTGAAGACTGTCGTAGATAAATATCCTCCGAGAGAAACAGTGAGCCTGCACGGAGTAGGCTACACGGATTTTAGAATCACTGTTGACATTAAGTGGAGTGGTTATAGGAATTCGTTTCCTGTGGTCAGTTGAATCTCACATTATCGGACAAGCTGGTCCTTATTTGCAGCGCATTCGATTATCGATGGAAATCAAATAGCTATCGATAAACAACATCAATGTTGGTTTGTATGAGTATTGTCCGCAAGGCAAATACCCAAATGGGAATGAATGTTTTTAAACGTTTGGCGATGATTGCAGGTACAGCGATTGGTGCACCTGCAATCATCGCAAAACGTTAACGATTTTATGTTCTTATGAGTGATTTACTTTACTACGAGTAAATATCGTGTTAGAGATAACGTATAAACATTTTAATAGTTTGATTTGAAGAATCCCCGCAATTTTTGTTGATAAATGCTTTGCAGTTGGAATTTTGTTGACTAGGAATGTCGGAGTGTACCAACTTTGAGCGGCTGTTCCCAAAAAAGGTGTCTTTCGATTTTTGATTTTTATAGCTGAAAATGACCGTCATAATCTGCTCAATATAACGTTGCTTTCATTTGGACTGGGCATCGGTTAAATTTTCAAAAAAGAAAATATCTGAAAAATAGAAAAATTTTCGGTTTTGTGACTATAATTTTTTAATCATTGAAATTATGCAGAAATGTTCAATTATAAACTTGTTTTTAATCATGTAACGAGTAAAATGACACCTTCAGATCAAAGTTTAGTTGAGTTTGGTCCATTATGCAAATTTGAGGTACCGTATACCATATCTGGTACCAAAAATTTTTTTGGACTTAGCCACTGCGCAGGATGTGTTCAGAATCTTTGAAAACCTCAGGAAAATTAATTTCATCAAAATCCGTGACTATGATTTTTCTAGTTTATCGAGAGTTCGCTTTTTACAGAGACCGTGTGATATAGAAAACGCATTGTCTGCGTGTCAGTAAGTCAGTCGACTCCGACTGGTGTAAATATGATCTATTAGACAATTTCAATAGATGATTCCATAGTTCTAATCTAGTTCAGGGGACTGTGTCTAGAATTACTCTCTCCCCCAATATACCCATACGCAACTTGTATACCCCCCCCCCATAAACCTCCACCTCACTCTGCACTTTGTCAATGCGATCAGGTGAGATGGTGGTGCACTATCCACCGTGCCGATTACCATACGAACCATCCACTATCAATATCGTAAACTCTCATCTATCACATCCACATCGTCAGCAAACTGATCAGCTCTCATCAAACCATGCACTGATAACACACTGAACCCCTGATACGCATGATGAAATCGTACTACGTGATACGTGTGAATCACCACTACGGGAATACAACTGTTAAACGTGAAGCGTGATTCACGCATAATCCCAATAACAAAAGCACCAGAGCACCACCATTGGCTAACATAAACAAGACAATCGAGAACCAGTAGACGTACCACTGATGGCCTACTCGCAGCGTGTATGGCTACCATGGACATAGTACTCAATGAATAGCCGACTCACCACTGATGGCCTGCGCGGTCCTCTGCTGCTGTCCGAGCGTCTGCTGCTGCTGGTTCATCTGCTGGCCGGCGGCGCGCGCCGCCGCCTCCTCCAGCTCAGACTGCTTGCTCTGCAACACACCACACTTATACAAAACTACAATAGATTCTGAATGACACCAAAGACACTAAATGATCCAGCTCAGACTGCTTGCTCTGAAACAAGCACTCATTCATTTCCAGAATCAAAGACAGATGTGGTAGGTTATATCAAGCATAGATATGTTTGGTCTGTAAGTCTAGCTCGGACTGCTTGCTCTGCAACACACGACACTTGTACATCATCTTCTAATCCCTCCTGAGAATTCCTGTGAACTCCTCTGAGTATACTACTACCTACACTATCTAACAAAACAACTATATCAAAATCAAAATGTTTCAATAGCCCTCGAGACGAACAAAGTCATCAACCAAACACAAACAAACAAACCTTGAGCAGCGGGGACAAATTCGGCGCGACCAGCAGGCACACCGAGAGGACCAGCACGGCGAGGCATGTGCCGGCCTGCGCGCCCCGTCGACTGCCCTGTCCCAGGGCCGCCTGCAGCTTGCGCAGCTGCGACATCACCGACGCGTTCTGGCGGGTGAGCAGCTCAATCTGCAAAAGGGTAGATTGTAGCCTTGCGCACTGCGCATTAGAATAGGCCATCGGTATTACGTCTACTGCTCCTCGATTATCTTGTTTTATTATTGTTATTGTTATTATTGTTATTTGAAAAGACTAATGATGATGATGACTGTTTGGTAGGCTCAATCTGGAAAGACTCTTATATTAACCCCACTCCGCAACAACCACGTCATCATGGCTCCCCACTTGAGTGTGGTTGTATCATCATTTCTTTTACGTGTTATGATGCAACCTTATAAATTGATTAATCAACATTTCAATTGATGAATCATGTTTCTCTCGACAAAACCTTGCCCAACCAGTGTCCAGTGTTACACTACACCACTCGGGCCAGACACACTGACTCAGCGCATCATTAATAGCCCTCGAGTCTCCGTCTGCTCCCTCCCTCCCTCACTGAAGAGAAAGGGAGAGAGAGAGAGAGAGAGAGAGAGAGAGATGCAAAAGAAACAAGAAGAAGCACGCAACTGCAACACCTGCAGTGCACACATGCAAGAGAGTAGCCATTCATTCCCCCTCTACCTCTCTTCCACCCATCTCTCTCCCTAACCCAGCGTCCAAATGTGTTACACCACAATCTTCATTACAGATATAGGAAAGTGAAACCACTCCAGGGAGAGATAGACGAGATAGCACAGCAGGATGAGATGCAGATCGGTTCTCGACTCTTCTTCCTTCTATCCATTCGCTCCCCCCCCTCTCTTCTCGCTCCCCAATTCCGAAAAACCATCTGTGCGCAGTGCGAAATAACAATCTAATCACAGCCACACATCTCTATCCCCACAAACGAGCCAAACCATCTCTCTCACGCACACAAACATTCCCACATCTAGTAATAGCATAACCGACAGTACCATCTCCCCATCTACCGTAACCCCCGTACCTGCTGCTTGAGCTCGTGGTTCTCTTGGCTGCAGTCGGCGACGCGGTCCTCGAGCTGCTCAATGTAGTCCTGCAAAGTACCGTAATGCAAAAGTACCGTGATCCATATACCATTCTTAAACTGGTCCCCCCTTCAATCTCCTTTTGTGTTCTGGAACGTCTAGCCCAATCTTCTTCTTCTTTCAGCCTTTCTTCGCCAAGTGTCAATCACACTTGTCCACATTACTATCTAGTAAACCTGTCAGACTCAACTGTCACAACTGTCCGATGGAACACTTACCCCCCCCCCCCCTACTTTCAAGCTCTTTCACTTACTACGCACTCTATTCCATGCATGCATGCCACCCCCTCTTCTGATAGCTTATCATGGGGTTCCTGATTGACCTGTGGCGAACCTGGCAACTCCTATCAGGCAACTCTCCCAACAACGAGGAGAGGCATCTTATCTCCAAAAGCACCCACTACCGCGTATGCCAGCGTCGAATCTCTCATCACTGATATCACTGATATCACCATCCCCCTTGTTCCTCTCACTCCTCTTCCATCATCTTTCCTCTCTCTCTCTCTCTCTCTCTCTCTCTTTCTCTCGCTCTGCGTGTTCCACTTCCACTCCGGATACACGACATCTTGACACCGAGAAACGGCGAGAAAAACTAGAGGTCACTCACGTGCCGGGAAAGAATCACATTCAATCGCGACCACACACCACCGTCCTCGATTCCCTGTCACATGTGCTCCGCACCATCCTTGAACCATCAACCACTTCTTCATTCCATTGTCATAACCCACCCTTATCCTACAGTATCCATCCCCCATCGCTTTCTGCTACGAGATCCGATCCAACCCAAATCCGCGCAGATTCATTTTCTCGCGCACTACGCAATCCAGCCATCGATCGTGCAAATCCACATTTTCGAAATCGTCGAATGTTGAAAACACGCAGTCACCAGAAATCACACAAGACAATACCCGTCCTGCAACAATGGCGCAATTTCGGTCCCCAACTTTGCACAACAGACCATTTGTCACCCCTCTCTCTCTTTGCGCACACACTCACTCACTCCCCTCGGCTCCCCACTACAATACATCAATAGCCAAACAGCCCGGATCGGGTGGTAGGTTTAGTAGTTTTGGTGTGGGGTGCAATATATGTGCCCGCGCGCCTGTGTGAAAATGACAAACCGTGGACGCCACGTTTCAATCAATCGCATCACAATAACAGCGGAAGCCCCGCGCTATATGCCGCCAACGCAAGCTGTACACACATACACCTACAATTGCAATTCGCAATACAGCAACTCTCATACGACACGTTGAATCTAATACCATCCATCCAAACCAAACCAGACCCCCTTCAAACAGCAATACTACTACTGTGTCACCCCATCTCTCTCGCGTCATGCTGATCAAAAAGCTGGCTGCTTTTCGTAGACTCTCCCTCTCTCCTCTCCCCTACCGCAGTCACTCTGCAAACAAAGTGCCCGCCGAGTTCGGACCTCGAGGTCCCCCGACCCGCGAGCCGTGACAGGCAGCGACAGGAACGCTCACGTAAAGCCCAACACACACAATACCCATCCTGGATAGGTAAACAGTAGAGTAACACACCTACTTCTTCCTCAAGCCTAACCAATCCTCTTCCTCCCAACCCAACCCTCAATCTATAACTGATAAATCAATATCAAATCACGCACCTGCTTCCTCTTCCTACTCGTCTGGGCGGAGCGCTTGTTGCGGATCTTCCGGCGGATCCTCTTCAAGTCGCGCTCCTCCGCTTTTGTCAGCGGGTAGTGATCGGGCAGTTGAATGCCCTCCTTCTTGCACAGACGCTTCTCCTCGTCGGTCAGCACCAGCGCGGGGTACTTGCGCGTGCGCTCGCCGCCTGAAGAAGGGATTCTCTCTCTCTCTCTCTCTCTCTCTAACTCTCTCTCTAACTCTCTCTCTCCCTCTCTCTCTCCTCTCTCTCTAATATGATATATGTACTGCAAGCTTCGTACAAGAACGATGAGCAGGGAGCACCCTCCACTCACCACTTTGCATCTTGGCCGGCTTCTGCTCGAATGTGCTGCTGCTGCTGCTGTTGGTGGTAGGTGTGGAGAGGGAGATCGAAGACGGCGACACCACCGACGGACCATTGGCGCGCAGGGCAGGCTCTGTAAAAACACGGTTTCAGTACTCTTCATTCCTTTCCATTCTTTTCCTCTGCAGAAGACAGCCGTGCATCATTCATTTCAATCTTCGCATAATGTGATCAAGTGTTTGGCTCTCAAGGCGATAGCATTCCTCAATCATCCATTCATCTCTCTTTTCCTCACCTCAGGGTCACTCCCCCCCCCCCTTCCATAATACCTCAAGGCTGCGCAAACAGCTCGCTCCCAATATATACCATACCTCTTCCCCCAATCCCCAAATATACACACGCATACAATGGAACGGATTCGATCGATCGACCATTTGTCCATTTGCAGAATGTGCGAGAAGGAATCGGATCGCCTAACCAAGACACAGTTCCCGTTGCCATAGCTAGCACATGTGAACCCCCAAGGAGACCACAGCCTTCACACCGTGACACAGTGTCGCACCGGCGCAACTACTTTCACCCCCCCCCCCTTCGATCAAAACCGGCGAGCCGACGTCATTCCCATACAGCGCATAATTACCCATATCTATCGCCATCTCTCGACATTGACAGCCACCTATCATCGGCGCCGATGCTTTGGCCTCTAGCCGCCTCACCCCCCTCCCTATACAAACGGGGCTAATCACTCCTCCGGTGTGACCCACTGTCAATCCTACTCAAACATCTCCGAACCCTCTTCACTTCACACCCGCGTGCCCACTCCACCCGTACACGTCTCGGCTATCCTATCTCGTATCTCTCATTTGCCGATCCCATATACGGCACCAAACATCGCCGGTCCCGGATCCCGGATCGCATCCTTCACAACCGTGGACGATCCGACAACCATAGACGGGCAGCAAAACAATCGCGCGAGTGCATACTTGGCTGATCCGCCAAAACAGTCGGCTAGACACACACATGACACACCATGTCCGATGCACTTCCCCTTGCTGACCTCAGTAGTGTCAGAGTCCATCCATCCAATACGCGGACAGGCTAGTGTGTTTAGCTGGGCCCAATCTAAACACTCGCGTGTCCCCAGAAACAGAGACGCGCAAAAAGCTAATCCATCAGCATCCAAGCGCGCAATCGCTCCATTCATCTCAAATTACCCGGGTGCCACATTACACAGTCACTCCCATCTGACCCATATCAGAGTCAGTGCTCCACACCTCTCCGCAGAGTAAACAAACAACTATTAATCCGGAACACCGGAAACCCAGTGAGATCTCGTGAGATTAGCATAATCCAGTCTCCAGTCAATTCTCCCCCCCCCCTCCCCCTCTCTCATTTCATATGCAACCCGTAAACAGGAGGCCTGCTGTGCGCATCCCCTGTGTGCCCGAGACGAAAACAAATTAATCCATTTAGCTGCCCCCCTTCGAGTGGCAATATGGGGGTGGTCAGTGAGATCAGCAATTCCTGGGTCATCCAGTAGACACAGTCTGCTCGATCCAGCCTAATCTGCACCGCCGATTGTCACGAAACGACACCAAGGTCGGATGCGCGTCGAGTCGAGAGCATGCCACTCTCTCTCCCGGGACACTTCGCACACCTTGATCACTTTGCACAAATTGCTCATCCCAAATTCCAAGTATCATCGCACCCATTCAGCCAGCAACCTTTCCCTTATCCCCACAGATCACAGATATCCGCGATTCGCCCGCAGGCTACGCAGTTTCTCACCACCACTTTGCAGATTGCGAAACTGATATATACACTACCCTTCCAAACAAGGAAAAGACGTCACAAGCCTCTCTCAGCCAATTCTCACACCCACACACTTGGCGGACTTGGCCAACTTGCCAAATGGAACGAAAACACTCGGTCGAACGGATGCAGCGAGAGCGCAGTGAGAGAGAGAGAGAGAGAGGGGCGCGATCAATACGCAGCCGCATTCCCCCTTCTCTCTGCGCTAGCATGACGTGGCACTGCAACGTGACGCCGGTCGCTCAATTGCATACAAAAATAACAGCACCGCACATCCCTCCATCTGAGGCTCTCCCCTCTCCGCCCACACACTCCTCAACCCCCATAAATGGGCAATCAATACGAGGGCCTCTAAACGACCGGCATTGATCCGATCGCGTTCATGGTCAGCGGTCGTGAGCCGCCCTAAAAGAAGAGAGAGGGGGAGAGAGGGTCAGCGAGGAGCGAGCGCGACATTTTGACACGCCGCCAAGACAAACACCACTCACAACAAACAAACATTCCGTCACCCCCCGCCCGTGTCCATTTATGGTCAGCGTCAGCCTCGAGTGGTCAGTGCGGGCACAGGTTATTCCGGCTATTCAATCATACACCCCTCCTGACCCCTCAACTCCCAGAGAGAACATGGTGAGGGAGAAAAAGAGGCTGTTGCGATCAGAGGAGAACGAGGGAACGCGCAGGTGGGAGAGATAGAGAGAGAGAGAGAGAGAGAAAGGAGAGCGAGGGAAAGAGAGTGTGAATAGAAAACACGCACAGCGAGGAGGGGGAGAAAAACTTGCATCGCCCGAGGCAATCCAATCGCTCTCTCTCTCTCTCTCACACTCAGTCACTCTCAGACCGAAAGGTGAGAGGCGATGTGAGAGGAGAATCGAGTGACCAACAAGAACACAGGCCGAAACCAGATAGCCTCACGCATACACACCAAAAGTGAACAAGAACTCACTGAATCGCACAATCGTCCGCTGCGCCGCCGGGGTTGTCCGCTGCATCACTCCCGACTTTTTCTGCAATCATCAACACCGTCCCATACTCCCTGCCTCCCGCCCTCACCTGAACCATCCCAGTCGCTGGGGCAAACTTCGTCACGGGCTGCTGTTGTGTGTAGAAAGTGGGGGTGGCGAACAGCTCCTGCGAGGCGGCTTCGAGAATGTCGACGGGACTGTGCTGGGAGGGAGAGGAGGAGCAACTGGACGTAGTCGTGTTGGAGCTCGACGCGCCGCTCCGCTCACTGCTCGCCGGCGACAGCGCCGCATAGCTGTGCTCGTCCTCGTGCTCCATGCCCTCCATCTGATACAACAGCTTGTTGCAGAACTCCTCGGGGTCCTCCACGGGCGTATCTGCCATGATTCCTGAATCCGCGCCAAACAGGTTGAAGCTGTCCCAGGCCGAGGGGTCGTCGGGGAAGACCATGCTCAGCGTGGGGTCGTCGCCTGTGAGCAGCAGGTCCATGTTCAGGTCCAGGTCCATGAGGGCCTGCAAAGAGAAATCATACTGTATAATGTGACGTAACGTACACGAATATATGAACGTAGCGAACGTGGGGGCTCATAAATTGTAGATCCAGGAAATCTAGAATACCTACACGTACGATCCGCGGCAAAAAAGTGAGCGCGCTGGCAGAAAAGCAGACGTAGAGAAAGACCAGGAGGGAAGAAGACACATGTGGCAACATTACACGCAATACGCACGCAGGCTGCGCAATCGCTGTCCAGATATCTTGCTGAGCGAAAAAAAGCGAGAGCGACTAACAAACGCTGGACAAGAGAGATAACAGAGAACCGGTTGGCACGCAGCCGTATAATGAGGTATAAGCGGACGTGAATGCACACATACACGCAGTATACACAATCACAGTACAATCAAACAAAAAGAGATGGAATAGTGCGTGCAGCTGTGTCGTGGTCCAATTGGAATCGACCGCTTCGGCGATCGGAACAAAAACAAAAGCGCCAGTTGCGTGTGGATGACTCAACCTCCACAAATCGAGTGAGAGAAGAGAGACACGAGGCTGTTCGCTCACTCACTCGCTCACTCCAAATATCCGGGGCGCGACTCCTCCCACCCCTACCACCATTACAATCAATATTCCACACACGTTCCGCAGAAAACGGACACGCGGGGTCCCGCAAAGAGAAACCATGGCTGCGCAAATAGGACACATTAGACCGCGGACGGAAGCAGAGGTGATGAATGGTGGTGAATCAAGCTTGGAGTGGCCGTGTCTCTCTCACTCTCTCTCTCTCACTCGGCTGCGGCTCTAGAAAGAACGGTCAGGGGGGCGGGGCCAGCACACCGCCGCGGCCGCCGCTGGGTGTCCCGCCCCCTGTCCCCTGCCATAGGGGACAGGCAGCACGAGCCGTCAATCGCAAGCCCTCCGGCCCGCTTCTCACTATCATAAACGCCGACCAGATTGTAATTGTATAATTGCACAGCTTCAAGCAGTCCTCATATGCCACAAAATACACTACTGTATAGCGTCAGAAGCAATAGGATATGCGAAGTCTTTGGGGAGTGTGCAGCGCGGTAAACAATTCATAGGCTTCGCTGGTGGTCGCTGCTCGAATAAGGAACACTGGCGGAGCAAAGAACGGAGTAACGAGTGTATAATAGAGCCTGGTCTTCGGACTCCTGTTGATTCGCAGGGGGACATTTGAGAAGCGTGGTTTTGTGGGGAGTGATTGTGGAAATCTCGAGTCCAGTGGAGGAAAATAGAGGCGGAGTCGCGGAGTTCCACGCGGCAGGAAACACGCCGTCCGGGTTGAGATGGCAGTGAGAGAGAAACACGATAAACAAGCCACAAACGTGACGCCGTATTGCGAAACGAGATGTGTGGACAGTGGTGGGGCGACACAAACCCCAACGTGCACCTTGCACGGTTGCCACTTATAAAATATGCGCCGACATTATTGCGATCAATCAATGCTGCGTTTTGTTGTGAGATGTGGGCCGAGCGAAAACATATATGAAACATTAGTGGCTGCGGGGTTGTTTGGGTATCGCTATCAGTGGGGGGGGATCGAGAAATGCCGGATGCTACGTTGCATTGCAGCACCCAGCAACACTCTCTCTCCCAACTTATCAGATATCACCGATCGGGGCATTTCGATGAAACTACGCCGACATGGACAATAACAAGGTGCGCGGCGGTGTGTGTGCGCGAGTGTGTGTAGCTGACTGAATACAGTATGCCTGCGATGGCGATGGCGAAATCGTCCCGGATCCCCAGCAGCGGGGCTATTCCGCTCGTGACATCAACTGGAATATAACGAGATTCTCTCCATAGGCGTTCTTCGCGCGACCTCGTGTCTTCGCGGCCTGCGCGGCGGAGAAAAATGCAGTAGTAGTAAAAGAAATACTAATCGTTCGAGGCCTGGTCGAAGGCCGCCGCTGAACTATGTGACCGGGCTATGCGATTTCGAACGTTCGCGCATGATCATCATAACTTCATCCACGAGCGACCTTGACATGAATGTGACTCGTTCGAGAATAAGCTCTGTGTCGCTATAGAGCGAGTTGCAATGTGTGCGGTCTTGGAGCGTCGAGATAAGATCGGTGAATAACTCGATCTGCGATCGATTACGGAACTGTCCATCTATCGCCCCCGAGCAATCTCGCGAGAAATGACCATAAATCGCTCAAGGATGCATTTATACGCAAGAAGCAACACTAAATGACGTCATAAAAATCAAGTATCAGTCAGTAAGTCCGTAAATGACATAATGCGTGGATCACTGGCATATGAACCTGGAATTTCGACACGCGAAAGTTCGATATATTGCGCATAATCACGGCAAAACAACTAACAAATACCACAACAGAAACGTACCGGAAATGACGTGAGCCGAAACAATCAATACAGTGGTCGTTGATCACTTACAGATGAATTAGTAGATCCAAGTCGAAAGCCGAGAATCGCACCAACTGCACAACAAGGCACTACAGTTTCTAATTTCTAATTTATGTTTTTTTTTGAATTTTTATTATTTTATCCATTATCGTTATGTTATATTCACACACTTCTAATCTACAGCCGGTACCTTTTCGGAATGTCCTGGAAGTTTATGATCGCGAGGATCGCTCCGGACGCCGACGTCTCTGAGATTGAGAAGGTATTTTATAAGGTTTTTCAAGGTATTATATATTATTTAAGGTATTATTTTATGGTATTTATAAGGTATTCTATGGGTTATAGGTATTATTTTTTATTCAGAACTCGCAGTATGATACTGTTCTCGTTTCCAGAACCTGGACAAGCGGCTCTTTCGCGAAGTGATGTTCTTCGACTGTGCGAGCATGTGCGAGTGCGCCGCTGGACTGCCGCCGACGTACCTGTTTTTGTCTCGCTTTTTTATTCAAATTTGATAATGTTAATATGGTTGTCACATAATGACGTCATATCATTACCATATTGACCTTTTAGTGTGACCCCGGAGCGAATGGTGGCAGCTGACGACGGCGCCTGCGCCAAGGACGATGTCAGTTTAGTTTGTGTGTGTTTGTATCGTTTCCTTTTGATTCAATTTTCTTGTCTACGTATTTCTGATTTCAGACCCCGGAGAAGACAGGCGATGCGGCTGCGGCTCCGGCTCCAGTCGGAGAGGAGCAGGCAGAAGCCATCCTAGAGACGACATGTCTGAATCAGGGGATGGACGTGGGTATCCTACGAAGAACTCACTAGTATCTTGAAGAAGCTACCTTCACCTTTAGACGACCGATTCGACCTACGTGACGTGCCGCGAGGAGTCGCAGGTGGTGGTGGGGGATGAGCAGCGCGGCACGGACTCGCTACTCAATCACACGGTGGGTTCTGTTTTTTTTCAATCATGTTACCCTTCTGTGATGATTGCAGGTCCCCGCCGAAGGTGCAGTGAAGGGCTCTCACACACCGCGTGTCTCACTGGATCACTCGGTGTGTTGTTGACTTGTCGCTCCAAGTGTCCATGTTTAGTTTCAGTTGGAGGGTAGCGCTGCGCAGTGTTCCTGGAATCGCACCAACCAGTCGATTGGAATAGCCCAGGTATTACCTGCGATAATTAGGATGTTATTTCTTTCTTCAGATGGTGAATGACTTTGATGCTTCTCGTAAGGCTGTAGAGGGCAGAGATAATGAGGTCAGTGATTTCTGTTTTGAATTTGTATTATTGTGTTGTGTGTAATTAATTACAAGGTTTGTTTGTTTTAGTATTAGTACTGAGAGAGAGGGGGGGGGGGGGAAGCGGGGAAGGGAAGAGAGAGAGAGAGAGAGAGAGAGAGAGAGAGAATGTGTGTGTGTATTTTGTTTTTCTCGACGTAATGTAATAAAAGGTCATGCAATTATCAATCTTTATAGTAAACAAACCTGCTTATGATCTGTTCGATAATATTAATGAGATAATTGATTTAGACTGGATTCTCGAATGGTGGTATGGAGCGTGCTGCTAGGGAGACTGCCGGGGAGCAGAGCGAGAGTCATATGGAGGAGGAGGAGTTCGGGACGGAGAAGGCGTTGGATGGAGAGGAGGAGCAGGTGGAGAAGCGGAAGGAGGAGGAGGAGGAGAAGACATCGATGGATGGAGAGGAAAGACAGATGGAGAGGGGGAACGAGCAAGAGGAGGAGCAGATCCACAAAGCGATCGATGACGAAGACGAGGAGAAGGAGGAGCAAGAGGAGGAGCAGAATGAGAAGGAGGAGTGCGTGAACGTCCTTCAGGGTGAAACTCAACCGTCCATGGCCCAGCCAGAACAGGAGGAGATCGAAGAAGTTAGTTCATTTATCGATTGATTGATTAATTGATTGATTGATTTAGGACCGCACCGGGTCCGAGGAGGGAGGCGCTCAAATGGACGCAGTGTTCGAGAGCAACGACGACGTCGGCCTGTCCGATGACGTCAGTCTCTCCCTCTCTCTCTCTCTCCCTCTCTCTCTCTCCCTCTCTCTCTCTCTCCCTCTCTCTCTCCCTCTCCCTCTCCCTCTCCCTCTCCCTCTCCCTCTCCCTCTCCCTCTCCCTCTCCCTCTCCCTCTCCCTCTCCCTCTCCCTCTCCATCTCCCTCTCCCTCTCCCTCTATCTCTCTCTCCCTCTCCCTTTCTCTCTCCCTCTCTCCCTTTCTCTCTCATCCTCTCACCCTCTCCTCAGGTCCCGTTCGACTCTCGTCAGACGTGCGCCGTGTGCCAGAAGCCGGTGGTCGTCTACTGCCGCAGCAAGCCGAAGAAAAGCGGCGGTCAAGGTGCGATCATGTCTAGAATCGATTGTCAAATGTTTCGAAGCCGCAATTCGAGAGTGTTTCACCCAAGCTGACAAGCCTTCCAATTACTGCACCTACCTCCGAAGAATCGATTGCCAAGTGTTTTGAAGAGCCAATTCGAGAGTGTTTCAACCAAGCTGACAAGTCTTCCAATTACTGACCTACATCCGATTAGCTCCCTGAGCACTTGCACATCACACGAAACTCATTGTGTCGATGATAATATCATAATAAACGTATTGTTGTATTGTATCGTTGAGACATCTCACTCATCAAGAAACTGTATCGGGGGCTACCTTTACCTTTACCTTTACCTTTACCTTTACCTTTACCTTTATGGTTGCAGACGTGTACGTGTACCGCTCGTCTGTCCTCCACCACATTCTGTCGCACCTTCGCCGCCGCCGCCCCTCCTTTCCCCTCCAGTTCGCATGCTCACACTGCAAGTGGCAGACCGCGCGTGAGTCGGGGCAGTGAGGATCTACCAGTAACCAGTAGCCAGTTCAAAGTCGAGATTGCACTAGTTTTTTTGCATGATTACGTGTTTATGTGGTGGTAAAAGTGAGGATATACAGTAACCAGTTCAAAGTCGAGATTGTACTAGTTTTTGGCATGTTTTGACGTGTTTATGTGGTTGTAAAAGTGAGGATATACAGTAACCAGTTCAAAGTCGAGATTGCACTAGTTTTGACATGATTTTACGTGTTTATGTGATTATTTTGAATCAGAATATTTATCTCGAATCAAGTAGCACATGGCAATGTAGTTTACGGTAAGGTTACGGTAACGTACAGTAATGCAATGCCGGTGATCCCGTGGATGCGTACGTGTTGTTGGTGGTATGGTGGTGCTTGTTATGAGTGAGGGATAACCAGTTTGCTGTTTGCACTAGTTTTTGGCATGTTTTGACGTGTTTATGTGATATTTTATGGGTGGTGGGTGGGAGGGTGGAGAGAATGAGAAAGGGAGAGAGTGTGATACATTTCCCAGGTCCCTACTCCATCACCCGCCATTTCAAGACGTGCACCAAGGGTCGGGCGGTGAAGGTCGGTATGATAAATTGATTATTGATTGATTTATTACTTGTATAGTGTTCCTCATTGATTGATTGATTGATTGATTGATTGATTGATTGATTGATTGATTGATTGATTGATTGATTGATTGATTGATTGATTGATTGATTGATTGATTGATTGATTGATTGATTGATTGATTTCTGATTCGCAGGTGCACTGGACGCGTGAGCAGCTGGATATGATCCGGCGGATGCGCAAGACCTGCTTCCCCAAACTCTACGGGCAGCGATGAGAGAGAGGGAGAGAGAGAGAGGGAGAGAGAGAAGAGAGGAGGGGAAAGACCGAGAGGTATCATACCTGAAGAGAGAAAGACTGTGAGTTGTTACACCTGTGAAAATTGATCTTTTTGTTTCTCGTTCCTCGAGAGGTTGTCTGTGAATAAGAGTTGTTCGTTTGTTGATTGATGTTGATAAATGTTTGTTGTCACGTTTCATTCGTGCGTAATTGGCTGGACATTGTTGAAAATGGCTAGACTGTCAAGTGTGGATGAAGAACTCAGTGCGAGTGAAGGGAGTAGACTCACAAGACTCAGCTCAGCTGATTGACTAGCGTCCTCTTCTCTCTCCCCTTTTTCTCATGTCCTGCCAAACCGTCTCCAGCCCCATACAACTCGGAATTATGATTGAAGTTGAACGAAGCTGTTTCTGGTTGAAGCTAATGTCAGCTTGTGCTGGATCCACAACAACCACTTTCACCGCGTGTATGTTTTAATTCACTAACACACCAACACTTGTCTATACGAATTGATAGAAATACAAGATTTTTAGATGACGAGAAGCCGACAGAACTTGGGACAAATACCCTGTTACGCGATAATTCGACAGGAAATCTGCAATTGATCTGTCACTAGTGAAAAAAGTTACAGCTCTCGTCTCAAATCTCTCTTCGAGTGAATCAGACTTTCACTTTCCGTCTAGAATTATGGGCCGGGTTTCGGAATGTGAGAGAGAATTAGGTCGACCGAATAGTATAGTGTCATTTCTTTTATGTCTTTCTGTGCGCTGTTTTGTAACAACTACACTTATATTATTTTCTTATACTAGGACTATTATAAATTCTCTTTCAAAAAGTACGTAAGTAAAGAGAAGAGGTTTGTCTGGATCTGATTCAACAAAAGCACATGCATAAAATCTCTTTGCAGCTGACTAAATAATCAAAACAAACCTGCTCTTTCGAATCACTCTGAAATGTGTTTTTGAACATTGAAAAATATATAATGGAGGTGACTGTGACAAAAGCCAAATTTTTATTATAGTTCACTATAATTATTATAATGCATAATATTTATGTTCTAATTTCATGAATTCAAAAGAGCAGGTTTGTTTTGATTATTTAGTCAGCTGCAAAGAGATTTTATGCATGTGCTTTTGTTGAATCAGATCCAGACAAACCTCTTCTCTTTACTTACGTACTTTTTGAAAGAGAATGGATGTCCTTTTCTCAAATTTCAAAGAAATTTTTTTCACATTGGAGAACTACGAAAATAAAACATACATAAAGTCCCTTCCAATTCTCCAGTTCTGAAGGCGTGCGAATAGTGTAGGGACCGCAACGTGAGGTGTAGAGTTTGTGTCGAAATCATGTAACATTTTCTGACTGGACGCGTTACTTGCTCTAATTAGAGTAGAACGATCCGCCCTTCCGCGCTGATTCCAACGGTATTTGATTTATGGGAAAACGTGCCCTGTAAAGTATTGAAAATCGATAAAGAGTGATATGATGACGTCATATTTCTTTGATCTAGCCGCCATTGCCCAAAATGAGTAATGAAAAATGGTGTCATAAGAGACGTAATTCATCGAGTATTGATTGATTATAATCAAACAAAGTGTAGTGCTACTGTTAGAAACGAGTATATTAACAATTTAACTATTAATGACGTCATCAGTGCTTTGATCTAGCCGCCCTCTGTTGCACTTTCCCTATGTGAGCGCGGGCTCAGATGCGCGCGCGCCGCACGGAATTAGAGCGCAATGTGAACGATGAACCCTATGAACATTATATATTCTCGAAATCAGCTTGAAACGATCTACATTATTATACAAACTGCTATACGACATTCAAACTTTTGAAATTCTCATTGTGGTCCCTAGAATAGTGTCGTCGCATAAAAATCTCTCCGTTACTATGAATATTAATGCAACATGACCATGCGGGAATGGTAGACAATATTTTTCTCTACCATTCTGTGAAAACTGCATTTCAAAACAATTCGAAATACGCGACTTCGTTCCTTGACGCAAACACCACCATCGCTGACACCGTTCTAGAACGTGACATTTTTGAAATTCGATTTTCACTAGTCTATAGATAAAAATATGGCGATTACTGTTCACATTGTCACGGAATTTATTTCATGCTCGTAGTGCCATGAATTAGAATTCAAATAAAACCATTAGTGCGCAAGCTCCTGGAAAATTGGAGACGAGTTTATTACAAACTCACTAGTCAGATTGTCATGATTGAAAATACAAATAACTTATACAACACTACTACATCTACATAGTAATATTCACTGATTCACTGGTTTGAAATTATAAAATAGTTTCTGTGATTCCCGCTTTTTTGAAACTGATAGATCTTGTGTTGCCGAACAATGTTGTGTTATATACGAATGTATCTAAATTAGAAACCTTCCAAATAACTTGGTCCAATCGCTCACGCCTCTGCCGATCGCTCATTGACACGCGCTACACACGTTACAAATTTCTATCTTCTTCCCTTCATCATCTAAGCAGTTCCATTACCTAGCAAGTTACTAGCTAGTCGAATTGAAATTCTACTACGAGTAAACTAGCCATTCTTCAGTAGTTATCATGTAATATCTCGAGTGCATGTACCGTAAAAGTTTGATTATCAGCAGTTTCAAGTTATACAACCGCCGACCTAGCCAATAAGAGGACTGACCTAAGGCTCTCGAGTACAAATCGCTAGCTGTTTACAATTGGTCCATTAATTAATGCAATGAATTTGGATCAGATGACGTCACAGACTTCTGACTAGAGGCTCACGAAAGTTGTGAGAGTGGTCGTCACTCCACCGTGACTTTTTCTGAGATGAACGACCTTCCGCACGATAGCTCATCCACTGCGCTAGCCACCCCATATTCTAAAAGAAGTTTCATCATGATATGGAATAGCTCAAGTGGTAGGGTGAGGGCGTACTGGTGCTAACCAGGCGCGTTCGATCTTCATATCTGCCAGTTTGTTTTGCGATGTTTTCAAATGAATTCGAATGTTTCTTTTGGAATCATTTATGTATGCACATACGTATCATATAAAACAGACTTCATTAGATTCTGAACCACTGAAACCTCGGTCATGAATTGTAATTGCAGAGCCGAGTGCGTTAAACTGATCTTCCTTATCATATTATGTTAATTGTAGTATTACTGTTAAAATTGGGAAGTTGTGGCACAGAGATCAAAGCAGCCCCACCCGCACTGCTCTGCTCCTCCCCTATTCGCACGTTCTTTAACTGCCGAGCGCTCTCACTCGCCCTCTCCTCACCGATCGATCGATTTGATTTCAGGCCGGCTGCCCATTCTGGCTCCTAGTCTCTAATCGCATGAGAAAGAGAGCGCGCGCAGAGAGCGTGCGCGAGTGAGAGAATCAGAGGTCAGAGATAGAAAGAGAGTGGCTGATCGAAAAGCGGGGCATGCTCGGCTGGAAGAAGAGAGAGAGAGCGCGCAGAGAGCGTACGCTCGTGAGAGAGCCAAGAGGCCGGGATGTGAGAGTGGCTGAGCGAAAGGCGGGGCATGAGCGTTCGGCCAATCAGATTGCACTGACAGTGGACCGAGCGACCAATGAGCGCAGAGTGCAGTGGGCGGGGCTTACGTGATGCACACCGTCGTCGTCGTCGTAAACACGTTTAGTGGCAGAATGAGCGAAAAGTTGTTTTTGGATATTTCGGATGCCGCAACCGATATTTATTTCTTGTATCATACTCATAAGTCTTGTCAAATAATATTCCAACAAAAAAACACATACTATGGAGTATATCGTATTGGGATAGAGGAAATTGGGTATGCCTTGGGGGTGACGCGCTGCGCGCGTCAAAGATCAAGACAAACGGGCGGCGCTGCGCGCCGCCCTCAATATTGTTCATAGTTTTGCGTTCCTCTCAAATATGTGTATATATCGCTATTGCAATCTCCAAACTCGGTTCTTATCGATCTCGTTAGTCCACTCATACGTATACGTTATATATTTCTAGGGAAATAAATGTTAACACTCATCGTATGCCTCTGCATTGGAATCAATCTACACGCAGGTATGATCGCTAATAATAATTAGAATTCGTAGTTACACACCGGAACATTCTACCACTGAACCACCGATGCTTCATATCATCAAGATGGTGTTGTCATATTCAGATTTAACGATTCCGGATGAACTATTGATTGATTGATTGAATTGCACAAATAAACTATGCCTATGTTTTGAAACTGCAATGTGTTTGTTTTACATGGAGTGTCGTTTAGGTCACAGAAACCGATGGTGACCAAACTGATATCAGAGATACCCTAGGAGGTCACTAGTCGAAAACCGTTTTCAAATCCACATGACCGGCCATACGTTTCGTTTCGTTTTTACGTTTCAAATTTGGGAGCTAAACCGTGTGGATTGCTTTTGCGGTCTGTCTCTCTAATCGCGCAAGCTTTGAAACAGCGGCGGTGGCCTAGTGGGTAGAGCGGTCGCCTGCCAAGCGGTTGGGTGTCGGTTCGCTCCCTGTCGACGCATTTCGTTTTGCCGACACTTCCCAGACTTGTACTTTTTGGTGACAGTTGGGAAGTCGATAGGAAACTTTCTTTTATACTTTTTTGAAACCAAAACGATCATAATTGTTGTTACAGCTATGTACAAAACGTTTACTATCATTAAAACTTCATTTCCAAAAAAAATCTAGAGAAAAATACCTACGAAGACTTTCACATCCTCCCTCGCCATGCATGACTCCAACCATTGCCACCAAAAATACTAAGTCTGGGAAGTGTTGGCAAAACGAAATGCGAAAAAAAATAGGTCTTGGAAGTGTTGGCAAAACGAAATGCGTCGACAGGGAGCGAACCGACACTCAACCGCTTGGCAGGCAGCCGCTTTACCCACTAGGCCACCGCCGCTGTTTCACAGCCTGCGCGAATAGAGAGACAGGCCGCAAAAACAATCCACACTCCAAAATTTGAAACGTTAATATCTCGAAACGTATGGCCGGTCATGTGGATTTGAAAACGGTTTTCGACTAGTGACCTCCTAGGGTATCTCTGATATCAGTTTGGTCACCATCGGCTTCTGTGACCTAAACGACACTCCATGTTAGGTAGCAGCGCCGCTTCCATCTCACCATCAACTGCTCCAAATGACAGTTATGTTGACACCGCGTCTGCACCTTCACATTTCGACGTTGACGCAGAGCTGGCGCAGATAGCCAACACCTGCCTCACCAAGCGAGAGCACGAGATAATATCCGGCGACATTCTCAGATACGCATTGGCCAGCGCTGTCAATGTAGTCTTGATTCCCGAGGCACAGGAAGTGATCGGTCTGACGGAACTGCGAAAAGTGCTCGGATTCCCTCCACTCGGACCGTGGACTAGCTACAGAGAGCCGAGCGAAGACGAAATCGCAGCCGCACCAACTATCGAGGCCTACTATCAACTGAGGGAGCCGCGCACTGAGATACGCAGCCTAGACAGCCATTTCTTATTTGAGAAAAGCTTCCCTCCCGCCATAGAGTTCCTGAACAAACGGATTCCAGCCATTCGCACCATTTATCGACACAAATTTGAAGAGATTCGTCGTCGTCCTAATGCAAACGTGACAGTTGATAGGAAAGAAGTTGATCGTATGATTGATGAATTCATCACCATTGCCAACCGCGTAAACAATGTAATTTATCATTTGAAGACTTGCAAGCGGTTTGCAAACCGGTAGACTGTTTCACGATTTCCATACGTAAGAAATTCTTCAATTTATTGTTTATAGATTCATATATCCGTTATAAACTGAAATAAAAACTTTAAAGGTAGTGTACCCTCTGAATCCAATATTAAAAAGTATCACGAATGTATTATCAATGTCTTTTAGAGGTATTTTTATGTCGTTTATGGTTGTTTGTGATAAAAAATAATGAAATTAAAAATTATCAAACATTTATTTTAATCCAACATGATACGCATATTTGCGCAACGTTATGAGTTATGATTTTTAACATCATTCAACATAACTTACTGCGTTTAGCATATAATTTCCCATCAGCTGTTTTCGCCAGTTTAGTAAAAGAAACACATAATAGAAATGTTATCTAAAATAAGAATAACATAAGTAACAATATAAACACATGCAAATAAATTGTCTTAAATGAAACAGCCGATAGTGTGGTCAAATTGTGTAACTTCGTGCAAGTTGTGCACACACCCCCGAGCTGATTAAAAGTTATTAGTTTCTACGATTTCTCACTCCAATATTCAAATGATTTTTTAAAACTAAATTGTTTCAGAATATATATTTGTATCATCATAATATACTCATTGAGTCGTAAACAATGACATGTTGTATCTACACATACACCCAGATTCAGAGGGTACACTACCTTTAAGTACATTTTGTTTATTCACGTGAAGAATTTGCATTAAACTCCGGAGAAAAATGTCGGAGGATGGGCCCAAAGTGCTGTTTTCAAAATCGAATACGTCAGTGAAATTTTTTGAGCAATCAAAAATATGCATATCTGAATTTTTTGTACGGTTCCGTTGACCGAATAACCTTACAAACTTTTTGTTAAAGAAGAACTCCGGGGAAAGAGTCACCCGGGCGAACAGAGGTCGCGCTCTATTCAATGTTTTGGCGCGAAAGTGAGCAGTGCACAGAGAGGCCAGGGTGAGAGAATGAGAGCGGCCGTTCGCGTTTGCGCTGCACTATGGAATACACACAATGACAACATATCAATTACAACTTATCCACTACATCATATCATCCATAGATATTCCAACTAAAAAAATCCTCACAGACATATGTGTAGTAGGCCGGTAAGAGTGAAACATAATCGTTCAGGTTTCCAAATTGTATGGGAATGAAGAATGACAAGCGTGCACACATATCACCGTTTATCACATAGCTCAATCATTATGTGTCGTTCCTGCTCTTCCTTCTCGCGCCTAGGTCCATCGCTTTGTCCGCCCGCCCGCCGGTCCGTCCGCCTGAACCGTCGAGATCTGCAACGCACTGCATCAGCAACATCGACGACAATGACATGGTCAAAAAGAGCTTGTTAGGTTATTGAACAGAGTTACTAAACAGGTAGCAATAATTCGATTTTACGTGAGACGGGAAACACTTACTTCCTATATCCTTGCCCTTTTTCATTCCCATGCGCGTCTCCTCGCCTCGCTTCCTCCTCCCTTTTCTCGCGTCGCACGGTTGCGCCGCATGTCACAACCGTCTTCTCCTCTTCATCCTACAAAGAAACATGATAATGTGCAGAACGCAATTATAATAACACTAAAAAACAAGGCTATGCACTATGACACAATGTGAATATACACGTTTCAGAAACGAAATACTAATTTCGAACAGTTATTTACGAATACTAATGAACATTGTGAAGGTGAATCAGATTAAGAACATTACTTCATTTCTGACCTGTACGTTCTTGAGACAATTGTAGAGCGGGCGGTCCGGCGGTCGCGTCAGTACTTCCGCCCGCGCCGATCATGACGTGCAGCAACGCGTATTACCTAAACGTACGGCGTCAATACGTTCCCATACATCGATACATAGGAAACATACTGCAAAAACGTAACATATACGAACAAAACAATGAAAATAAGGCGTGACACAAATCGAGCGAGACATTTCGAAACAAAATAACACCTGCAAATTGGGTTTGATTGATGAACAATCGTGTTGTGAAGCCGATAAAAATGCATAAACACCTATTGCATCGAATAAATACAAAAATAACTAACAAAAACAAGAACAAACGAACGAAATCAAGGAAAACACACAAACAGCTGATCGTTGGATTGCATGCACAATGCAAAAGTGGGCGTGGCTATCAGGCCCCGCCCCCGTTTGAATATAATTGCCAAAAAGAAATCGGACTGAATAATTCAATATGCAAATTTTTGTTTTCTCTCGAAATTTTTACTATCCGATTCGGAATCACAGTCTATGGTTTTCCCTGATCCCCCCGCACTCTATTTTCCCCCGGAGTTCTTCTTTAAATTTTACACTCACTTTGTCTACTTTGTCCGAATAACCGGCTCCGCTCACCAGTGTTCAGGCTCCTCCCACTTTTCTTGAACAAACAGACAGTTGATCAGCTGTTCTCGCTTTTTCTGTTGTTTTCCGTTGATTATGATTGTTGTTTTGTTTATATTACTTATTTCTGCTGTGTATGTTACTTTGAGATATATGGGTACATGTTTGAACCAACCGTTGGTGATTTTGCGCATATAAAACACGAATCGGCCCTATATATAGTGGGTCCCCTGTTTTCGAGGGCCAGCAAGGGGTTTTCGTCATTCTTTTATTATGCACACACGAATATCAGAATCTCCCCGTACCTAGTTTCGAGTCCATTGCGCATCATTCAGATTGGTTGACCGGTGTCGGTTAGACCGAAATGTGAAGCGAAATTTATGGAAATGATAGGAAAATGAGCCCGCTCGGTACAGTATTCTTCTATCTAGGAATCGAAATAACTCTGTTCAGACATAACGAAATTGTACAAAAATTTGATATGATGTTCCTGGATGGGTTGCCTTCTAGTGACGGAATTTATCGATATCAAGTACCAGTGTTGTTAGGTTACCTATAAGGACTTATTTGGGTCTTCACTCGGCGTTTAGCATGTTGTTGAATAGGAGTTCTCTCTTTGTGTATAAGTACATACTTCGCTAAATAACTTCACAGTGGGTAGTCGAAAACGGCTCAAACTTTATCAGCGGATGGTCCTCGACCCCCTCAACATTTCTCGGAGAGCACATTCGTCATTTTTTCGTAAGTACCGTAATTTCATAATTTTTGATTGCAATCGGAGGAATGAGGCGCGTTTACATAATTCTTCCCTCTGTCTGCGTCATTTCTGGCACCCGAGATAATTGCTGGCCCTCGAAAACGGAGGACCCACTATATATATCTAAACGTTTCGAAGTTGGAAGTCTTGACGAGTGAGTTCATCGGATTCCACTCGCGCTGAAAATGAATCCATTATGTTGTGGGGTGGCGACGATGTGCGGTCGCGTTGCATCACGAAGTGTGGTCCTGGTTACAGTTGGCGGGGTCAAAACAATGCAAACCCGGCGCGCATTAGACGCTGGCTGCGGGGCGGACTACACGCAAAGTGCAAGAAAGAAAAAGTGGAAAAGACGGATTACATGTGATGGTGAGGCGTATTTTCATACCCTTGCATTATGCAAATTCAGATCACCCAGCGGTGCAACTTGTGCAGCGAGTGGCACAACAGTGGTGTGGTCAAGACGCAGGCTGATGGTTCTAAAGAGAAGCTGCGACAGATCAACCTTGACATGGACGCGGCGGGAGAGCTCACCGCGTTGGGCCACAAGGTGCCACATAGATGCACAATAACCCACTATCAATACGTTTCAGAACCTCTCGCATCTCGCGTTCGTTCTCGGTCTTATACCTCATCCACAAGTCCCTACTACGATCATCAGAGGACATACGTCTTCCCTAGCATCAAGGCGCACCATGGCAAGAAGCAGCGTGAATTGATTGAGACAGTGAGAATTATAATACGAAGTACTAATCAATAACACGCAATTGAGATATCACAAAGAAAACGCGAATTTGGATCAAGTGGTTTCGACTCCTAGCATCTTACCACCTGAGCCTTCCATCAACCCGGAGTCTCATCAGAGATGAAGTTGATGGAAAGTGTTCACTATGATTATTCGATATGGGGAAAATAATAGACAATGAAATATTACGATATTGGTGGGAAAAAGGTTTGAATATGGGGGACGGACAACGTTTTTAGAGTTGTAAGGAGAGAGCGGCAGGTTGCTATCATTGAACGCGACTGAATGAATGAGGCAAGTGTTCGAGACGACTGATAAGCGGAGTGGGCAGAACTTTCGAGAAAAGTAGATCGTTTAGGGTAGATCAGAATTGCGAGAGCAGAGTACACTCATTCCGAAGTGGACTCCAATCTAGCCAGTGACATGAGTGATGAATTCTATAAAATTCCGTTTTGCATGCAAGTTGTATTTGGTTTTAAGAACATTATGAGAGAGAACTGATTTAGAAAGTTGTAATTTAACGTGCGAACGATTATGAGCATTATTACTATAGGTTTCAAAAAGCTGCTTGCAACGTTCTTTGAAGTCTTCATATTTCGAACAACAACGGAAGATTCTTAATAGTTCTCCATGTAAACAATTGTATGATACATTCAACGATATATTACTAGTTGCATGTGGAAAACGAACACCATGAAAATTGTAATCGTCAGTTTTATTGTAAAGTTTAGTAATGAACTTGTTGTTATCTAAATGAATGTTCAAATCTAAAAAGACTGTTGTATTCGGATCTGTATTTGTTTGTTCTAGAGTAAGTGAGCTATGGTAAATATCATTTTGTATTTTGTTGATCATGCTGCATTCCTTATAAATGACTAGAATATCATCCATATATCTGAAGCAATTAAAATGTTTATGTTTGAGGTATTCAATGTTTTGTTTACAGAATTTGTACTCCATGAAGCTCAGAGTTAGGTCAGCTATCATAGGTGACGCATTATTTCCTTGCGGAATTCCAGAAATTTGTTTGAAAATGTTATTTCCGTATTTTGCAAAACTGTTTTCCAAAACAAATTCAATGAGATATTTCACATCGTTTTTATCATAATAGTTGTATTTGATTTCTTGACTGTTATTTGTATAAAACACATTTTATAGGTTGTACAGATGTAGTCTTGTTTACTGTTTTTAAAACATAATTCAACTAGTTCGAACAGGTTTTGTTTAACGATAGAATGAGGCAAATTTGTGAATAGGCTACTAAAATCTGCAGTAAATATTTTCATATCCAATCTGTTTTGAATCATTTTGAGCTTGTGTATGACTTCCAAACTATTGTTTATTGACCAGTACATGTTTGTTCCAAAACGTTCTGAAATTACAGTGCAATATCTTTTAAAGTGCGTTTTTATGAATGATAAAATTCTTTGTAGCTCAATTGAAATCGGTTTCAAACTGCTATTGTATGCTCCAGTTATGAATCGGAATTTGATTGGGGTTTTGTGCATCTTTGGGATTGCATAAATTTTAGGCAGTACTTGTTGATCAGTAGTTGTAGTTAACTTGTTGTTTTTGGTCGTTATGAGGTGTCGTAGTACAATTTCCGATTCCATTTCTTTGTCGTAAATGGCGTATGTTTCATTTGTGTTATTGACTATATTATTGACATGATCATACCCTAGTTCTTTATTTAAAGTGATTAGATATAACTTTTTACAAGTGATTGCATAGTTTCCGGATGCTTTATCAATACACGTGATAACAAAATCAGAGTGTAGTTTCTTTATTTCTTGTGTGCAATTACTTATATTCGTGTTAGCATGTTCGATATTGGATTTTAATTTTTCTAGTCTGATAGAAAGCTTTGTATTTATTACTTCCTTTAGTAGTCTTAGTTTATCGTATGTGATTGTGTAAATCTTTGAGAGTTTGTCTAAATGATTAGAGGTTATTTGAGTTAGATTTATTAGAACATTCTGAAAGTTAATTTGAGTTTCTTCTCTATATTTTGTTCCTTTCTCGAAGATTGATCTAAGTTTATTGTTTTTAATTATACTCAAATTACCGGTAACAACGTGATTGTAGTGAGTGTTTATAAAGTTCTTATAATGTTTGCAGGCGCATTCTTTATTAAGTATTTGTTTGATTTTGTGGTTGGATAGGTGTTTTAAAAATGAGTTGTAATTAAACAAAATTCTACTGGTTGAGTCAGTATATGAATATGTTACTCTTGTATCTAATAGTTGATCAACAGATGAGATCGTGTTTGTAGTTTTGCGCAATTCTCGATTTATTATTTTCGAAACGTTCAAATCATTCATGAACTTTCCATAAAATTGTAGAGTTAGATTATGAAATTTAGGTTTCGTTCGTTCACAGTTTTTATTTGATAATTCTTTAGAAACAATTCCAAATATTTTTAATTTCATTGTTTTATCTAGCGTCTGATAATCGTCACTATTAATCATATAATTAGTGAGCTGTTTTAGAATGTGTTTATTGAGTTTTCTTTGATAATCGTATAACTTTTTAGATTCAAGATTTCTTATAGAATCTATTACATTATCGACTGTGTTGTTATTTTGGTGGAGTTTTATTGATCTTCGTTTCTTTCCTCTATTACTCTTTTTAGGTAGTTCTAACTTCAAACAATTGTAAGGCTGACTTTTAATTTTACAATCTGTGGTGTTGATTTCAGATATATTACCGAATCCTTTTATTTGATCATTCAGACCGTACGGATATGCAGTATTAAGCATTCTTATCCATTGCACTTCTTTATCCAATAAAATACTCTTCTGAGAATTTTCCGGTAAATTGTCCAGAATAGTGATTCTGAAATCTTCGCTGCAATGATCGCTCGTTTGAAAGTGCTTACAAAGATATGTGTGATATTTATTGTATTTAATTGATGTTCTGTGTTCTCCCATTCTTATTTTCAGTGTTCTAGTTGTTTCTCCAATATATTGCACATTACAAATGTTACATTCAATAAGGTAAATTAGGTTTTTCGATTGACAATTAGCACTTCCTTCTTTCATAGTTATACAATTCAGATTTGTTGCATAACTGGTTACCTTATTTGTGAATTGTATTTTAGGACATATTTTACATCTTCCTTTTCCACATGGATTTCCAGTGACAGTATTAGATTCAGGCAGATCCACTCTCAATCCAGACGGCTCCCGCACACATTTCATTTTATGGTTATAGTAATAGGGGGTTCGAGTGGGGTGTGTGTTCGCCGACTGTAAGGCTGTCGTAGCCGCGTTTGATAAGAGGTGAGGAATCACAACTGCTTAGGGTCCAGGGGACCTACACTCACATGAGGCTGCCAACTCTCATGACTCCTCGCGGGACCTAACCCATTGAGTTGGCTTTGTGAGCCTTGTCAAAGCGGTGAGCAGACCACTTCTGGAACTCGAATCCATGGTAGATCGCACCATATTGTTCGCTCGAGATGTAGGAGTTATGGTAATGTGACTTGACAAACAGCTATCATGCTTAATTTCGTGTGTTGGTAATACATGCTGTTTGCTCACATTGATTATGCATAGCGAGGCTTAATCTCAATAGATCGCATGCACATATGTTTGTACACTATCAATCCATGTGTTTGTTGAGTGTGGGGGTGTGGTTCCTATACGGAACCACGAAAATTGTCGATGTATGCGGGAAGTTTCACTCAGATGGTCGAGGTTATGGAAGGAGAGGGAAGGATGAAAGGGGTCGTGATAGGAGAGAAAGAAATGTGGAAAGGTATGTATGTGATGGATTGATTTGATTTTAAGATGTATTGGTGAATACTATTAAAGTATTGTAATAGGATGAAAAAGGTGTGAAAAGATGATAAGTGAAAGGGGGTGGCCGAGACAAGCAAGGCCGGGTCCGTCAAAGACGTAAAGTGGCTGCCACAAGGGCACGGGGGTGTGAACTATGTTCACGCATGTGTAGATATCGATTTATGTAGGAGACGGGTCAGAGAGGGAGTGGGCGAGTCGCCCCACCACACATCACCCCACCTCGCCGCCAACATACAATCAATAACACGCAATTGAGATATCACAAAGAAAACGCGAATTTGGATCAAGTGGTTTCGACTCCTAGCATCTTACCACCTGAGCCTTCCATCAACCCGGAGTCTCATCAGAGATGAAGTTGATGGAAAGTGTTCACTATGATTATTCGATATGGGGAAAATAATAGACAATGAAATATTACGATATTGGTGGGAAAAAGGTTTGAATATGGGGGACGGACAACGTTTTTAGAGTTGTAAGGAGAGAGCGGCAGGTTGCTATCATTGAACGCGACTGAATGAATGAGGCAAGTGTTCGAGACGACTGATAAGCGGAGTGGGCAGAACTTTCGAGAAAAGTAGATCGTTTAGGGTAGATCAGAATTGCGAGAGCAGAGTACACTCATTCCGAAGTGGACTCCAATCTAGCCAGTGACATGAGTGATGAATTCTATAAAATTCCGTTTTGCATGCAAGTTGTATTTGGTTTTAAGAACATTATGAGAGAGAACTGATTTAGAAAGTTGTAATTTAACGTGCGAACGATTATGAGCATTATTACTATAGGTTTCAAAAAGCTGCTTGCAACGTTCTTTGAAGTCTTCATATTTCGAACAACAACGGAAGATTCTTAATAGTTCTCCATGTAAACAATTGTATGATACATTCAACGATATATTACTAGTTGCATGTGGAAAACGAACAACATGAAAATTGTAATCGTCAGTTTTATTGTAAAGTTTAGTAATGAACTTGTTGTTATCTAAATGAATGTTCAAATCTAAAAAGACTGTTGTATTCGGATCTGTATTTGTTTGTTCTAGAGTAAGTGAGCTATGGTAAATATCATTTTGTATTTTGTTGATCATGCTGCATTCCTTATAAATGACTAGAATATCATCCATATATCTGAAGCAATTAAAATGTTTATGTTTGAGGTATTCAATGTTTTGTTTACAGAATTTGTACTCCATGAAGCTCAGAGTTAGGTCAGCTATCATAGGTGACGCATTATTTCCTTGCGGAATTCCAGAAATTTGTTTGAAAATGTTATTTCCGTATTTTGCAAAACTGTTTTCCAAAACAAATTCAATGAGATATTTCACATCGTTTTTATCATAATAGTTGTATTTGATTTCTTGACTGTTATTTGTATAAAACACATTTTATAGGTTGTACAGATGTAGTCTTGTTTACTGTTTTTAAAACATAATTCAACTAGTTCGAACAGGTTTTGTTTAACGATAGAATGAGGCAAATTTGTGAATAGGCTACTAAAATCTGCAGTAAATATTTTCATATCCAATCTGTTTTGAATCATTTTGAGCTTGTGTATGACTTCCAAACTATTGTTTATTGACCAGTACATGTTTGTTCCAAAACGTTCTGAAATTACAGTGCAATATCTTTTAAAGTGCGTTTTTATGAATGATAAAATTCTTTGTAGCTCAATTGAAATCGGTTTCAAACTGCTATTGTATGCTCCAGTTATGAATCGGAATTTGATTGGGGTTTTGTGCATCTTTGGGATTGCATAAATTTTAGGCAGTACTTGTTGATCAGTAGTTGTAGTTAACTTGTTGTTTTTGGTCGTTATGAGGTGTCGTAGTACAATTTCCGATTCCATTTCTTTGTCGTAAATGGCGTATGTTTCATTTGTGTTATTGACTATATTATTGACATGATCATACCCTAGTTCTTTATTTAAAGTGATTAGATATAACTTTTTACAAGTGATTGCATAGTTTCCGGATGCTTTATCAATACACGTGATAACAAAATCAGAGTGTAGTTTCTTTATTTCTTGTGTGCAATTACTTATATTCGTGTTAGCATGTTCGATATTGGATTTTAATTTTTCTAGTCTGATAGAAAGCTTTGTATTTATTACTTCCTTTAGTAGTCTTAGTTTATCGTATGTGATTGTGTAAATCTTTGAGAGTTTGTCTAAATGATTAGAGGTTATTTGAGTTAGATTTATTAGAACATTCTGAAAGTTAACTGCTACTGTAGCAAAGTAAAACTATTTTCCACCCTGTAGAATGGTCAGCCGATCCATGTCGCTGGAGACGCTCAGTTCGACAGTCGTGAACGGTCTGCGATACTCGGTCGATACGCGTTGCTCTGGAATGGATTTGTACTTCTCATCAAGGTCGTCGGCACTGATGAAACTGGTGAACGAACCTTTTCATGGACCATACTTTTGTTGCCCCACCACCACTAGTACAGTGTTCTGAAAGAATGCACAGAAAGCACAAACTGAGAATTGATACAATAAGGTTTCAAAAACGACAATATTGCAATGTAAAACTTGTCTGAAATTCACTCCTTCAGGTAAGAAGGAGTGAATTTCAGACCTGAGGGTTTTAGGCGGGCACAACCTGCAATACCAAGGAATTACATCAACGCAACTAGTCTGACCATAGACAGGTACGCTATAGCTGTAAGTCAAGTTATTGATTGATTGATCGCACAGGTGATCCGTAAGATGATGCGCGAGAACTACCAGATGATCCCGCACTATTTCGACTGCTGGCACATGTGCAGGAACTTCTTCCTCGGCTTGTTATAAATAACAGATCGATGATTGTAATAACGATAATATAATAAACTATTAGAATCCTCCGTATCGCTTTCAGTGTGGTGAACAGAACGACCAACATCACAATAACTCAATAACCAGTGTACACGCCGCGAGGACTGGGGGATCGAGAGTGAATAGCAGCAACTACACAGTTGGGATACAATTCATGGACGTTCGTGAATGATGCATAACTGACTCGGAACGGAACTGCATCTCTCTTTATTCACATGCCCATTCCCTTGAAGTCGGTGGGAAAGTAGTGCGTAGCGCACAGGAATCAGCGGAGGCGGAGAGATAGGCGAGCGCGTAACTCGTTCTCATAACCTTTGTCGGTGCCCGCAACGAGTTCACACTGATCCACTTCTCCGACCGCTCCTTGCAAATAGTTCAGCTCTGCTCCGGCCGGCTCAAACACACCATGCACTCTCGCGTCAACTTACGAAACATCTACAAATCAACAGTAAACATGTGTTAAAAAAGAGAAAAAAAAATGCAAAGAAAAGTTGTTGTTGTCTGGATCAATGGTCTCTCAACTGTTCATTTTCAGCTGCTCTGGTGAATCGATTAGAAGAGCCGCTCCCGCAACCCGCACTCCGCGCATGTACTTTGGAGAAGATGAAATGGGGACAAGAATAAGTGAATTTTAGTAAGAAAGTATAAGTATTGTGGCATTATTACATTATTATGTTGTTATCATGATTGTGATGTGTATAAACTGTAAACGAATGTTTCTAAGTATAGCCGTTTGTATGTTTGTTCTGACAATATTCTCTCCCCCTGACTCGGAAAATTGCACTAGAAAGACCAAATAACCAAATTTTCGGCACAAATAGATTTCCGTGAGCTCGGATATACAAAGATTTATCTTGGTTTGGTAACTTTAATAAGGACAACTCGAGAAGACTAATAGATAGATGTCTGAGAATAGAAGAGAAGACCACGATAGATAGTTAGATAGATGAGTAATAGGAATCGAGTTGCAGACTACTTTTTGCACATTATTACTTCCTGGCAAATCTTCTCGATCGTCACCTGAATCTTCTCGATCGTCACCTGAATCTTCTCGATCGTCACCTGAATCTTCTCGATCGTCACCTGAATCTTCTCGATCGTCACCTGAATCTTCTCGATCGTCACCTGAATCTTCTCGATCGTCACCTGAAAAAAGGTACTGATTTGAGGTTATTTTTTATAGAAAAATCATGAAAAATACCTTTCCCCGGAACATTTTTCCAACTGCTCCAAGAATATTCACAATTTCCTTGAACTCTGACTTGCATTCTTCGCCAGCTTCGCGACAAAAGACGGTCCCTGCTGATCTGTTTAGTTGATCTATCGGATCCTTCAAAGCCTGAAAATACATGAATGACATAAACGCTTGTTGGTGGCATTTGGCAAAAAGATTCAATTACACGGATATCGTGATGTTGAACAGGCTAATACAACTCTCGCAACTCCATTGCGTTGTGGGAAGTTCATGTCCCTCGGAGTCTCTGAAATGAAATACATTGAGTGAAGAGGGACTGCAGTAAGAACCTCCGCCAATTGTGGTGTGAAAACTTACTTGTCCGGGCATACCGGAATCAAATGACTGCAGGCGAATGTCCCCCTTGGAGGCTTTATTTGGAAACACGAGAGCGTTGATGGAAGTGATCAGGTCCTCGACTGCTTTGAACGAGTTTATGCAGTCGGTCTCGTATTCTTCGAACGTCTCACACAATTCGCTCATGAGACGTTCAGGCATGCCCAGAGCGATTCGGACTTCCTGAGTTGTGAAAGGTAGCGTAACCTCTGAGTTCAATACTTCGGAGCTACAAGGCTGTAGGTACGTAATAACAACTCATATGACCAGAATCAGAGGGAACGATACACGATACCTTAAATAAATACTGCTATTTGCACCAAACAAAACTTTAAAAGCGTCGAATTCCTCTCCTCTCTTCCAACAGGCATTACTATTGATTTGAAATGATTTGAAAAAAAGAAGAGCGGTCGTTTGGCAGAAAAGTAGAATCCTGGCCTTTTGACAAAATAAGGGACAGTATAGGGTATCCCCCATTTTCACGGTACGCGAATTAACGGCGGTCGGTCAGACGAGTGCGAAATGACGAGAATTTTATGCAAATTCAGCGTTTTTGGGGTTTCTTGTCCAAAATACGGTAAAATCCGAAGAATATTAACAATGTTGAAAAACAGTGCTTTAGACACATTATCGGGGCACACTTCCTCGAAAACTGGGAGCTGTAGCACCATTTTGAAGAGAGTTATAAAGTTTCTAGATTTCCCCTATATAAGGGACTGAAAATCAGAGTTTTTCAACCGATATCAATATAGCAAAAACGAATTTCCGAATTCGGGGAAAACAGTCCTCTAGGGAATATTGTCATGCAGCCGGAGTTGAATTTCTATGAAGATTCATTAATTTCGAAAGAAGTTATAAGCTCTGGGAAGATGGAAAACTCTGATTCATTAGACTTGCAAATGACCCTCATTTCCCTATAATCAGACCGCCAAGCGCGCGATTCGCGCGGTTGAATGGTCTTGCGCGGTCCGATAGCGCGGCTAAATGTGACGAAATGATGTCTGGAAAATATGCGGCGAGATGGTTGCCGTACCGTGAACCGGGGGGATACCCTATATCGTGTTTTGTGAGAAAATAGGAATTTCGAATGTCGCGCTCATGTAGTTTAGGCGGGAAAGGGTAATATTTTGGCGGGGCTGTTCAGATGTGTAGTCGCGTGGGCGTGGAGTGGAGAGCTTGCGGAACTCACATTTCTTCACTTCTTCTTCAATCGATTGTCGATATAGTGCGCAATCAGAAGAGAGTGCAGACGATATAGGGAGAAGCTCGTCTAGACAACTCTCACTATGCGTGGGAACGTGCTCAACTAGGCCACCAAACTACAACCGGCGCGAAATTCAAAAAAAAACAGTTCTTTTTCTAACCTCGGACTCATAAAATTGTCACTTTGTAAAGAGTAATCTCCTGATATTTATTCATTGTCAGAACGTGGGAAATGCAACTAGCGCGTGAAAATGTAGTTTATAGTGGTTTCGTAAACTGTAGTAAACTGTACCTTTTTTGAAACAAACTGTACTTTATTTCTGCAAACTGTACCTTCTTCTCTTTTTTTTACTAACTATACCCTTTTTTACAGACTGTACTTGTTATTATAAGAATGACAAAAACAGTACTTACAGATCCAACATTGGCGAGCAGCTTCGGGCATTTTTCGCAGCGATAACTGAAAATATTGAAGATCATATTTCCGATGTAAATTAGAATACTGCACTGAGTTGTGGAATCATCGGGATGTGGAATGCGATCGAATCTGTGCAGCGATAGCTGCACAGATTCCCCACTTGCCCGGAAAGCATAATTCAATCTCATTTTCATCATTCAAATTGACACCCGGGTGCCCATGTGAGAAACACGATTCAGCATGAAAAGAAGCCGCTGTGATTGCAGTCACACTGAGTATGGATAAACGAACTTTTGGATTTATACGTATCAATATATTGTTAATCTGTATACAAAATATCACAGTAAAATTTATTTCACTCATCGAGATATTTCGATGCAAAGTGGCTGTTTCAAATTTCAAATCTTTCGATCTATACACTTTTCACTGGCTCAATGACGTCCGATCGAAATGAGATTTGCACCACTGAACTTCCCATATTTTGTTCCATCTTATTATAACGCTGTTTCAGCATTTCGTTTTCATGATTTTCACAACTTTTTCACACATGTGTCTTGTTTCGAGAACCCGGTGCGAGAGAGGAGGGGGCGGGGCGTAGAGGAGTCGCGTCTCTCTGGCTGTGCCCTGCCACAGGCGGGCGAGACTGCGACGCGATAACATTTATGACTTCCCCCAATCAAATTCATGAAATCAAAACTGATCAATCTGAAATTGTTTTCAGTTTCTCACAAACATTTCGAGCTCCAAAAAGAGGTCTCATAAGGACATAAGAAACTAACACTTGAAAATGCAATCTTTCAGTTTCAGATCAGTCTTTCGTATTTGTTTCAAAACGCGGAATGCATGTGGCCAATAAACTAACTTCAATGTTTCAAGTCAATTCAAGATTGTAAACAGTACAGCAATAATGTGTGCGAGGTACCATTAGCGTTTGCTTCACACAATTACCGCATTCTCTATTCACTCGCTCCCCGCATCCGCCTGTAGCACGCTTCAGGCAGATTTGGGCGTGGGTGTGAGTGGAGACTCGATATGAGAGAGTGTGTAAGAGAGTGAGAACCAGACGCGAGAGGGTTAGAGAACACATGATAGAAGAGAGGAAGAGTTTCAGACAAAGAATAGAGACCGTGCTGCACGCAGAGAGTGAACACCGACACTGTAATAAAAGCGTGGTATTTTCGTGATCACGCAAGTTGAGCTTCCAATTCCAGCCGGAGTGGCGATACTGATTTCGTTCAAATTGGTCCAAATTTAAAACTGAAGACGTCATTTTACTCGTCTTAATGAGAGAAAGACGACGCGCACAAATTCAAATCTGATTTCTCAAACACTAAAGAGCTGCAGAGGTCAAAAGATTCGCTGTTTCTTGAAAAAAAAATTGAAAAAATGCAAACTACATATTTCCTATCCATACCTGTATCAATTCCGTCACACTGTGCTATTCCATTTGCGAATGAAGTACTATGTCAACTGAATCTGTAACCGCAACAATGCGGCCATACTTACAGCGTGTTGCGTCATGTCCTTATGAGACCTCTTTTTGAAGCTCGAAATGTTTGTGAGAAACTGAAAACAGTTTCAGATTGATCAGTTTTGATTTCATGAATTTGATTGGGGGAAGTCATAAATGTTATCGCGTCGCAGTCTCGCCCGCCTGTGGCAGGGCACAGCCAGAGAGACGCGACTCCTCTACGCCCCGCCCCCTCCTCTCTCGCACCGGGTTCTCGAAACAAGACACATGTGTGAAAAAGTTGTGAAAATCATGAAAACGAAATGCTGAAACAGCGTTATAATAAGATGGAACAAAATATGGGAAGTTCAGTGGTGCAAATCTCATTTCGATCGGACGTCATTGAGCCAGTGAAAAGTGTATAGATCGAAAGATGTCAATTTGAAACAGCCACTTTGCATCGAAATATCTCGATGAGTGAAATAAATTTTACTGTGATATTTTGTATACAGATTAACAATATATTGATACGTATAAATCCAAAAGTTCGTTTATCCATACTCAGTGTGACTGCAATCACAGCGGCTTCTTTTCATGCTGAATCGTGTTTCTCACATGGGCACCCGGGTGTCAATTTGAATGATGAAAATGAGATTGAATTATGCTTTCCGGGCAAATCATACATGCTGAATTTAATGGTGTTATTGGTTTATTTTTAGTTTGATCAGATAACGATATATAATCAATGTCACGCTATGTCACGGCCCGGGCCGGGACGTCACGGCCGAATGGTCAAAGCTTGTGATCGGGACAGTATGTTAGCAAAAAACTAGAATCTCACAGAGTCAAACATGCTTCATCTGTCTTCAAGAAAAGATAAGGGATGATTTAAAAATCTGTCAACAATCGAAGAATGAAATAGCATGTTACGTGCGAGGGGGAGGGTAGAAATCCACGTCGTGCCCCCTGGGGAGTCTTTTTGACTGTTCATATAATGCTAAGTTCAAGCGTCGATTACTTTCGAGGAAAGGAATTGTCACCTTTGACAATATGCCCAACATACCGACTACGCGATCATCGCAAAGATCCAGGAACCGCTGGATGTGCTACAATGTCAGTTACTCGTCATTTCGGCCGGGTCCCGCTGTCCGCAAACAGAAACCTTACGTGTTATGTGCGGAATTTGCTGGACTACCGTGCGGACATTACGAAAATGTCTAGTCTCGTCTCTCGTGTCGATGTGGCCACTTGCCATCGCAAAGAAAGCCATTCGCTCGCTCTCACACCCCACTGGGTGGCAGCATGCCTTCTGCGACCGAGCCCGATAAGGTCTCTCTCCTTCTCTCCTTCTCTCTCTCTCTCCATCTCGCCGTCTCTCTCTCTCTCTCCCCTAACTCTCTCTTTCTTACCCTGTTTTTAGACGAACAAGAGGAAAACCAAGTCAGCGCTGGGTGAAGTGAAGAGGAAGGCGCTCGAGGTACTAGTCCTCCATCTCTCTCTCTCTCTCTCTCTCTCTCTCTCTCTCTCTCGCTCTCTCTCTCTCTCGCTCTCTCTCTCTCTCTCTCTCTCGCTCTCTCGCTCTCTCTCTCTCTCTCTCTCTCCCAATCACCCACTCTCTCAGCCCCGTACCGCAATCGAGGCGGATTCTCGCCAGTATGACATCGTCTCTGTCATCTCACCCTTCGGCTTCGGTCATCTCTACGTCATCGAAAACGCCGAGTCGAAACAGGTATACGGTAGATTACCGTAACCCGCTGACATGTCATTTTTAGCGCTTCTGGATGAAGACCGAGTTCCTGCCGCCCAAGCGTATGTCGGTGAGTGGATCGATCGATTATCGATCGATTATCGATTTAATCAATTGCAGCAAGAGCTGGCGGTTCTCGAGGATGCGCGCCGCTTGAGCGAGAAAAAGCGCAAGCACTTCATGAATCTCTTCGATAAGGTAAGGGGGCGGGGCGTGAGGGGGCGGGGCATGAAACCACTGTTTCAGGGCAAGACGTCTGACTTCAAGTTTCTCGTGATCGAGCTGCTCGGCAGGTCGCTGAGCCGCCTGCGCTACGACGTGCTCAAGTGCAACTTCAGGTGCCTACAGTAATATCGGGATACTGTACCTACAGTAATCCTGAGGTACTGTACCTACCGTACCCCTTTCAGCCGGAGCACGGCACTGCAGCTCGGTTTGCAGACGCTGAGCGCGATCGAAGAGCTGCACAAACTGGGCTACGTACACAGAGACATCATGCCTCAGGTATTCGCTCGCAAGCTCCGCCCACATACGCCCCGCCCCTTTTTCCAGAACTTTGCGATCGGCGCGAACGAACGCGAGACGGTGATCTACATGATCGAGCTGGGCAGCGCGAAGAAGATTCGCGAGAAGGAGGAGAAGTCCAAGCCGTGAGTGGGCGGGGCTGGAGGGGGCGGGGCTGGAGGGGGCGGGGCTGGAGGGGGCGGGGCTGGAGGGGGCGGGGCTTACGCGGCACATTAGGTCGGAGAAGAAGGACGACAAGACGTACCTGCCGGTGAAGTGGGCGTCGCGCGCCGCGCATAAGAAGGAGGAGATCACGAAAAAGGTGAGGGGGAGAAGGAGAGAGAGAGAGAGAGAGAGAGAGAGAGAGAGAGAGAGAAAGAGAGAGAGAGAGAGAGAGAGAGAGAAAGAGAGAGAGGAATACTCAGGACGACCTGGAGTGCTGGCTGTACATGCTGGTCGACTTCTTCGACGAGTCGGCTCTGCCCTGGACCCACACCACCGATCTGACAATCATGGAGAACGCCAAGGACCTGTTCATGCGAGAGCTCAGTGGGTGGTCCCCCGTCTCTCTCTCTCTCTCTCTCTCTCTCTCTCTCTCTCTCTCTCTCTCTCTCTTTCTTTCTTTCTTTCTTTCTCTCTCTCTCTCTCTCTCTCTCTCTCTCTCTCTCCCTCTCTCTCCACCTCCCTCTCTTTCAGTCCCCGACATGTACGCGCACACCAACCACCAAATTCCCAAGAAGCTCTCCTTCCTCTTTGAATATCTCACCACTGTCCCTGACCCGAGCATTGATCGCATCAAATTCTACATGAAGATGGTGGGGGCGGGGCGTGAGTGGGCGGGGCTACGGAGATGGCTGTACGGGGCCGAGCGTAATGAAGATGAACATGACAGTAAATATGACAGTAAAGTAATGAAGAGCGACATGGGCGGGGCCTGAATGGGCGGAGCTACAGAGATAGCAGTACAATTCGAAGCCGAGAGAAGAGATCTAGCAAAATGGGCGGTGCCTGAATGGGCGTGGCTTGCAGATCGCGAACCTCGAGGGTATCGACCTGGCCGAGCCGCTCGACTGGGCGGGGCATCTGCCGGCAGTGGACGCTCAGGGGACGGGATCCAGCGAGAACGCACCCAAGAACATTCCCACCTTCCAGCCGAACACGTGAGGCATCTCTCTCTCTCCCTCCCTCCCTCTCTCTCTCTCTCTCTCTCTCTCTCTCTATTCCTCTCTTAACAGGACGAAGCACATGCCCTTTCACACGGTCAACGACGAGGAACAGAAGTCGCTGTGGAAGCGGCTCGAGGAGGCGGCGGAGGAGGCGGTGAGAGAGAGAGGGAGAGAGAGAGAGAGGCGGGAGAGAGGGAGAGAGAGGAAGAAGGAGAGAGAGGGAGAGAGAGAGATAGATAGAGAGAGATAGAGAGGGAGAGAGGGGAGGAGAGAGAGGGGCAGAGAGAGAAAGAGAGAAGAAGAGAGAGAGAGACAGGAGAGAGAGGGAGAGAGAGGGAGGGAGAGAGAGTCTCCCTTTTTGCCAGCTGGAGCAGGAGCGGGCAGCCAAGGACCGCACTTGCAAGCGCAAGGAGGAGGAGATGTTTGTCGAGACTGGCAACGAAATATCCATTCCAGTCGGGACAAAGGAGCTCAAGGTGAGCTGTCTCCCTCTCTCTCTCTCTCCCTCTCTTCCTCTCCCTCTCCCTCCCTCTCTCTCACCCCCTCTCTTTCTCTCTCCCTCTCCCTCTCTTTCTCTCCCTCTCTCTCTCACCCTTCCTCTCTTCCAGCCGGGTGTCATCGTCTACACTGCGCACCACCGCTACGAAGTCTGTCAGCTGGTGGTCGAGGGACAGTACAGGGACGAGTATGTGGTCGAGAACATGGAGAACAAGACGGTGAGAGAGAAAGAGAGAGAGAGGGAGAGAGAGAGAGAGAGAGAGAGAGAGAGAGAGAGAGAGAAAAGGAGAGATTCCTCTCTTTCAGCGTCTGATGATGAAGGCGCTTCTGCAGCACAGTATGTCGATCGGCACCAAGCGACTCAAGGTATCGTCCATTCTTGGATACCCCATACCGTAATCCGAATCCTACCACCATATGAGGTCATTTCTCACCTGACTTATCTGACGTGACACATCGATGACGTCATGTTTCCTCCCTCTTCCAGACCGAGCTCTCGGTTCTGCTCGATGCTTGAGGCTCCAGTTATCATACATAATGACGTCATTGGTCCCCTCACTTTTCCCTTTTATAGACCGAGCTCTCGGTTCTTCTCGATGCGCGTGGCTGTGGCGGTCGTCACTTTCTGGCCTACATGGACCGGGCGATGGTCAACGGCTACAAATTCCTCTTCACCGACCTCTACGGATACTCCATTTTCGCCATCCGCAAATACGTCATGCAGCACAACTTCAGGTGATTACTGGTATCATGTACTAGCACAAAAGTACTATCGGAGTATTGAAGTTGATGTGCAGTAAGCCCAGTAGGCGCCTGCGCTATATTTCTAGCCAAGATACAGAGGTCACGGAGTGGTTACTAGTTTAGGAAAGACGATGGAGCCCTGTACTATAATTAGTAGTAAAAAGTCAAAGTATATCAAGAATCGCGTTACATGAACATAAAGTGCAAAATACACATGCATGAGAGGTCTTATTCAAGCGCTGGGAGAAGATCATTCCATTGGTCGTGTCGTAACAGTCTCCCTGTTTTCAGCAAGAGCACCGCCCTTCAGATCGCTCTTCAGACGTTCGAGGCTATCGAGGAGCTGCACCGCATCGGATGGCTGCACCGTCACGTCCGACCCGAAGTAGGGACACGCCCCCTTTAGCCACGCCCCTTTAGCTCGACCCCCCCCACCACTTGGCCACGCCCACTTGGCCACGCCCACTTGGCCACGCCCACTATGCCTCATTCAGAACTTCGCGGTGGGACCGAACGATCGAGAGAATATCGTGTACATGACGGATTTCGGCATCTCGCGGCGCTTCCGGAACAAGAAGGGCGAGCACTTGTGAGTGGGAGAGAGAGAGAGAGGGTGGAAGAGAGAGATGAGAGAGGAGAGAGATACAGAGAGAGAGAGATAAAGAAAGAGAGAGAGAGAGATAGAGAGAGCGAGCGAGAGAGAGAGATAGATACTATTTGCAGCCTGCCGCGCAAGAAGACTCAGTTCTACATCGACACTGTCAAGTGGGCGTCGCAGGCAGCGATGCGAGGAGAGGACCAGGGCAGGAAGGCGAGTCTCTCTCTCTCTCCCTCTTTCTTTCTCTCTCTCTCCCTCTCTCTCTCACCCTCTCTCTCTCTCTATCTCCTCTCTCTCTCCTTCTCTCTCTATCTCTCTCGCTCGCTTTCTCCATTTATCACTCCTCTTCCCTCATGCACCGTATCAAATTGATATCAAGACTCTGACGAATCGATCAATAAATCAATGATCGCAGGACGACCTGGAGATGTGGTTGTTCATGGCGTTCGATCTGTTCGACGACACTTCTCTGCCGTGGCGCAGCCTCAAGGATCTCGTGTCGATTCAACACAGCAAGGAGCTGTTCATGAAGGAGCAGAGTGGGTGGTGGTGCATCTCTCCCTCTCTCTCCCTCTCTCTCTCTCTCCTTCTCTCTATCTCTCTCATCCTCTCTCACCCACTCTCTCTCCGTCTCTCTCCTTCTCTCTCTTTCTCTTTCTCTCTCTCTCTCCCTCTCTCTCACCCTCCCTCTCTTTCTCTCTTCAGTCCCCGAGGCGCTCCACCGCGGTCCGAAGAGTGCCGTGATGATCATGCGCCTTTTGAATGTGATGAGCTACGCGGACGAGCCAGACTACAAGCTGATTCGTACACAGCTTCTGGTGGTAGGGAGAGAGAAAGAGAGAGAGAGGGAGAGTGAAAGAGAGAGGGAGAGAGAGAGAGGGAGGGAGAGAGAGAGAGAGGGAGAGAGAGAGATTTTCTCTCTCAGTGCGCGGCGGCTGAGGACGTGGACATGAGCGAGCCGCTCGACTGGCAGGGCTGTCTGCCTCCGATTCGAGCCACTGGCGACCAGAACGAGTCACCCTCGCACGCGCAGTTCATCCCGAATACGTGAGTGGAGAGAGAGAGGGGGAGAGAGGGAGGGAGAGGGAGGGAGGGAGGGAGAGTTAGGAAAGGAGAGGAGAGGAGAGAGACGGAGAGAGAGAGAGAGAGGGAGAGAGAGAGAGAGAGAGAGAGAGAGAGAGAGACTCTCTTTCCAGCCAGAAGCACCGCCCCCTCGAGAAGAAGGCGGAGCGCGCGCCTGATGAGGCCAAGGCCCTGCAGACTATCCCCTCCAACTACATTGTGCGTGACGTCATCTGCTTTTCACTTACTGTAGGACACAGAATTGTCGACCATTGTGCTCCGTTGTCTAGTATTACCGTAGGGCCTTTCCTAGTATTACTGTAGGACACATAACTGCCAAGGTTCTGCTCCGTTTCCTAGTGATTTCATTAAGTATCATTCATTTGCAGACAGCCCGGGAGCGTCTTCGTCCGGCCTCCAACGAGGGCTGTCGGGAGATGTCACGGGAGACGGCGTCTCGCGAGGGAATCAAGGTGCGGTCGTTGCGATGTTTTAAGGGGATGTTCAACAGTCAAGTGTTTCAAAAAGACTGACTAGTTGGAGTAGCGAGTGTCCAAACATCATCTTAATACAAATAAATGCCGTCGTCGGAACCTATGTTCTGAAGGGGGTGTTCAAAAGACAATTCGAGAGTGTTTTGAAAATACTGACTGGTTGGACATAGAGTATCCTTACATGTGATGCAAGTTTTGTTCGGATCAGCCAGTGTGAATCTGAACGCAACTTAACAAAAACAACTAGAAAACACTGATTGACATACTAGTTGTGGACTTTCGATAGGATACGTGTGGACTTTCGATAGGATAAACACCGCGAAGTGGGGCGAAAGTGAACCGAAACAACAAACAGGCGACGTCGCGCGAGCCCGCCTCGAAGGAGAAGCTGTCTAAGGAGCAGCCGTCGTCGGAAAATGCCGAGGGAGAGAGCACGTTCGGGGAGGCACAGTACTCACAGGAGTTGGCCGACAAGACAAAGGCTAAGAAGCTGGTGGTGGGTGAAGAAGGGAGAGAGAGGGGGAAAAGGCCTCGAAGAGAGAGAGAGGAAGGGAGGGAGGGAAAGAGGGGGAGAGAGAAGGAGAGGGAAAAGGCCTCGAAGAGAGAGAGAGGAGGGAGGGAGGGAAAGAGGGGGTGAGAGAGAGAGATCTTTCCAGCCCGGTACCATCATACCAACGGCGCGCGGCATTCAGTACGAGGTGCAGGCCCTCTTGAAGAGCGGCAAGTTCAAAGACATCTACGTCATCGAGGACATCGACAGTAACAAGGTGGAGATCTCTCTCTCTCTCTCCCTCTCTCTCTCTCTCTCTCTCTCTCTCTCTCTCTCTTATTCTCTCCCTTCAGAGGTACCAACTCCGCGCGGTCACCAACCAGCCCATGGGTCTCGCCCGACTCACGGTGAGTGTGAACGACTGGTGTCGATTTCAAATCAGAAAATGAATCAGGGAATAGAAATGTCACGGTACTTGGTCGATACTGAGCCGATACTTTATTGGTTATCTATCCGATCGACTAGGATAGGCGAGTGAGTGATTGTGACCGAGGACAATCTATCCTCCTTCCAAACGAAAAAAAAACTGGAATCGAAAGACGTTATCCATACTCGTTCGTCTTCTCAGATCGCGCTGACAGTTCTTGTAAATTCGAAAAAAAAGACTCATGAACCGAAAGACGTGATTCGTACTCCGTTTTTTTTCTCAGACCGAGCTGACGGTGCTTCTGGACTGCCGGCGGGTGGAGAGCCGCCACTTTATTCGCTACGCGGACAAGGCGCGCGCCAACGACTTCCGATTCCTCATCACCGAGCTGCACTCCAAGAATCTCGAGGAGATCCGCACCGAGGTCATGGGATACAACTTCAGGTAAGAAGAGAGAAAGGGAGAGAAAGAGAGAGAGAAAGAGAGAGAGAGATGGAGAGAGAGAGATGGAGAGAGAGAGAGATAGAGAGGAGAGAGAGAGGGAGAGAGAGGGAGGGGGAGAGAGAGATTCCCGTTTCAGCAAGAGCACCGCGCTGCAGATCGGCGTGCAGACGCTCGAGGCTATCGAGGAGCTGCACAGTCTCGGCTGGCTGCACCGCAACATTCGACCCGAGGTATGGCCTACCCGCCTCTTTTAACCCCGCCTCTTTTGACCCGCCTCTTTTGACCACGACCCTATTGACCCCGCCCACACATACTCTAGTGCTTCGCGGTGGGCACGAACGAAAACGAGAAGGTCATCTACATGGTCGACTTTGGCATCGCCCGCCGCTACAAGGACAAGGACCGGCGGGGACAGATCATGTATGTGTGTATATTGATTGATTATCGATTATCGATTGATTCAGTCCGCCGCGCACGAACACAAAGTTCTACCTGGAGACGGCCAAGTGGGCGCCGCTATCGGCGATGCGCGGAGAGGACCAGGGAAGGAAGGTGAGTCGCTCTCTCTCTCTCTCTCACTCATCATCTAATGTGAAATCAGACACTTCTCGGAGCAATCAATAAATAGATAAATCGATAAGTCTGCAGGACGACCTGGAGATGTGGCTGTACATGGTGCTGGATCTGTTCTCGGATTCGGCGCTGCCGTGGCGATTCCTTCGCGACCGCAAGGCCATCTACCACACCAAGGACCTGTTCATGCAGGAGAAGAGTGAGCATCTCTCTCTCTCTCTCTCTCTCTCTCTCTCTCTCTCTCTCACCACCTCCCGTTTCAGTCCCCGAGGCGCTGAGCTACTGTCCGAAGAACACTGCGTGGATCATTCGGATGATCCAGAAGATGAAGTTTGAAGACGAGCCCGACTACTCCAGAATCCATCACATTCTACTATACGTGAGTTTGAGGGAAAACACATGGCTTCATCACCTCTCCCCTCGATAACATTGATAGAATAGTGAGAGGCTAAGGCTGAGGCGTTTGACATCATGAGTATCAGTTTCGGAGGAGAAGATTGAGAGTGTCGGGGAGACAACATGTGCATTTAGGCATTCAATAACAATAGGGCGAATATGATAAGGTCTGCAGGGTCCCTTTGACAGTTATTGAGCAAGACAAAGAAATAAGATGAGATAAAACGAAAGAAACAGGTTTCCCTTTGAGTTCGCGACCGCGGAGAAGGTGGATCTGCACGAGCCGGTGGACTGGACACGGTGTATCGGGGGGACGAAGATGAACAGGGCAGACACGCCCGATCAGCCACTCGCCTTCCAGAGAGACCCGTGAGAGGGAGAGAGAGAGAGAGAGAGAGAGAGAGAGAGAGAGAGAGAGAGAGAGAGAGTCCAATCCCTCCCCGTTCAGCGCCAAGCACCGCGTGTTGGAGAAGCGGATGGTGGAGGTGGAGGAGAAGACTCTCATGATGGACACTGCCCCGCCTGCTGAGATGAAGAAGGGCAAGGAGGAGAAGACGCCCATCCTCGCCAAGTACCTCGAGTCACTCCGCACCATGGCCAAGAAGCCCGTCAAGAAGAGAAACACCAAGGGATAGGGGTGAGAGTGCATTTCTCTCTCTCTCTCTCTCTCTCTCTCTCTCTCTCTCTCTACATGCCCCTTTTAGGCCCCCTTCACTTACAAGCTTATCACTTACACACTTAAACTGTACAATTTTGTACTGCAAGCAATGCAAACATCAACGAATTCTTGTGCATTTCTTTTTTTGTGTTGTGCACTGCTTTTAAATCGCTTGATACTGGATAAAAAAGTTTGGGAAGAACTTGTTTTGTTGATTATTATATTACGATCCAAAGAGTGCCACAGAATGAAGTATTCTCCTATCGTAATCCTAACGAAGTGTCGCACTTCAAATGCATCAAATCATTCTCCTATCGTAATCCTAAGAAAGTGTCGCATATAAAGTCATTCTCCTACATATTATGATAACTAGAGAGGGCTCGCGCCAAAATGTTCAAGAAGCGATATCAAAAGGACATGTTAGCAACAATGTGAAGTCATCCAGTTCATGTTAGTTAGATTCGCACGGTTCCGTAGGCCAGATCACTGGTCGGTGGCATCTTTGTATCTTTTCTCCGAATAAAGTTATGAGCGATCGCGCGCACGTCGGCAGGCCAGCGTGTGGGTGGGTGGGTGTGGTTTCCAGTCACTCGGCCTGCTAGCTCCCTCCTCCCGGCGAGCCTCCGAGACCGCTGTGCTTCCTGCATGCTTTAATGCAGTCTGCATACAGGAACGCACCTAGCCTGCATTCCACAACCCCACGAGATGCACGCGTCCCTGCATCACGTCCCATCACGTCATCACGTCACGTCCCTGCATCCCCACCCTGCACCCGGATAGTTGCACAGTCGACAGCGGCGGGCGCGCAGCTGCTCCGCGAACACGCGACGCGCGAAAATACCAGCAAGCGCTAGAGCGCGATAACTTCTCGACTGAAATCGCTACGCGCCCATTCACTCGCGGCGCGGCCTGTGCCGCTCTCTCTGTGGGCGCGCTGGGCAACTATCGCTATCCGAACCGTGATCAATGCTGCAATCGTCCTGCATTCTTGCCGTAATCGTTCTGCATTGTTACCGCAAGCGCTATGTATGCAGAATGCGTGTCTCTTTCGTTGACAGTTTACAATGGTATTACTTAAAAGCCTTGGATACTGGAATACGGTAATGATTTGGCTGTATTAACGTTGTAGAAACAAAAACACACTCCAAATGAACCAGTTTATTGATGCAATTCAATAATAACAACACAGCAATACTCGTGTAACACAAACACTATGAAATCAGAACTCGTTTTGGATAATTGCACAACAGGGATGTCGGGGGATAATCTTGGGACAACGGCACAATTGGGCGTTTCAAAATAGAATCAGGGATTGATGGCACAGGACAGAACATTTGAGATTACTATGTCATATATGTAGTAACACGAGAAACACGTAACACTGAACTGAAAGAGAGGGACATGAGAGGAGACTTACAGGGTGGAAGAGGCAGCGGCGACGCTTTACGCGAGTTTCGCCTGTGCGTTCTCAGCCTTCTCAGTCGCCAGCTTGGCAGCAGTCTTGGCCTTGTTCTTCTTGAACAGGAGACGGTGCTTGTTGCGGACCTATATTTTTATATTTTGCGGACCTATATATAAAATTTAATTAAAAATATACTCTGCACTTGGATTCTCTAAAACGTAGATAAACAAAAACAAAAATGAAAATTTAATTAAAAATATACTCACAGATCACAGAGTCGCTGCCATAAAGTCGTAGACGGCCTTTCTCTGCTCTCTTGTCGCTCTTCCGCCGTAGCTGTGGTCAGCGATGAAATCTGAAAACGTAACATAGAGAAGAGTAGAACACCACAAAATGCCACTAACATGTGTACTACGTACCTCTCATGACGATAGCCGTTCTCATCGGGATGGGGTGGAGCCAGTTGGGCTTGTACGCGCCTTGCAGCTGACTTGGCAGCACAAGAGTGGCTAGCTGGATCTCTTCTGAGATGATCTTGTGCTAAAAAACGAATAAGAATATGAAAAAATGTAAAACATGTTAAAAATTGTAACTGACCTTGGTAACCCAGAATCCACGCCGCGGATCTGTCGGCCGGAGACGCGCCAACACAATCATCGACGCTCTCACCGAATTTGACATAGTCCTTGTCCAGGTGGCACTCTACAACAACGTCGGGTACTTGAACATTATGCTCATCGACTACCCGAGTAGTACTGGCACGCGGGCAACACTTCGACTCCTTTCCAATGCTCTTGTATCACGCAATCTCTGAGAGAATCGGACGTTTTTGGGACATGTGGGATCTAGGGTTTTTGAGGGCGTAGTTTGGGGTTATGAAGGGTCCTTTACAAAGTGATAATGGTGATTTCATTGAAATTTGCATATTTAGCCAGTTAAGGGACCACCACCTCAACTTTGTCAGTTTTTGTCCAAAACTAACTTTCAAAAAATACATCGATTCCTTTCATCAATATAAACAACTTTTTTATAGAAAGAAATTGATGTTACCCAAAGGCTTTTATAGGCTTTTATGAGCTTTTTAAGCTTTTATAGGCGAAAATATGATTTCTTTAAAAAAAATTTCTTAAAAACATATGGAAGTTCGATAGCAGTCTCTAGTTTGCATTATTCAAAACTTGAAGTTGTTTATAACAAAACAAAAATTATGCGAGAAAAATCGAAGGGTACGTCTTTTTTGCTACAGCCGTTTGAAAATGACCCACTCATGGTGGTCCATCGCGAATGGACCATAAGCAGATAAGAACCATACAAAAACTGAATAGTTTCAAAAACTAGAAATAATTTGAAGCATACTTTGTGTTCACAATGTGGTTGTACCACCAAATCCTGAAAAGTTATGAGTATTTCAATTCAAGAAAATTTAAAAATTTCTACTTTTTTGGACGTGGTGATTATCCAGCCTTCAATAGCACCTTAATTTGGTTAGTTTATGAAAATGTGACCTATACAAAGTGTAAAAACACTGATATTTCAAAAATCAAAGGGGACGTCTTTTGAGATGTCGACGTTTGAATGTTGCTGGGTCGCGAACATGACGACAATGAAGATCGATAAATCAAAATACGTTCTCGTTTTTTTCTCGAACACACATAGTTTTTATACTCTTTTCATGGTGAGTTTGAACAACTAGTTACAAAAAGTACTGTTATAGTAGAACAATTTTGGTTAAGAGTTGCATGTTCGCGAGCCAGCAACATTCAAAGGTCGATATCTCAGAAGACGTCCCCTTCGATTTTTGAAATAGAAGTGTTTTTACACTTTGTATAGGTTACATTTTCATAAACTAACCAGAATAAGGTGCTATTGAAAGCTGGATAATCACCACGTCCAAAAAAGTAGAAATTTTTAAATTTTCTTGGATTGAAACGCTCATAACTTTTTTGGATTTGATGGTACAACGACAATGTGAACACAAAGTATGCTTCAAATTACTTCTAGTTTTTGAAACGATTCAGTTTTTGTATGGTTCTTATCTGCTTATGGTCCATTTGCGATGGACCACCATGAGTGGGTCATTTTCAAACGGCTGTAGCAAAAAAGACGTACCCTTCGATTTTCCTCGTATAATTTTTATTTGATTATAAACTAGTTTAAGTTTCGATTAGTGGAAACTAGAGACTGCTATCGAACTTCCATATAATTAAAGGTATTTATTTTGTGCAATGAAAATCATATTTTTGCGTATAAAAGCTTACCCTTTGGTTAACATCAAAAATTTTCTATATAAAAAGTTTTTTTAAAATTGTATCAGCTGTCCAAAAATGGGTTATATGTATAGGTTTCGATGACATTTGACCGATTTAGCTTATCAAAAATTAATCATTTTAATTTCGAAAAAAAGTTTCATAACATGTTGTTGATACTTGTTAGTTACTGAAAACATCAAAACATTATAACTTTCCACTATTTCATATCCTAGATCCCAGTGGTGTCCGATTCTCTCAGAGATTGCGTGGTATAGGCAACTCGCCGAGCTGCGGTTCCTCCTGCCGTCGACTCGGTCTTCGATGACGCAATTCCTCTTCTCATTCATATCGAGCGCCAGCTCAGCGTTGAATGTTTTGTAGACCAGTTTTTTGTCGAAGTTGGTCGTCGCTGTTTTAAGTTAGGCTGTTTTAAGTTTTTGTACTGAAGGCTCTGGTGCAGTGGTGTGTTTTGACACCACGTTACAACATATTTATGAAAACTCAAAGTAGGAGAAATCGCTTCTCGCGGATTGTGGAAAGCTACTCCCAGAAGGCGCTGGTGCAGTGGTGTGTTTTGACACCACGTTACAACATATTTATGAAAACTCAAAGTAGGAGAAATCGCTTCTCGCGGATTGTGGAAAGCTACTCCCAGAAGGCGCTGGTGCAGTGGTGTGTTTTGACACCACGTTACAACATATTTATGAAAACTCAAAGTAGGAGAAATCGCTTCTCGCGGATTGTGGAAAGCTACTCCCAGAAGGCGCTGGTGCAGTGGTGTGTTTTGACACCACGTTACAACATATTTATGAAAACTCAAAGTAGGAGAAATCGCTTCTCGCGGATTGTGGAAAGCTACTCCCAGAAGGCGCTGGTGCAGTGGTGTGTTTTGACACCACGTTACAACATATTTATGAAAACTCAAAGTAGGAGAAATCGCTTCTCGCGGATTGTGGAAAGCTACTCCCAGAAGGCGCTGGTGCAGTGGTGTGTTTTGACACCACGTTACAACATATTTATGAAAACTCAAAGTAGGAGAAATCGCTTCTCGCGGATTGTGGAAAGCTACTCCCAGAAGGCTTTGGTGCAGTGGTGTGTTTTGACACCACGTTATAACATAATTATGAAAACTCAAAGTAGGAAAAATCGCTTCTCGCGGATTGTGGAAAGCTACTCCCAGAAGGCGCTGGTGCAGTGGTGTGTTTTCACACCACGTTACAACATATTTATGAAAACTCAAAGTAGGAGAAATCGCTTCTCGCGGATTGTGGAAAGCTACTCCCAGAAGGCTCTGGTGCAGTGGTGTGTTTTGACACCACGTTACAACATATTTATGAAAACTCAAAGTAGGAGAAATCGCTTCTCGCGGATTGTGGAAAGCTACTCCCAGAAGGCGCTGGTGCAGTGGTGTGTTTTGACACCACGTTACAACATATTTATGAAAACTCAAAGTAGGAGAAATCGCTTCTCGCGGATTGTGGGAAGCTACTCCCAGAAGGCTCTGGTGCAGTGGTGTGTTTTGACACCACGTTACAACATATTTATGAAAACTCAAAGTAGGAGAAATCGCTTCTCGCGGATTGTGGAAAGCTACTCCCAGAAGGCGCTGGTGCAGTGGTGTGTTTTGACACCACGTTACAACATATTTATGAAAACTCAAAGTAGGAGAAATCGCTTCTCGCGGATTGTGGAAAGCTACTCCCAGAAGGCTTTGGTGCAGTGGTGTGTTTTGACACCACGTTATAACATAATTATGAAAACTCAAAGTAGGAGAAATCGCTTCTCGCGGATTGTGGAAAGCTACTCCCAGAAGGCGCTGGTGCAGTGGTGTGTTTTGACACCACGTTACAACATATTTATGAAAACTCAAAGTAGGAGAAATCGCTTCTCGCGGATTGTGGAAAGCTACTCCCAGAAGGCTTTGGTGCAGTGGTGTGTTTTGACACCACGTTATAACATAATTATGAAAACTCAAAGTAGGAGAAATCGCTTCTCGCGGATTGTGGAAAGCTACTCCCAGAAGGCGCTGGTGCAGTGGTGTGTTTTGACACCACGTTACAACATATTTATGAAAACTCAAAGTAGGAGAAATCGCTTCTCGCGGATTGTGGAAAGCTACTCCCAGAAGGCTTTGGTGCAGTGGTGTGTTTTGACACCACGTTATAACATAATTATGAAAACTCAAAATAGGAGAAATCGCTTCTCGCGGATTGTGGAAAGCTACTCCCAGAAGGCTTTGGTGCAGTGGTGTGTTTTGACACCACGTTATAACATAATTATGAAAACTCAAAGTAGGAGAAATCGCTTCTCGCGGATTGTGGAAAGCTACTCCCAGAAGGCGCTGGTGCAGTGGTGTGTTTTGACACCACGTTACAACATATTTATGAAAACTCAAAGTAGGAGAAATCGCTTCTCGCGGATTGTGGAAAGCTACTCCCAGAAGGCTTTGGTGCAGTGGTGTGTTTTGACACCACGTTATAGCATACACTACTCGCCACATGACATGGAATAGCAAAAGTGTGGGCCCGAGTGCCCCCGGTGTGGGCCCGAGTGGGCCCGCGCCCCGTATTCGATCATATCGAAATATTTTCTTATGAAATTTTATGAAAAAGAAAAGCATTTCGCATCGATCTGCGTTTACAGAATTTCGAAATTTTGATTTTGATTTTTCCAGGCTCACACCCTGTGGGACCGACGGTCCCACTGAGTGTGGGACCGTATGGGGCCCGACGGGCTCACTGAACCGGTCCTAACATCGCGTTGCAATAACAAGAAACACATTGCAGTTGCAAGACCTCTCGCAACGCCAGAAAAAATCGCGATCGACGGATACTGATAGCAAAATAATGATTTTGCCTGATACTTCTGGATGAGGGCTATCGGAACACATATTGTATTTATTGATAGATCTATCAGTTTAGCAAACCCGTATGATCTCGCATGCTGCGCGCTGATATGATAAACGCGCGCACATGCGCGACCGTGATCTGGATTCGGTTTAGTTACCCAAGTTTGAGGTACATGCAATCCGTTGCAATTGCAGGAAACTTTCACATGTCAAGTTGCAATGCAAGAATTCTTGCAAACGCAAGATTTCTTGTCATTTGCAACGCGATGTTATGACCGGTCCACTCTGTGCCCCCGGTGTGGGACCGTGTGGGCCCAAACACGATATCTTCCTATTTCGCCATTTTCATCAAAAACAAAAATTACTAACGTAATCCACATAGTGCATTTAGGCTGGAAACATGTTTTGATCAAAAAAATAAAACATGAGATGACGTCACTTTGCCGTTTCGACAGGTCACACTTTTCCGCTTTTCATTTAAAAAAAAAACTACTCTAGTGTTTATTGTTTTGTTTGTAAGCTACGTGTGGAAACTGATTTTCTTATTTGAACTGCATATATGATTGATATATGATTGGTCGCCCGATAAAACGAACCCTTTATAGTGCATCCAGTCCCCTCTATTGTCATCCAATAGCATATGGCTACTTTGCCTTCAGCGGTTACAGTCTTCTGCGCGACTGGTGCTGTCACTGGGTCAACTTCTGAAAAGACACTCGAAATGTCAAAATGCACTTTTGATAAAAACACAGATATTAAAATCGATTGTGTCTCGTTTTCCGAATCAGGAATATACCATGTTTCACAGGGTTCCGATGAAGTTCAACATATTCCGTTCAATACCCACGTTATCATTAGAGAGGGCGCGCCAGCGCCCTCTCGTTTGTACTGGATGTCCCCGCGCGCTAGAATGCTCAAAAACGACTTTTCCCGGATGAAGCACTTTTCCTCATTTTGAAGTGATTTCCACTGTTACATTGCATTCACATCTCTATTCGATAGAGTTATAGAAAGTTGTATTGAGTTTGATTGAATTTGAAGCGAGATACGGAGAGTCCGCATTCGAGTGCGGATTGAGATTGGTGTCGGGCGGGCGGGCGGGCGGGCGGGCGTCGGACAATCGCTTTCGCCCCGCCCCCTCTGTGTGTGAGTGAGAGAGAGATAGCGGGTGCGCGTCGGTATCCTCGCAGCGAATCGCGAACGTGTATGAAAATGTAATTTTGTGAAACAAAACTTAAGAAAAGGACAGATATTATCTTTCAAAAGTACTTCCAAGTAAAAGTAGTTGGTTTGTACTGTTGTCTCAGTTGAGCAAAAGGACTGACATGTTTTCAATGGAGACATGTGCAAACAGGCTCTCAGCATTATTCGACGTGTTATGTTACAACAGAAGTTGTGCTTTTAGATAATAACTGCATAACTTCGTAAACGCGTTCATTATATTATAATATGGCCGCTTTGCACTGGTATGAGAGAGAGAGCCTGTTGGCACATGTCTCCATTGAAAACATGTCAGTCCTTTTGCTCAACTGAGACAACAGTACAAACCAACTACTTTTACTTGGAAGTACTTTTGAAAGATAATTCATACAGTACTCACGTGACGCACATGCATGGGTGCCACGAGTGAGCGTGGGCAGTGAGAGAGAGCGTGGCGTCCGATCAAAATGTGAACTGCACCACTGAACTTCCCATCTTTTACTCATTATTGTCATAATGTTGTTTCAGCATTTCGTTTTCATGATTACCACAACTTTTTCACACATGACTCTTCTTTCGAGAACCCGGTGCGAGAGGGGAGGGGGCGGGGCGTAGAGGAGTCGCGTCTCTCTGGCTGTGCCCTGCCACAGGCGGGCGAGACTGCGACGCAATAACATATCTGACTTCCCCATTTCAACTTCATGAATTCAAAATTTATCAATCTGAAATTGTTCTCAGTTTGTCACAAACTTTTAGTACTTCAAAAATAGGTATCATAAGGACATAAGCAACTAACACCATGAAGTCCACGCTTTCAGACCAGTCTCGTTTGCGCACGACGTTATTTGAGAAACCAGCTACGATTTCTGTTGCACTGTTTTTGTCTCGTTGAGACAAGTAAAATGACATCTTATTTTTGAAATTTGGACCATTTCGAACACAACCAGGAATTGCCACCCTGACTTAATACCAGTTCAAGATGAGTGAATGTGTGGCGGCGTGGCTTGATGCCAAGACTCGGTTTCTTGCCAAAGCGAGAAAGCCATAAAAGAGGGAGTTGGAGGTAGATTTGCGCATTCACTCATCTTTAACTGGCAGTTAGTCCGGGTGGCAATTCCTGGATGTGTTCAAAATGGTTCAAATTTCAAAAATAAGATGTCATTTTACTTGTCTCAACGAGACAAAAACAGTGCAACAGAAATCGTAGCTGGTTTCTCAAAAAACGCCGTGCGCAAACGAGACTGGTCTGAAAGCGTGGACTTCATGGTGTTAATTGCTTATGTCCTTATGAGACCTCTTTTTGAACTCTAAATGTTTGTGACAAACTGAGAACAATTTTAGATTGATCAATTTTTAATTCATGAAGTTGAAGTGGGGAAGTCAGATATGTTGTTGCGTCGCAGTCTCGCCCGCCTGTGGCAGGGCACAGCCAGAGAGACGCGACTCCTCTACGCCCCGCCCCCTCCCCTCTCGCACCGGGTTCTCGAAAGAAGAGTCATGTGTGAAAAAGTTGTGAAAATCATGTATCATGATAAGGAAATGCTGAAACAACGTTATCATAAAATGGACTGAAAGATGTGAAGTTCAATGGTGCAAATGTCATTACGATCGGACGTCAATATAAAACAGCCACTTTGCATCGAAATGTCTCGATTAGCGAAATAAACTATAATATGATATGTTGTATATTGATAAACGATATATTGACAGGTAAAAGTCCGAAAGTTCGTTCATCTATACTTAATGTGACTTCCAAAAACCAAAAAAAAAATTGTGCGCATCGGCTTTCTCTCATTGATACAAGTGAAAGGACGCCTTCAGTTTAAATTTAGACCAATTTGAACGTAATCCGTGTAGCCATTCCGGAATTCAACTTCCTGCGGCAGACTACTGTAATTTCTCACAGTTCGGAAATCAGTTACGATTTCAGTTGCACTGTCTTCGTCTTTTCGATACGAGTAAATTAACATTTTATTTTTGAAATTTGGAATATTTTGAGCATAACCATTTATCGCCACCCGGGCTAATTTCCAGTTGAACTTCACAGTGCATGTGGGGGGTACACAGAGAGAAATACAACATGACATCTACTTCCCCACCTACCCATGTATGCATCTCATCCAACTAATCCGACTTTGGTGAACACTATTTCCACAGCATGCCTCCGTTCTGTCCATCCGGCCCCACGTGTCCGTCGTCTCTTTTCACTCTTATCTACTTCCCTACAGGACACACCCACCTACCCATGTATGCATCTCATCCAACTAATCAGACTTTGGTGAACACTATTTCCACAGCATGCCTCCGTCCTGTCCATCCGGCCCCACGTGTCCGTCGTCTCTTTTCACTCTTATCTACTTCCCTACAGGATACACCCACCTACCCATGTATGCATCTCATCCAACTAATCAGACTTTGGTGAACACTATTTCCACAGCATGCCTCCGTCCTGTCCATCCGGCCCCACGTGTCCGTCGTCTCTTTTCACTCTTATCTACTTCCCTACAGGACACACCCACCTACCCATGTATGCATCTCATCCAACTAATCAGACTTTGGTGAACACTATTTCCACAGCATGCCTCCGTTCTGTCCATCCGGCCCCACGTGTCCGTCGTCTCTTTTCACTCTTATCTACTTCCCTACAGGACACACCCACCTACCCATGTATGCATCTCATCCAACTAATCAGACTTTGGTGAACACTATTTCCACAGCATGCCTCCGTCCTGTCCATCCGGCCCCACGTGTCCGTCGTCTCTTTTCACTCTTATCTACTTCCCTACAGGATACACCCACCTACCCATGTATGCATCTCATCCAACTAATCAGACTTTGGTGAACACTATTTCCACAGCATGCCTCCGTCCTGTCCATCCGGCCCCACGTGTCCGTCGTCTCTTTTCACTCTTATCTACTTCCCTACAGGACACACCCACCTACCCATGTATGCATCTCATCCAACTAATCAGACTTTGGTGAACACTATTTCCACAGCATGCCTCCGTTCTGTCCATCCGGCCCCACGTGCCCGTCGTCTCTTTTCACTCTTATCTACTTCCCTACAGGACACACCCACCTACCCATGTATGCATCTCATCCAACTAATCCGACTTTGGTGAACACTATTTCCACAGCATGCCTCCGTTCTGTCCATCCGGCCCCACGTGTCCGTCGTCTCTTTTCACTCTTATCTACTTCCCTACAGGACACACCCACCTACCCATGTATGCATCTCATCCAACTAATCAGACTTTGGTGAACACTATTTCCATAGCATGCCTCCGTTCTGTCCATCCGGCCCCACGTGTCCGTCGTCTCTTTTCACTCTTATCTACTTCCCTACAGGACACACCCACCTACCCATGTATGCATCTCATCCAACTAATCAGACTTTGGTGAACACTATTTCCACAGCATGCCTGCGTTCTGTCCATCCGACCCCACGTGTCCGTCGTCTCTTTTCACTATTATATACTTCCCTACAGGACACACCCACCTACCCATGTATGCATCTCATCCAACTAATCAGACTTTGGTGAACACTATTTCCACAGCATGCCACCGTCCTGTCCATCCGACTTCACGTGTCCGTCGTCTCTTTTCACTCTTATCTACTTCCGCACCTACCCATGTATGCATCTCATCCAACTAATCAGACTTTGGTGAACACTATTTCCACAGCATGCCTCCGTCCTGTCCATCCGGCCCCACGTGTCCGTCGTCTCTTTTCACTCTTATCTACTTCCCTACAGGACACACCCACCTACCCATGTATGCATCTCATCCAACTAATCAGACTTTGGTGAACACTATTTCCACAGCATGCCTCCGTTCTGTCCATCCGGCCCCACGTGTCCGTCGTCTCTTTTCACTCTTATCTACTTCCCTACAGGACACACCCACCTACCCATGTATGCATCTCATCCAACTAATCAGACTTTGGTGAACACTATTTCCACAGCATGCCTCCGTTCTGTCCATCCGGCCCCACGTGTCCGTCGTCTCTTTTCACTCTTATCTACTTCCCTACAGGACACACCCACCTACCCATGTATGCATCTCATCCAACTAATCAGACTTTGGTGAACACTATTTCCACAGCATGCCTCCGTCCTGTCCATCCGGCCCCACGTGTCCGTCGTCTCTTTTCACTCTTATCTACTTCCCTACAGGACACACCCACCTACCCATGTATGCATCTCATCCAACTAATCAGACTTTGGTGAACACTATTTCCACAGCATGCCTCCGTCCTGTCCATCCGGCCCCACGTGTCCGTCGTCTCTTTTCACTATTATACACTTCCCTACAGGACACACCCACCTACCCATGTATGCATCTCATCCAACTAATCAGACTTTGGTGAACACTATTTCCACAGCATGCCACCGTCCTGTCCATCAGACTTCACGTGTCCGTCGTCTCTTTTCACTCTTATCTACTTCCGCACCTACCCATGTATGCATCTCATCCAACTAATCAGACTTTGGTGAACACTATTTCCACAGCATGCCTCCGTCCTGTCCATCCGGCCCCACGTGTCCGTCGTCTCTTTTCACTCTTATCTACTTCCCTACAGGACACACCCACCTACCCATGTATGCATCTCATCCAACTAATCAGACTTAGGTGAACACTATTTCCACAGCATGCCTCCGTCCTGTCCATCCGGCCCCACGTGTCCGTCGTCTCTTTTCACTCTTATCTACTTCCCCACCTACCCATGTATGCATCTCATCCAACTAATCAGACTTTGGTGAACACTATTTCCACAGCATGCCTCCGTCCTGTCCATCCGGCCCCACGTGTCCGTCGTCTCTTTTCACTCTTATCTACTTCCCCACCTACCCATGTATGCATCTCATCCAACTAATCAGACTTTGGTGAACACTATTTCCACAGCATGCCTCCGTCCTGTCCATCCGGCCCCACGTGTCCGTCGTCTCTTTTCACTCTTATCTACTTCCCTACAGGACACACCCACCTACCCATGTATGCATCTCATCCAACTAATCAGACTTTGGTGAACACTATTTCCACAGCATGCCTCCGTCCTGTCCATCCGGCCCCACGTGTCCGTCGTCTCTTTTCACTCTTATCTACTTCCCTACAGGACACACCCACCTACCCATGTATGCATCTCATCCAACTAATCAGACTTTGGTGAACACTATTTCCACAGCATGCCTCCGTCCTGTCCATCCGACCCCACGTGTCCGTCGTCTCTTTTCACTCTTATCTACTTCCCTACAGGACACACCCACCTACCCATGTATGCATCTCATCCAACTAATCAGACTTTGGTGAACACTATTTCCACAGCATGCCTCCGTCCTGTCCATCCGGCCCCACGTGTCCGTCGTCTCTTTTCACTCTTATCTACTTCCCTACAGGACACACCCACCTACCCATGTATGCATCTCATCCAACTAATCAGACTTTGGTGAACACTATTTCCACAGCATGCCTCCGTCCTGTCCATCCGGCCCCACGTGTCCGTCGTCTCTTTTCACTATTATACACTTCCCTACAGGACACACCCACCTACCCATGTATGCATCTCATCCAACTAATCAGACTTTGGTGAACACTATTTCCACAGCATGCCACCGTCCTGTCCATCAGACTTCACGTGTCCGTCGTCTCTTTTCACTCTTATCTACTTCCGCACCTACCCATGTATGCATCTCATCCAACTAATCAGACTTTGGTGAACACTATTTCCACAGCATGCCTCCGTCCTGTCCATCCGGCCCCACGTGTCCGTCGTCTCTTTTCACTCTTATCTACTTCCCTACAGGACACACCCACCTACCCATGTATGCATCTCATCCAACTAATCAGACTTAGGTGAACACTATTTCCACAGCATGCCTCCGTCCTGTCCATCCGGCCCCACGTGTCCGTCGTCTCTTTTCACTCTTATCTACTTCCCCACCTACCCATGTATGCATCTCATCCAACTAATCAGACTTTGGTGAACACTATTTCCACAGCATGCCTCCGTCCTGTCCATCCGGCCCCACGTGTCCGTCGTCTCTTTTCACTCTTATCTACTTCCCCACCTACCCATGTATGCATCTCATCCAACTAATCAGACTTTGGTGAACACTATTTCCACAGCATGCCTCCGTCCTGTCCATCCGGCCCCACGTGTCCGTCGTCTCTTTTCACTCTTATCTACTTCCCTACAGGACACACCCACCTACCCATGTATGCATCTCATCCAACTAATCAGACTTTGGTGAACACTATTTCCACAGCATGCCTCCGTCCTGTCCATCCGGCCCCACGTGTCCGTCGTCTCTTTTCACTCTTATCTACTTCCCTACAGGACACACCCACCTACCCATGTATGCATCTCATCCAACTAATCAGACTTTGGTGAACACTATTTCCACATCATGCCTCCGTCCTGTCCATCCGGCCCCACGTGTCTGTCGTCTCTTTTCACTCTTATCTACTTCCCCACCTACCCATGTATGCATCTCATCCAACTAATCAGACTTTGGTGAACACTATTTCCATAGCATGCCTCCGTCCTGTCCATCCGACCCCACGTGTCCGTCGTCTCTTTTCACTCTTATCTACTTCCCCACCTACCCATGTATGCATCTCATCCAACTAATCAGACTTTGGTGAACACTATTTCCACAGCATGCCTCCGTCCTGTCCATCCGGCCCCACGTGTCTGTCGTCTCTTTTCACTCTTATCTACTTCCCCACCTACCCATGTATGCATCTCATCCAACTAATCAGACTTTGGTGAACACTATTTCCATAGCATGCCACCGTCCTGTCCATCCGGCCCCACGTGTCCGTCGTCTCTTTTCACTCTTATCTACTTCCCTACAGGACACACCCACCTACCCATGTATGCATCTCATCCAACTAATCAGACTTTGGTGAACACTATTTCCACAGCATGCCTCCGTCCTGTCCATCCGGCCCCACGTGTCCGTCGTCTCTTTTCACTCTTATCTACTTCCCTACAGGACACACCCACCTACCCATGTATGCATCTCATCCAACTAATCAGACTTTGGTGAACACTATTTCCACAGCATGCCTCCGTCCTGTCCATCCGGCCCCACGTGTCCGTCGTCTCTTTTCACTCTTATCTACTTCCCTACAGGACACACCCACCTACCCATGTATGCATCTCATCCAACTAATCAGACTTTGGTGAACACTATTTCCACAGCATGCCTCCGTCCTGTCCATCCGGCCCCACGTGTCCGTCGTCTCTTTTCACTATTATATACTTCCCTACAGGACACACCCACCTACCCATGTATGCATCTCATCCAACTAATCAGACTTTGGTTAACACTATTTCCATAGCATGCCTCCGTCCTGTCCATCCGGCCCCACGTGTCTGTCGTCTCTTTTCACTCTTATCTACTTCCCTACAGGACACACCCACCTACCCATGTATGCATCTCATCCAACTAATCAGACTTTGGTGAACACTATTTCCACAGCATGCCTCCGTCCTGTCCATCCGGCCCCACGTGTCCGTCGTCTCTTTTCACTATTATATACTTCCCTACAGGACACACCCACCTACCCATGTATGCATCTCATCCAACTAATCAGACTTTGGTTAACACTATTTCCATAGCATGCCTCCGTCCTGTCCATCCGGCCCCACGTGTCTGTCGTCTCTTTTCACTCTTATCTACTTCCCTACAGGACACACCCACCTACCCATGTATGCATCTCATCCAACTAATCAGACTTTGGTGAACACTATTTCCACAGCATGCCTGCGTTCTGTCCATCCGACCCCACGTGTCCGTCGTCTCTTTTCACTCTTATATACTTCCCTACAGGACACACCCACCTACCCATGTATGCATCTCATCCAACTAATCAGACTTTGGTGAACACTATTTCCACAGCATGCCTCCGTTCTGTCCATCCGGCCCCACGTGTCCGTCGTCTCTTTTCACTCTTATCTACTTCCCCACCTACCCATGTATGCATCTCATCCAACTAATCAGACTTTGGTGAACACTATTTCCATAGCATGCCTCCGTCCTGTCCATCCGGCCCCACGTGTCCGTCGTCTCTTTTCACTATTATATACTTCCCTACAGGACACACCCACCTACCCATGTATGCATCTCATCCAACTAATCAGACTTTGGTTAACACTATTTCCATAGCATGCCTCCGTCCTGTCCATCCGACCCCACGTGTCCGTCGTCTCTTTTCACTATTATATACTTCCCTACAGGACACACCCACCTACCCATGTATGCATCTCATCCAACTAATCAGACTTTGGTGAACACTATTTCCACAGCATGCCTGCGTTCTGTCCATCCGACCCCACGTGTCCGTCGTCTCTTTTCACTCTTATCTACTTCCCTACAGGACACACCCACCTACCCATGTATGCATCTCATCCAACTAATCAGACTTTGGTTAACACTATTTCCATAGCATGCCTCCGTCCTGTCCATCCGGCCCCACGTGTCTGTCGTCTCTTTTCACTCTTATCTACTTCCCTACAGGACACACCCACCTACCCATGTATGCATCTCATCCAACTAATCAGACTTTGGTGAACACTATTTCCACAGCATGCCTCCGTTCTGTCCATCCGGCCCCACGTGTCCGTCGTCTCTTTTCACTCTTATCTACTTCCCTACAGGACACACCCACCTACCCATGTATGCATCTCATCCAACTAATCAGACTTTGGTGAACACTATTTCCACAGCATGCCTGCGTTCTGTCCATCCGACCCCACGTGTCCGTCGTCTCTTTTCACTATTATATACTTCCCTACAGGACACACCCACCTACCCATGTATGCATCTCATCCAACTAATCAGACTTTGGTGAACACTATTTCCACAGCATGCCACCGTCCTGTCCATCCGACCCCACGTGTCCGTCGTCTCTTTTCACTCTTATCTACTTCCGCACCTACCCATGTATGCATCTCATCCAACTAATCAGACTTTGGTGAACACTATTTCCACAGCATGCCTCCGTCCTGTCCATCCGGCCCCACGTGTCCGTCGTCTCTTTTCACTCTTATCTACTTCCCCACCTACCCATGTATGCATCTCATCCAACTAATCAGACTTTGGTGAACACTATTTCCACAGCATGCCTGCGTTCTGTCCATCCGACCCCACGTGTCCGTCGTCTCTTTTCACTCTTATCTACTTCCCCACCTACCCATGTATGCATCTCATCCAACTAATCAGACTTTGGTGAACACTATTTCCACAGCATGCCACCGTCCTGTCCATCCGGCCCCACGTGTCCGTCGTCTCTTTTCACTCTTATCTACTTCCCCACCTACCCATGTATGCATCTCATCCAACTAATCAGACGTTGGTGAACACTATTTCCACAGCATGCCTCCGTTCTGTCCATCCGGCCCCACGTGTCCGTCGTCTCTTTTCACTTTTATCTACTTCCCTACAGGATACACCCACCTACCCATGTATGCATCTGATCCAACTAATCAGACTTTGGTGAACACTATTTACTCCCTCCCTCTCTCCCCCTCCCTATCTCTCTCACTCTCTCCTACCTATCTTCCTCTCTCTCTCTCTCTCCCTACCTCTTTCCCTCTCTTCTCCCCTATCTCTTCCTCTTTCCCTGCCTTTCTCCCTATCTATCACGCTCTTTCTCTCTCTCCCTACCTCTCTCTCCCTCCCTCTCTCTATCTCTCTCCCTCCCTCTCTCTATCTCTCTCCCTCTCTCCTCTCATATCACTAACTCTCTCACTCTCTCATTGTCGCGGTATCGGAAACCGCGATCGGGCGCGGCCGCCCGCCCCCGCAAAGATCGGATAGGACAATCACTCGACTCTCCCCTCACCCTACAGATATGCCGTAATAAATTGTTGATGTTGTTACGCTGTCTGTTATAGATACTGGACTTTTGGGATGTGGCTACAACCAGTAGTGGACAGGTGAGGGGAAGAGGGGGTCTTGGCTGTCGTGGTATCTCGGCTTCTGTCTGTCGTCGTACCAGCCAGAGTAGACTGGCAGGATTTGGTTATCGAATGATTGTGTATCAGTATATCTAACACCACTGAACCACCGCAACCGCACACTCATCTCTTCCCGTGTAGGAAACGACGATTCCTCGTTCCCATCTCCCTACCTCTCTCTCTCTCCCTCTCTCTCTCCCTTCCCCTCTCTCTCCCTACCTCTCTCTCGTTCTCCATACCTCCACGACTATCGTGGATAGGAGGGAGTCTTGGGCGGCGCGACGATGGAGATCCCAACCCGACTATCGGGTTGGGTAAAGGCTCCTACCACGACTATCGTGGATAGGAGGGAGTCTTGGGCGGCGCGACGATGGAGATCCCAACCCGACTATCGGGTTGGGTGAAGGCTCCTACCACGACTATCGTGGATAGGAGGGAGTCTTGGGCGGCGCGACGATGGAGATCCCAACCCGACTAGGGACCACAATGAGTATTTCAGAAGTTTGGATGTGGTATAGCAGTTTGTATAGTAATGTAGATCGTTTCAAGCTGTTTTCGAAAATATATAATGTTCATAGGGTTCATCGTTCACATTGCGCTCTAATTCCGCGCGGCGCGCGAGAACCCGAGCGCGCGCTCACACAGGGAAAGTGTGACAGAGGGCGGCTAGATCAAAGCACTGATGAGATCATTAAAAGTTAAATTATGAATATAGTTGTTTCTAATAGTAGCACTACGCTTTGTTTGATTGTAATCAATCAGTACTCGATGAAATACGTCTCTTATGACACCATTTTTCATTACTCATTTTGGGCAATGGCGGCTAGATCAAAGAAATATGACGTCATCATATCACTCTTTATCGATTTTAAATACTTTACGGGGCACGTTTTCCCATAAATCGAATACCGGCGAAATCAGCGCGGAAGGGCGAATCGTTCTACGCTAATTAGAGCAAGTAACGCGTCCAGTCAAAAAATGTTACATGATTTCGACAGAAACTCTACACCTCACGTTGCGGTCCCTACAACCCGACTATCGGGTTGGGTGAAGGCTCCTACCACGACTATCGTGGATAGGAGGGAGTCTTGGGCGGCGCGACGATGGAGATCCCAACCCGACTATCGGGTTGGGTGAAGGCTCCTACCACGACTATCGTGGATAGGAGGGAGTCTTGGGCGGCGCGACGATGGAGATCCCAACCCGACTATCGGGTTGGGTGAAGGCTCCTACCACGACTATCGTGGATAGGAGGGAGTCTTGGGCGGCGCGACGATGGAGATCCCAACCCGACTATCGGGTTGGGTGAAGGCTCCTACCACGACTATCGTGGATAGGAGGGAGTCTTGGGCGGCGCGACGATGGAGATCCCAACCCGACTATCGGGTTGGGTGAAGGCTCCTACCACGACTATCGTGGATAGGAGGGAGTCTTGGGCGGCGCGACGATGGAGATCCCAACCCGACTATCGGGTTGGGTGAAGGCTCCTACCACGACTATCGTGGATAGGAGGGAGTCTTGGTCCGCGCGACGATGGAGATCCCAACCCGACTATCGGGTTGGGTGAAGGCTCCTACCACGACTATCGTGGATAGGAGGGAGTCTTGGGCGGCGCGACGATGGAGATCCCAACCCGACTATCGGGTTGGGTGAAGGCTCCTACCACGACTATCGTGGATAGGAGGGAGTCTTGGGCGGCGCGACGATGGAGATCCCAACCCGACTATCGGGTTGGGTGAAGGCTCCTACCACGACTATCGTGGATAGGAGGGAGTCTTGGGCGGCGCGACGATGGAGATCCCAACCCGACTATCGGGTTGGGTGAAGGCTCCTACCACGACTATCGTGGATAGGAGGGAGTCTTGGGCGGCGCGACGATGGAGATCCCAACCCGACTATCGGGTTGGGTGAAGGCTCCTACCACGACCGTGGACAAGCAAATTTGAGAATCAAAGGCTGATTGTTACTAATTTATTTGTTCTTAAATGTTTTAACAGTTCCTACAAAAAGATCTCTACACAGTACAAATAAATCGAATCGAAGTACGAGAATGTAAGTACGAGAATCTATTTGTAATTGTATCGTTGTCTCCTAATGAAAAGAGGCAACAGTGGAATGGTGATCTCCTAGTAATTGGTAGATGACCCTACCGGCAGCGTCACGCCGAACATCTACATCGGTGCGCCTGAAAGAGGCTCTCTCTCTATCTATCTATCTCTCTATCTCTCCCTTTCTCTTTGTCTCTCATCTCCCTTCCTCCCTCCCTCCCTCCTTCCCTTCCTCTCTCTCCCTTACTCTATATCTGTCTCTCTCTCACCTCCCTCCCTCTTTCTCTCCCTTTCTTCCTCTCCCTGTCTCTTCGTCTCTCTCTCTCTCATCTCCCTACGACTCCCCCTCTCCCTCTCTCTCTCTTTCTCTCTCTCTCTATTTCTCTCTCTCATCTCCCTCTCTCGCTTTCTCTCTCTCCCTACCCCTACCCCTCCCTCTCCCTCTTCCTCTCTCTCCCTCCCTAATATCGATTGATGATCGCGAATCAATAATCAATCAATATCACACCTCAGCAGCGTTCTTGGTCAGGTGGCGGACAAAAAGTCAGGTGGCGGACAAAAGGGTGAACTTGATGGCGTTGTTGCAGCTCGTCTTGTGCTCATTGGAGCCGTAGAACGGGCGGCACACCTGAGAAAGAAGTTTGAGAGAGGGAAGGAGAGAGAAATAGAGAAAAAGAAAGAGAGAGGGAGAGAGAGGGAGAGATAAAGTGAGAGAGAATGGGAGACAAACAGACAAAGAGAGAATGAGAAAGAGCACCCACATCCATCTCGTCCCTCTCTTGCTTCTCCACCCGCACACTGTACCGCTGGGTGGCGGAAAGGGAGCGAACCACGCGAGCCCCGCGAACGCCACCTAAATGCTCGTCATCTGTTTGTCATCGGTCTGTCATCACACTCCTGTCACCACATAATCTGTCTGCCATAACATCTGTCATCACATAATCTGTATGTCATCACAACATCTTTCTGCCATCACATCATCTTCCTGTCATTACATCATCTGTCTGTCATCACATCATCTGTCTGTCATCACAACTGTCATATCAGATGTCATCATGCCACTACTTCACGTATGATGGTCCCGATCCGTATATTACATGGTCACTTCACGACTCGAAACGAATGATCGGCAGAACGGTAACGGTAGCCGAAACAAACACGAATATTACGCAACGTCATAACTACGACTACAACTAAACATGGAAAAGCCTATCTCCCATCTCCTATCTCCTATCTCCTTCTCTCTCCCTACCGCTCTCCCCCCCCCTCTCTCCCTACCTATCTCCCTCCCTCTCTTCCTCTTCCTATCTCTCTTCCTCTTCCTATCTCTCTCCCTCTACTCTCTCTCCCTCTACCTATCTACATATCACCCTCTCTCTCTTCCTACCTCTCTCTCTTCCTCCCTCTCTCTCTTTTCCTCTCTCTCTCCCTACTTCTCTCTCTCTTTTTCTCTTCCTCCCTCTTTCCCTCCACTTCTCCCTCTCTCCCCCCTCTCTCTCCCTACCTATCTCCCTACCTATCTCCCTCCTTCTCTTCCTCTTCCTATCTCTCTCCCTCTACTCTCTCTCCCTCTACCTATCTACATATCACCCTCTCTCTCTCTTCCTACCTCTCTCTCTCTCTCCCTCTCCCTCCCTCCTTCCCTCTCTTTCTCCCTCCCTTCCTCTCTCTCTCTCTCTCTCTCTCTCTCTCTCTCTCTCTCTCTCTCCCACCTCCGCCTCCCTCACTCCCGTTTTCTTCTGCCCCTCCTTGTGTGAGAGTTTCTCGCGGCCGTCCTCGAAACGTGTCATCACCGTCTCAACCTGAACACACCGTATGTCCAAGTACCCGAACGCCAATTCAATCTACCGTACCCCTACCGTACCTTCTCGCGGGTGACCAGACAGTTGGGATCGGCAGCGGCGCGGTGCTGCGGCATGCCCGTGAAGTGGCACTCGTTACGGCGCGGCGGCCTGAGAATTCAAAGTATCGTAACCCAAAAGACAAGTACCGTACCTCTCAGCGCGCACGAGCACTTCGCTACTCACCGCATCACAGGCGTTTCGAGCGCCGGAGACTGAAAATACGGTAAGTATCGAATCACTGACACGATAGCTACAGTAACTCACACAACGAGTCGGCCGGGCAGCGGTGCGCACAACACGGCTCGGCTCAATCGCGTTTACCGACTAGAAAGACCACTGGTTACTGTAGGTACAGTACTCCTAAGATTACCGTACGTTGAGACTCGTCTTGACTGTACGCCGCCTCGTCAATGCAGCCGCCCTGAAGTGAGGGCACGATGCATACAGTTTACGGTAGGGTACCATAAGGAATACGGTACTTACGCATTTCACAGTGCCGTTGATGTCGTATATGCAGCTGGCACAGCTGCGATGGTTAGAAGGGTAGTTTCTGAAAAGTAGGGATAGGAAACGACAGAAGAGGGGGAGGAGGAGGAAGAGGACTGAGCCGGAGGTGGAGGGGGGAGGAGGAGCTGGAGAAGGAGAAGCAGCAGATGCAGTCAGCACCTTGCTTGGATGCGGGTGACCTTGTGGTGGTGCATGTTGCGCCGCGCTCTCCGGGAACTGAGTCAGTATAAATGACCCACTCTCCTCCTCGCAACCACAGGATGACAGCTCTTCAGACGGGGGCGTGGCATTCCGAGTATCTACCAGTAATTTTCAAATGAGTGAGGACATAAAATGAACTCATCGAAACTCTTCAACCAAAATAGTGGTGCCCTGCTAGTACTTGAAGGGATAGATGACACTGTCGGCCGCGTCGCAACTCGCGCGCGCACGGCCAACTTCACACATCAGGTCGCGAGTCGCCTCAAAGACAGATGAACATATTCAAATTTCTATCCATCTGGGCTCTCCACCTACCGGACACTCTGAGTTTTCGGACACTCTGCGCACCGGCGATGGGGGATAAAATCATGCGGACACTCTGGGCAGCAAAAAGGAAAAAAAAACTAGTGGTTTTGAGTGAAAAACGCGCGGACACTCTGCGTGTCATCGCACACTGGGGTGGAAACTAATGGTGTGACCCATTGATAAAACCGTATGCATTAATGCTTCTCAGTGTCGCCGGTCGAGCGAGACGGAAGAGTACTGTTATTAGTGTTATTTTTATTTTTATTATTATATATTATATATTATCACAAGGCATATTGTTCTTCAAATTAATTTTGTTAAATATATGAATATGTTATGTTTATTCCATATTCACACCAAGGAAATTTTTGAAGATGACATGACAAACTAAATTATGATAGAAAGTAGAACCATGTATGAAAATGTTAGCAAGTGTTACTGTCTAACCATACCCGTCTAGGTTCTGCACGGTCAGTCTAGGCCGACGACGGTGGACGGGGCGCTGCACATGATTGGCGAGCTGGCGCAGCAGCTGTGCAAGAGCAAGAAGTACAAGAAGGACGTGGAGAAGCTGCTCGACGCGCACTTGATCGCGCGCCTCGCCGACCCCTCCTGCTTTGTGCGCGCCCGCGCCGCCTGGTGCCTCAAGGTCTACTCGGGCATGCAGGAGAAGGGTGAGCGGGTGCTTCCCAACTAATGTGCGCACTCTCATTGGCCGAGCGCGTGGTTTGCCCCGCCTTCCTCTGCTTGTTAGTGAATTTCGTAGGACACGGTGATCGTGCTCGCGCACTGGAGAGCGGGGGCGTGGCTTAGCCTGGAGGCGTGGCTTTAAATGGCAAAGAGTGCACACTTGAACGCAATTGTGATTTCTCTCGAAATTTACATAACTTAATAAGTTTGGTTGCAAGTTTGGATGAAGACAATGATAACTTATCAGATTTTGTGATAACAGTTACGCCAAACGTCATGATGAATGTATTATAATGAATTTGGAGATGATATTCCATTAGACCCTAGAGAAGATTGATAAAAAAAAGTGTTTCAAAATTATCACAACTCTGAATTCAGCACATATTTGCACTTTTCACGTGATAGATAACATTCTCAAACGAATATAAATTTTGCAAAAGGAAATGCGTGAGGAGGGATCGAACCACCGACCTTCAGAACAGAGTCCTCGCTCGCTATCCATTATACTAAGTTGCCATGAAAGAGTGGGAGCTAAACCGCTACTTCATGGCGGGGGTAAATCGCTATCAGTGGATCGACGTTCCATCAAATCGGTCGATAGTGAAAATCACAACTATGATATTATTTCAAAATCGAACACGCACAATCTTTTGTAAGTATTTTTGTGTTATTTATCCATATAGTTACAATATATCTGGAATCCCACTTCGCTATTATGAAGTACATTCTTTGTAACCATCCAAAAAAACCGCGACGCAGCCGCGACGCGCAAACTTTTGTACCTGATAAGTCAGTATTGTATGGCTTTTATATTGTGTTATTTAGCTGATAATTAGCAGAAAAATAATACAGAAAGATTGTGCGCGATGAAATTTCGAAAAATTTGCTCAATAGGGATTCTACTCGAAAAGAAGTAATGTGACTTGATATATATCAATAATGGAAAACGTTTTCAAAAATGTATCGCGCACAATCTGTTCGAAATATTTTTACCTACGTTTTCGTTCCTTAACATCTCAAAATAATAAATTCGTTACTTAGTTATCAGGTACATTAGTATTAAATCACTACACTATACAAATGCCAACGCAGTGCGCGAGCCTTAACGGTGGCCGATCACCGTGAGGAGGCGCGGCGGGTGCACAGGGAGGGGTGGGGTAAGGGAGGGCGCCCTTGCACGAATCGCGTGATTTTGTGAATGATGTCAATACTTGAAATTTGCTTCATTGTTCTGTTTTTTGTTAATGGAAAAGGGATCATAATACGTTTATCATATATTTTGATTACTCAAACTCAATTAGAAACCATTCCATGCTTTTGTCGCACAAAATGAAAAAGGAATCGCAACATAATTACACGATTTTGCGATTCCTTACATTCTCTGTGCGCATAAGTAAGTGCGCAATGTACCCGAACGGCAACCTGGAAAGTTCAGCCGTTCAGCCGTTCAGCCGTACAGCCGTACAGCCGCAAAAAGTACAGCACATGACGTCACGAGTACACCACATGTCATGTGGTGTACTGGTGTACTTTTTCGGAAAAAAATAATCTAGAAAAATGCGAGCAACCCCAATATCGGCGCCCGTATTTTTGCAGCGGCGCCGGGCGCACTGTATTTAAAAAAAACTCTATCATAAAGAACCATAAAGTAAAAAAAGTATTTTTAATACTTTTTGAATACTCGCGCTCATTCGTTGTTTGCGCACGCATCACAATGTGTTTTGTGTTGCAAGTGAATTATATATGTGAAATAAACTTTCCCTATAACTTTCCCTGCATAAATATCCGCATTTTTCCGGGTTGCAAGTGAATTCGACATCGACCCGCTACGGCCCGGCCGTAGTGTCATTCATTTGTTCACTGAACGGTGAACCCAGACGCACGCTATGCATAAGTTTCACGTCGCGATTGACTCCAGCGATTTAACAAAACTTTGTGGCCGTCAGAGGAATTCAACCTGCGACCTCTTGAGCTCTGGGCTCGCTTACTTTACTATCCACTACGCTATGAGACCATGTTCTACAGGACTACAGGGCTTAGAAACAGACAATAATGATGGCTTGAACAACATGGGAGAGTGTCTGCTTTGCGTTGTGATGCGTGCGCAACCAACGAATGAGTTATGAGTTTTCTATGAGTTTTATGAAGTTAAACTTTTTAAATTTTTAATTTTAAAATTTTTAAAAATACAGTGCGCCGAAAAAAAAACGTAGAAGATCGATAACAAGGCGAACCCATTCGGTTTGACCAATCATAGCGGCGCCGTAAGTCTATAATAAGCTCGCACTTAGCTCAGGATTTTTCGTTGAAAACATTATCGTGGATTTTGAACATACAGTATACTGAACGAAATGCGCAGCATCTTGTTTTTGCCGTTCATATCTCTATCCCACTGATCCTCTCACATGTCCACATGGCGCAGTGGTAACGCTCTCGCTCATCAAGCAGCGGTTCGATGGTTCGATCTAGGGTATTATCGCAAAATTTTGTCAAATTGAAAACATCATCCAAAGGGTTTTGATCGTTGTCTAACCAACCTAATGTCTCTCGTCAAAAGATCGGAACTCATTTGCGGCCTCACTATCGCCTTTTCTACTAAAATGTCCTATGGTGTCCGTCCGTCATTGGAAGGTCATAACTATCTTCAAACTCAACCGATTTCTATGAAACTTGGTAGAAAGTTGTGTCACCTGCACCAGACGACAACAAAATTCAGGCACCTCTCAACTCCTCCTCTACGCCCATATTTGGTCGAAAAACCGCCAAAATTGACCATTTTTGCACTTTTTCGTGTCGTTCCGCGGTCATAACTCCGTTACTACCGAACCGATTTGCGTCAAACTTCGCAGAAAGTTTACATAGTACTTCAGGATGCAGTCCACTTCGTGTCTTCTTTTCAATTACACTTTGTGCCTATATTGGGAAGAAAAACCACAAAATCATTGATTTTGATGCTGTCCGCTGCGAAAGCTTCTCACCTAAGAACCAGTTTCGCTTCTTGTTTTATAATTACTTTCAACAAATAGTTTTGTCGCAAACCTGCAAATTTCACCCTCATTGGTTACGGTGTGAGGAAAATATAGCCAAATTAGCAAGAGCCGCGCGCGCGCCCTCGCCTCACTTTTGCGATTTTGAGTATTTCCGCGGTCATAACTTGATTCATACAGAACCAATTTGCATGAAACTCATCAGATAGTTGAGATTACCTCTTCTGATGCAGTCCACTTTGTGACAGTTCTCAATTTAGCTTTCATTACCTCTATTTTTGGTCGAAAAACCACCAAAAATAGTCACTTTTGCACTTTTCTTGTGTTTCCGCGGGCATATCTCCGTTTCTACTGAAATGATGTGCGTGAAACTATTCAGAAAGTTTACTTTGTATTTCAGGATGCAGTCCACTTTGCTATAGGTATCTACTTACTCTTGTTAACCATGTATAGAAGAAAAGCCACGAAAATCATCAACTTTGTAGCTCTCCGCAGCGAAAGTTTCTCGTCTAAGAAACATCTCCGCTTCATTATGCGTTCAACAAATAGTTTTTTTGCGTACCTGCTAAATTCAATCTGATTGGTTACGGTGTGAGGAAGATATAGTCAAATTATCAAAAGGTGCGCGCGCCCTCGCATTTCTTTTGCGATTTTGATTAGTTCCGCGTTCATAACTTGATTAATACTAAACCAATTTGTATGAAACTTTGCAGATAGCTGAGTTTACGTCCTCGGTTGTAGTCCACGTTGTGATAGTTTTCAATTTTGCTTTCATTATTTGGTTGAAATCCATCAAAATCTCGCTGTCCGGCAGCGGAAGCTCCATGTCCAAGCAAAAGTTTTACTTCAATCTCTAGAAATGCATTGGCAAAGAACGGAGAGAGAGGGAGAGAGGAAAAGTTAGAGAGAAATATATAGATATATATATAGAGAGAAAGGCAGTGGTAGAGCGAATAAAAGTACTGTTGTCGTTGCATTGAGAACAGAAAAGATGCGAGAGGAGACCTGAGAGAAGGAAAAAGAGGAAGAGAGGGAAAAAAGGAAGATATAGATAAAAAGGTAAGAGAAAGAGAGAGAGAGATAGAGAGAGAGAGAGAATGAAAGAGGGATAGAGGTTGTAGTAGCAGAGCTGTCTGTTTTCGTAACATTAACACTAAAAGAAATACGAGGAGAGAGAGAGAAATAAAGATAAATAAAGAGAAATAAAGAGAAATCAGAGAGAGAGAGAGAGAGAGAGAGAGAGAGAGAGAGAGAGAGAGAGAGGGAGAGAGAGAGAGAAATAAAGAGAAATAAAGAGAAATAAAGAGAAATAAAGAGAAATAAAGAGAAATAAAGGAAAAACAGAGAGAGAGAGAGAGAGGAGAAAGAGAGGAGAGGGGAGAGAAAGGGGGGGGGGGGGGAGAGAGAGAGAAGGGGGGAGGTCCAATATTAGAGCGATGCTGACTCGTACTTGAGCGCATTTCATTTTTATGAGCATAGGAAAGTATAGTTCAGAGAAAAAAATATATGTTCCCCGCCCCTAGACTACATACTTATCAGTGCAATCATTAAATCAGTCGACTAATCTTCTCTACTTCAATAATTTGTTTCACTCAAAATGTTATGAAATTGTAGATAAACAGTATTATTGATCATAACAAAAACTTGAATGTATTTCTATTCTTCTAATTTTCATGATCTAGCGCGGAGGCGCGCGACAGCGCGCCGGAGCGCTAGTATGCGGCGCCGCTGCAAAAATACGAGCGCCGATATTGGGGTTGCTCGCATTTTTCTAGATTATTTTCGAAAAAGTACACCAGTACACCACATGACGTCATTTGGTGTACTCGTGACGTCATGTGCTGTACTTTTTGCGGCTGTACGGCTGTACGGCTGTACGGCTGAACTTTCCAGGTTGCCTACCCGAACCATTATTTCGTGTTTGTATTAGTTAATAGCAATCAAGAAACATGTTGGAATTAACTTTGAATTATAAAAAAATCCAGGGAGCACCGGGACGGGGTGGGCTGGTGTGTTGTGTATGTTTCGTTTGTGTTCGAAAATCTGCTTTACAGGTACGACGAGCGCGACAAGAGAGGTGTAGTGGGATGGACGTGGCGTCCCCGTGATTCCCATCTAAGAAGCTGCCCGTGAAGAGGAATCGACTCGTCATGGAAGACCCTTCACTTAGTTCCTCGCATGGCACTAGCTGGGTGAGTGGGTGTTGACAAGAGAGAGGGGGAGGAGCTATGTTGGCTGTGTTGAGTGTGGTGTTGTAGGAGAGAAGATCGAGGAGAGCACGAACGACTTTGTGGAGGATGCGCAAGAGCAAGTGGATCTTCACGAACGCATTCAAGAGATACACTTGCTCCAAGCAGGTATGCCATTGCCCACCTATTCGGTGAATTATTTGATTGTGCAGAAGTCGTGCGAGCTGGAGTGTCTGCGCCGCTTGGCCAATGTGATTGACTACAACGAGAAGAGCCGCATCGAGGCTGAATTGCCCGGAAAGATCAAGACGGTCCTCCATTTCATTCGCGTGCAGGTGTTTGAGGTGAATGTTTGTTGATGTGGATAGGAGGGATTGGAGGGAGTGATGGATGCGTTCAGGTGCGAGCTGATGCGCCGTATGCAGGGTTCCACATAGGGTTCCACATAGACAGCTAGGCTGGCCACAGACTGCCCATCTCTGAATAGGACTTCTATGAGTGAGTTAATAGAAGAGCCTATGCCAGGTTGACTTGTTGTTGTAGGGTGGACGGAGTTCTGGACGAGAACTCGCTCAATGACGTCACCGCCCAGTTCCAGCTTTACTGTGGAGCCGATCTCAACAAGGTAGGACTCGACTTTCTAAATATGAGTGCATTATGCCTTTGTTGTCGTAGATGACAGAGTGGGAGCGGGTGCAGCGTGACCCCGATGCAGACGGAGCTCGCGTCTTCTAGCGCCAAGTTCAAGCAGAGCAGCCGCATCGACAAGTACCATGTGAGCGAACATTTACATTTCATTTTCCACCACTGTCATGTTTGCGTAATGTATAGAGTAAGTATGGGACGTTGATGTTTCAGATGTGTGTGGACTACTGTGTGGGTGAGATGGCGGCCCGCTTCGGTCTCAACGCCCGACAGGTTGGAGAGAACTGGCCCAGGAACGAAATCAAGCAGGACCAGGTAAACATTAAATCGATAATTTGATTGAAATTCATGGATTGAGGCAATGCCACTGGATGTCGCGGCCGACTATGTGAGCAGAACATTTCCGTCTGCGGAGGCTGTGATTGAGGGAGCAGTACATGCTGGCGAGGGAGATCAGCAGGGATCCCTTGGTGAGGTCTGAGGTGCGCAAGAAGTACAGGAATCGTGAGCAGGGCAGAGAACAGATGGACGACCAACATCCACTCTACAAGAAAAGGTGGGGTTTATATTTGATATGAAAGGAATATAAGAAACTGGACATTGCAGGTACGTGCTCAACAAGCCCATTACCTACCTCAAGTACGATGAGTACCTCTATCTCATGCAGAGTACCCGCTTCAGCTGCGGCAGGCAGTCTCTCTCGCTCGTCTTCTGCTCGATCCGCTACAGGAATACTGCCATCTGTGGAACCATGATAATGACATCCTCTGTCTCAAGTTCCATCCGCTGCAGGGGAGGTACGGAAGACTGGAAGGATGACAGTTGTTTGTTGTGTTTAGATCTCAAGGGATATTCTGGGAGCGCACCTGTCTCGCGAGCTCATCAACAAGGTCAGCTTGATTGGAGTGGATGTGAATAATTGCAGTGTTGCTTGTGGCTGCGTTGCGTACGCACTCGTTTAGGTGTGTGGAGCATGCTCACACGGCAACATGCTGCAGTTCGTGTGTGGTCTGGGACCGAGGAAGGCGACTCATCTGCTCAAGACACTGGCACAAAACGAGAACCTGCTCGAGTCGAGGACGCGCCTTGTCTCTCTCTCTGCCATCTCGGACCCAAGGTGTCTCGGACCCCTCTCGGACCCCTGCCATCTCGGACCCAAGGTTCCACAGATGAACTGCGCCGCGTTCATCAAGATCGACGGATCTCGCGTGCATCCAAGGACGTACGAGTGGGCGAGGAAGATGGCAATCGATGCTCTGGAAATAGACGACTCTGCCGGAAGCAAGGCCACCACTCTGTATGACATTCGAGATGAGCTCAACCAGCAACCACAGATACAAAGACACCAGAGTGCCCGTTCAACCACCTAACGACGAGGTATGTCGAGCATGAAGGCATTGATCAGATTACATCTATCGATTGGCTGATTTCAGCAACTATTCCGTATGTTGACCGCAGAGACGCCTAAATCTATAGAGAACAAGCTGGTCACCGATGCACAAAAACAGGAGACCAACTCGAACAACCCAGCGGTGAGTGGAGAGAGGGGGGGGGGGCGACGGTGTGGGTTTGCAGCAACGTGGGGAGGACCATTCATGGAATGGTGCGGGGAGGAAGAGTTCGTCTCGATATCGGATGTATTCGATCACATTGACGGAGGAGACAGGTTCAGGACGTGCCCCGGACAGGCGGTCGGAGTGAAGGTGGGAGGTATAGGAGAGATGCTCATGCTGGTTCAGGTTCGTCTCGACAACGGTATGCAGGGCTTCATCCCCCGCAAATTGATATCCAGCCGCCCGGACTCGTTAAAGAACCCCGCAGAGAGGGTCAAGGTTCGCGTACCAATCCATTTCTCTTTTCTCCCAGCTGATTGCCGTGTTGCAGCCGAACCAAGTGATATACTATCGCATCAATCAGGTCGATGTGGAGAGATTGTCGTGCGATCTGACGTGTCGCTCGGTGGACCTGCAGGCACAGCCCACCCAGTCGAACAATGATGAGGAGAAGTACTGGTACGCGACTGCTGAGATGAACGACCTGCACATTGATAAGGAGGCCAAGGAGAAGAAGAAGGTGCGCGACGAGCTTCCTTAAACGACACGCAATCAAGTTGTTAAGGTTGTGAGCAACTTCGTGAAGCGAGTCATATCGCATCCATCGTTCAAGAACGTGACATACAGAGACGCGGAGAGACAGCTTGCCAAGATGGAACAGGTAAGAGGGAGATAAGGGAGAGGAATGATGAACATGGGTGGTTAAAGGGTGACTGCATCATCCGTCCGTCGTCCAAGTCCGCCAAGCATCTCACAGTGACGTGGAAGGCGGCAGATGGAGCGTACCAGCGTATATGTAGATGTGGAGGAGACGGACAAGGAACAGCCATTCACGCTGGGAAAGAGACTCATCATAAAGTGGGCACGCATTTATCACTTTCTTCCTTGTTTGCCCTTCAATTGTATTTTTCAGCAATGACGAGTTTGAAGATTTGGATGAGATCATAGCTCTCTTCGTGCAGCCGATGGTTTCGTTCGCCCGAGAGGTTCTGATGCACACATACTTTTTCGAAGGAGTGAAGGCGGAGGGAGAACAAAGAAGCGATCGAGAGAAAGCTGGCCGATGACAAGCTCTCTCGTATACCGAGAGTCGAGGGGAAGGAGGGGGGGGGGGGTGGGCAAGAAAATGATTTGGTGTATTGCCGGTACACCCTCACGTTCACCACCCACACTCCTTGTTTACAGATGTTCACTTCTCTGGAGGCTCTTCTCACTTGGTTCAAGGTGAACTTCAGCAAGCCTGCCTCGCAGGTAACATTCGGCCACGCAGCGTATCGCAGATAGTCCCACGCTCCAATGTCCTAGTTGTTGTTGGTTTTGGTTTTATTGTCTCATCTCTCCCATCTCCCTCCCTCGTGTGCGCTGTATCCCCGCTCCCAGTGTCACCTAGTGATAGATTGTGTCTTCGACTGCGCTTTGTACTTGTTGTAGATTGCTGCCTAGATTGTTGTTGCATTTCGAAAATTTACATTAAATATAAAATAAATATGAATGATGGTTTGTCATCTTTTTTGATTTTACTAATATACGTTCGTTGACGTTTCCTTTTTGGAATACCTATGCGTCGCAATACAATTCGAAATTTCGTTTGCGTGGGATGTACGTTGATAAAAAAAGCGATTTCCAGAGCGCGGTATCTCGAATGGCGCAGCCAGCGCCGTTGGCCGCGGCGGCAGCTGCCGCACTCCGGAGAGTCGCCGCACCTCTTCCTCCCGTTCCGCTTGCTCCCGCTCCTCCCCCTCCCATCCCGCTACCTCCCGCACCTGTCGCCCTTCTACCTGGCGCCCCTGCCCTTGTGGCGCCCCTGCCCCCTCCTCCAGCACCCCGGCTTATCGACGCAGCCCAGAGACTCCATGACGAGGTACTGGAGTGAACCGAGGGGTCTCTCTCCCTCCCTCCCTCCCTCCCTCTCTCCCTCCCTCCCTCCCTCCCTCCCTCCCTCCCTCCCTCCCTCCCTCCCTCCCTCCCTCCCTCCCTCCCTCCTCTCTCACCCCTCTGGTATCAATGTATCCTTTGCGTCTTACAGCTGACAACAGCAGTGTCTGCCCTACCTGATGGCCCACAGAAGGACGAAATCAAAATCTGGGAGGGCGCTCTGTGGACGTCCGTGGCACGAACAATCACCCGTCTGGAAGGAGAACGTGAGTAGAGAACTTGGATAGAGAGGAGGGTTTGTCTACAATGTAGGGGGGGGGGGAGACGGAGTCAAAGAGGAAGTGAGTGAGTGAGAGAGAGAGAGAAAGAGAGAGAAAGCTGAGAAAGCCTTCAGAGCTGCCTGTTCACGCTACTACGCAAGGAATTTCGTACACAGCGGATACTGTCTCGCACCTTCTTCCGCCAAGGTAAATTGTATTTATGTTATAAATGAGTATGTAACGGTTTCACATTGTTTCTTTTCAGATTCAACGGCTTGGAGTTCTTCGACACGAACATCAACATCCAGCACTCGTTCCGCGAGCTGCTACCGAACCTCGCTTTGGGAGATGTGGCCGAGCGTTGGCCAGTAAATGTTCACCACCTCGCTGCCGTCTGCCATGGTGTGCGTAACCGCGTCTCGGCGATTTCAATGCACGCAGTCGTTCGTTCCAACACGTCGGATGAGATCTCCGAGTTGCGCGCGTCTGCATGCGACTATGAAGAGGTCAGTGCGGGTTACTGTAGGTGTAATATAAGTTACGGTATGAAAAAGGAACGTACCATTTCAGGCTATTATCGCATTGGCGATACTTCGACCGGACATTGCTGCAGCTCTGGTGAAGATACATAGAGGAGAAGTGAGAGTCGACGAGACCAAGATGGAAGGAGCCTATGCAGATGTGGGTGATTACGGTAGATGATGCGCTACATATGCTGTCGCTTCAGGGACTTCGACGCGCTTCCCACATTCAAGGCCGCCGGCGGGCGGCGGTTCACTTGCTCATCCCGGAGGAGATGAAACCCAGCGGGGAGAGGTGCACGACGTTCAGCACCAACGCCTCACTGGCCAATGACGTGCTGAGGGTAGGCAGAGAAATGAGAGGTATGCGCGAACGGAGTGGGCAGATCAATACTGATGCATTCAGACGGAGACGTCATGATCGTGGGAATGTCGAAAATAGGAGTGGTCGACATTGACGCGATGGCTAGGGTACGACTACCGAGAGGAGCGAGGGCGATTCTGGTGGCAACCCCACTCACCTGGAAAGACGATATCAAACAAGTGTACAGGTGCGCATTCACTACGTTGTTGATACGGTATGATCACCAGTTACTCAGGTTGTGGGCTACAGCGGCGGGAGCGTTCGCGGACATCAGTCGTGACATAGTGGTTCTTCTGGAAGGTACTTTCTCCTTCCTTTCTCACTCCCTCTCTCTCCCATTCCGCATTCACTCTTCAGGGAGCCCCGATGTCGTGCTCCGAGACGACCCGTCTGCGTCGGTGGGCATGAGCCCGTTCCGTGAGTCTGGCCGCCTGGGCAGTGCGCTGACCGCGATATGGTTCGTCAGCGCGTCTCGTCAGGTGGAGCGGCTGTGTGCGATCAAGATTTCGGCATTGGCTGGGGCCCCGAGGACCGGCGACAAACGTCGCCGTCACTAAGCTTTGTTTAAAATTTGCACTTCCCTCAAATTAGATTCCATTATAGACATTATTGATCGATTGATATTTCAGAAATATTTTTGCTAACCTTTGCGCAATATTTCCGCTCAACTTTACACTTAGAAAAATGTATTTTCCCGGCTTTAATAATAAGGTTACCAATGTTATGACTTCCTCGGATATGTGTGAGAACTGTAGTTCGATAGTTAGGCACACTGTATTTACAGTAATTAACACTAACTATAGTATCGCACTGATCAGTAAAATCCCGCTCTTTCCGCAGCTGTAAAGTGTTTGTTGATCGATTATCGATAAAAGTTGCGGATTTTTTTTGGCTTTTTTTGTTTGTATTAGTTGCAGTTGGGCGCATTTGCGCTCGGTCTGCTCTCACCTTTACACGACGGAAAGGGGGTTGAAGACGTGCAGCAGAAGTAGTAGACGGTGAAGAGGGACAGCAGCTGCGGGCCCGGCGGGTAGATACTCGGAATGCCACGCCCCCCGTCTGAAGAGCTGTCATCCTGTGGTTGCGAGGAGGAGAGTGGGTCATTTATACTGACTCAGTTCCCGGAGAGCGCGGCGCAACATGCACCACCACAAGGTCACCCGCATCCAAGCAAGGTGCTGACTGCATCTGCTGCTTCTCCTTCTCCAGCTCCTCCTCCCTTCTCCACCTCCGGCTCAGTCCTCTTCCTCCTCCTCCCCCTCTTCTGTCGTTTCCTATCCCTACTTTTCAGAAACTACCCTACTAACCATCGCAGCTGTGCCAGCTGCATATACGACATCAACGGCACTGTGAAATGCGTAAGTACCGTATTCCTTATGGTACCCTACCGTAAACTGTATGCATCGTGCCCTCACTTCAGGGCGGCTGCATTGACGAGGCGGCGTACAGTCAAGACGAGTCTCAACGTACGGTAATCTTAGGAGTACTGTACCTACAGTAACCAGTGGTCTTTCTAGTCGGTAAACGCGATTGAGCCGAGCCGTGTTGTGCGCACCGCTGCCCGGCCGACTCGTTGTGTGAGTTACTGTAGCTATCGTGTCAGTGATTCGATACTTACCGTATTTTCAGTCTCCGGCGCTCGAAACGCCTGTGATGCGGTGAGTAGCGAAGTGCTCGTGCGCGCTGAGAGGTACGGTACTTGTCTTTTGGGTTACGATACTTTGAATTCTCAGGCCGCCGCGCCGTAACGAGTGCCACTTCACGGGCATGCCGCAGCACCGCGCCGCCGCCGATCCCAACTGTCTGGTCACCCGCGAGAAGGTACGGTAGGGGTACGGTAGATTGAATTGGCGTTCGGGTACTTGGACATACGGTATGTTCAGGTTGAGACGGTGATGACACGTTTCGAGGACGGCCGCGAGAAACTCTCACACAAGGAGGGGCAGAAGAAAACGGGAGTGAGGGAGGCGGAGGTGGGAGAGAGAGAGAGAGAGGGAGGGAGAGAGAGAGAGGGAGGGAGGGAGGGAGAGGGAGAGGGAGAGGGAGAGGGAGAGGGAGAGGGAGGGAGGGAGGGAGGGAGAGAGGGAGGGAGAGAGAGAGAGGGAGAGGGAGGGAGGGAGAGAGAGGGAGGGAGAGGGAGGGAGAGGGAGGGAGGGAGAGAGAGAGAGGGAGGGAGGGAGGGAGGGAGAGAGGGAGGGAGGGAGGGAGAGAGGGAGGGAGGGAGAGAGAGAGGGAGAGGGAGGGAGGGAGAGAGAGGGAGGGAGAGGGAGGGAGGGAGGGAGAGAGAGAGAGAGGGAGGGAGGGAGGGAGAGAGGGAGGGAGAGAGGGAGGGAGGGAGGGAGGGAGGGTGATAGGTAATTAGGTAGAGAGAGAGAGAGTAGAGGGAGAGAGAGAGAGGAACAGGGAGAGAGAGGGGGGTGGAGAGAGGTAGGGAGAGAGAGAGGTAAAGAGGTAGGGAGAAAGAGGGTGATCGGTAGATAGGTAAAGAGAGAGAAAGAGAAAGAGGAAGAAAAAAGAGAGAGAGGGAGAGAGGGAGGAAAAGAGAGAGAGAGGGAGAGGGAGAGGGAGGGAGAGGGGGAGGAAAAGAGGGAGGAAGAGAGAGGGAGAGAGAGAGAGGGAGAGAGAGGGAGGGAGGTAGGGAGAGAGAGAGGGTGATCGGTAGATAGGTAGAGGGAGAGGGGGTAGAGGGAGGGAGAGAGAGAAGAAGAGGGATTTGAGATTGAAAAGATTTATCTCAAATCGTATGGTATTGGGGGTGTTTGGACTTGATTTCGGGTTGTCGAGTAGTCAGTAGATGACTTGGGTCCGGCCGCGTCCGTCGTTGGTCCCTCAGCAGCAGAAGCTTGGTCGCAGCATACTTGAGGCGTCGGGCGAGCGGAGTGGCGGCCGGCTGTATCGCGCTCTATCGGACAGCTCTCTTGGTCCCCTTGTCGCGGGGAGAGAGACAGCCCTACACGAGTACAGAATCAGTGTTCGATTGTGACCAGTGAGATTGCTTGTCTCACTGACCGACTTCTCGCTGTAGTCGGGTTCTCTCATACCTTTCTTTGTATCCCGCAATCATCTTCAGCGCCTTTTCCGGTTTGGTATTTCCATATTTCGGGTTGTAACTCTCCCCCAATGTATGCAAGTAATATATCGCTTTCGAATATTCAAGCGTCTCGCATTGGATCTGTCCAATCAAATTATTCCACTCAGCCTTTGGGATTCCAAGAGCTTTCATTGCATTGTCATTCTCTTTCCAATAATCACCGAGAGAACTGACCAGGAAAGGGTGGAGGGACACTTTGTATCCCAACTCTTTATATGTTTCAGCAATTCCAGTATATTTGTCGATCTTATCAGCCGCGGCGTTTTGGAATGACGCGATTCCCTTTCCAAAAGAGACACGTACATCCACTATCACCACTTCCTTTTCACCCTCTCTTTTCAGCACAATGTCTGGGCGGAGGTTGCCACCATCGATCGCATTGCGAGTGTCTGTCTCGATCCACGCGTTTCGGTTTGCTACGCTCTTTTCCGCAGCAGCCACAATGATATCTTGAATGTTGTTATGCCTCTCCGTCACTCCCGTTTTCAGATGGGCTTCACACCCATTGAGCACGTGAGCAAGAGTTTCAATCTTTCTCTCATTGCATACAGAGCACATCTTGTCTGATTCTGCATTCTTCAAGTTGAATCTCGATCCTTTCAGAGGGAGATTATCGAGCAATGCTCGGTGTCTCCACTCGATCGCACTCTCAGTTGTTGCCTGCTGCGATTTGCCTTGCAGAATTCTCACATTTCGATTGTCTTGCACGAACATATCGAAATTGTTTCCGATCATCGAGTATTCGGTACTCATTCTTTCAATGTTGCACTCGTTCAGTGCACTCGTGATTCTCCTTTTGAGAAGGTGTTTCGTCTTTCTATCGGTTATCGATTTCTTGCTGGTTGGGGTTGCTTGCATTTCAACCACCAGCTCACCATTCGCACATTTCACATCGAAAACGTGCATCGTTTTTCTGAAGTGTCGCACCGCCTCTCGGCAATTGCGCATCACATTTGTCCGGCTACCGTATGACCCGATACGGTATCCCAACTGCTCATCGTTCAAATAGCGTGCACACACCTCTTTCTTATCGAGCGTGATTGCCTGCTGCACTCCAATCCAAGTCACTGAGATGTATTCCAGAAGATTCCAGAACACATTCCTTATATAGTCATCGTCTGTCCACAACAACTTCATTGTTGTGTTTATATTACCGGTATACATGATGTCTTTCGGATGTTGCATGTTGAAGCCTTTCGAGCAGTACAGGTACGGCTTCGGTACTCCACCCTTCACGTTCTGTATGTGACCAACAGTCGTTGCGAGCGTCCTCTCTAGCTCATCAATACTGCTCATTGCCAGCTTGTCATTCATTGCGAAATAATATAGGCGCGAAATCACAAATGTCTTGATTGCGTCTCTCAGCTGATCGCCACTGAGCGAACCTCTCGCTGCTGCCAGCTTCCTCATATCGATTTTCATTTGTTCGAGTGATTCAGTCGGTTCGATGATATCACGAAAACCTACATTCACACCTAGATACTTGTAACTGTCTGCTTCTCCAAGTACAGTAATGCACTGGTCATACATCCTTGTCTCTTTTGTAATCACTTTTCCTTTCTGGATAGTGAGTGTGCCACATTTGCGCGGCTTGAATATCAGATTAATCTGTTTTGCATCAGTTGCCATTCTCTCCAGCTGATATTGCATATCTGAATGGTTTTTCGTAATCACAGCCATGTCATCAGCAAAAGCCAACAGCGAAAACTTCTGTCCAAGGACCTCCATTGGTTTCACTCTCTTTTGATGTGCTCGGATAATCATCTCCAGCACAATATTGAACAAGATGGGTGAGATTGGGTCACCCTGTTTCACTCCTGCATTCATTGGTATGTTCTTTGTTTGATCGTTCTTTGTATTCACTCGAAATATAGCGCCATCGTACAAATCCGATATGATATTTCGAAATTCCGATGGAAAGCCCAATGCCCTGAGGGCCTCGAGTATCGCAATGTGTGGGACACTGCCAAATGCATTGGCCAGGTCGAGCCATGACACACAGATATCACCCTTTATAACCTTGACATGTTGAATCGGCGTGCGTAGAAGCGCAATGTTCTCCAACGTGCCTTCTCTGTTTGTGAAGCCCTTCTGGCAATCACTTATCATTCCCTTTATGGCACACATTCTCTTTGTCAAGAGTCCGGTGTACACTTTATACATTACATTCATGAGACTGATCGGTCTCCAATTCTCAATGTCCATTTCGTCTCCCTTCTTATAGATGAGAGACGTATTTGTTTCTTTCCAGCTTTTCGGGATGCGCTGTTCTCGCATACATCGATTGAATAGTTCAGTAATGAACAACGCCTCAGAATCGGCCAGTATAAGGTCACTATACATAGTGCCATCCGGTCCCGGTGCCGTATTAGACTTATTTTTCAAAACACTCATCACTTCGTTTTGTCCGAACCGCCTCATAAACGAGCCGGAGATGTTCAACCTAGGCAGGTTTGCGGCAAGTCGCCGTACTGCGTCATAATCACACGGCATGGCCGTTGTCGTCTTTCGAAAGTAGCTCTCCACTTTATTGATTCCAATTTCGCAATCTTTCGACTCTTCGCCGAGAATGCGTTTCACTGCGTGAGCTTTGTTTTCCTTATACAGTATCCGCAGATCTTTTTGCTCCCTCGGGGCACCGCCTTGTCTCTTTTTGTTTTGATTTGGTTGCACTGTCCTATCGGCGAGAGCTTCGCACGACGGCAACTCATCATCCAACAGTTTGCACGCTTCCGCATGTCTATCTTTCCGAATAAGGTATGCAAATTTTGCAAACTGATCAGCAACGTATTCGACCTGCTCGAACGAGGACGTCCGACTGAGTTTCTCCAGCCAACTACCCTTTACGGGAAGTGGCATGGGGTTCACCTGCATGTGGGACAAGTCAATGTCCATGAGTCTCGGAATGTGACTCGTTCTCTCATTATGAATCGTCTTCCTCATTCTCACTCTTAGCTGTTCCAGCTCTCCAATCGAGTGAAAGAGCGGTCGATTATCAATTAGTTGTGTTAATATCATCACAACTCTCAATCCACAGTTCATTTCATTTCTCTCCTGCCTACTGTAGGTGGCAGGCTCGGCGTACTGTATCTCGCGGCCGAACAGGCGCTCCAGTTTATCGATTGATCGATTATCGATCGAATTACATTGCATGGGATCGTATACGGTAGCTTTGTCGTGTGACTTATCAGCCATGACCAGCATCCAGTGATTGTTGTAGTGGTACGGTAGCACCACTTTACTGTACTTTGCGTCTCGCATTGCGTTACACAGTGCGATCTCGCTTCCTTTGTATTTCCATATCACTCCACGCACGATAGCGGGGTTCATCACGTAGGTGCTCGTATTACGGTATTTCGATATGAGGTAGGCATGAATGGCTTGATTGCTCATCCGCGAATTTGCACCCTCACTGTGATTGAGACAGGCCATTGCCGACCTGGTCAGCTCACCTTGCACTTGATATTCCTCAAATTCGGCATTTGTTTCCATGGCCGGTTCATTTTCTGTAGATGTACTCGCAATTTCATGATTATTATCACTTTCCGTTATCGATTCCATTGATTGATATTGATCGATCGAGTCGTCTACTCTCGCCTCCTCGGGCATTGGTAGATCAGACTGCGATCTCTCTTCTCGCACAGTCACACCAGCTGACAGCTGGCTGGACTCAATTCCACTCATCTCCTCGCTTTCTCTTATCAAAGCGGTATCGCGGCTCGCACTCGGCCTTTCCTCTCCAATCTCGTTCTCGTTTACCACCTCGGCTCTCGAGTGACCCGCAGCCTCTCCGTATGGTTCACTCTGCGTCTCTGCCTCCTGCATCGATTCATCGATTGGTTCCTCTGAATCAGTGCGCACTCTCTTCGCCTGTGCCCTGCCATCCACTCTCTTCCTCTTTCGTTCGCCGCCCGCACTCACTGTCTGAGAGGCGACAATCGATTCCGTCTGTGTAGGCAGATCAGCTGACTGATCTGCCACGTTCTCATCACACTGTGTGCTCTGTTTCCTTCTCTCCGCATACGCATTTTGCTTCTTTTTCATCACTTCTGTCCTCATTTTTTCTTGATTTTCAAGAAAACTCCCCATTTCTGGATGAGTGTCCAGAGCATGTTTCCTTGCCTCGCCGATAGTTCCAAACACCTGCTCACACACTCTGCAAATGTATTCCATGTACATTTTTGCTTGTGTACCCGGTTGTATGTCCAATTCAGTCTTCCAGGGACAGGCATGTGGCCTTATTTGTGCCTTCTTTTGATAGTGACGAGCCATGTGGCTCACTCTCGCATCTCCCATAAGCAGGCAGTCGCACCCGCCACACTTGATTTTTGCAGCAACTGGAGTCAGTACGCGCACCTTTTTGCATACCGTATCCAGCAATGTTTCATCTGTTATCATTTCATCTCCTCCGCCAAAGAAAATAGTCGGATCACCATGCATAGGGGTATTTCGAATTTGATGGAGAATTCCAGCCATCTTTTGCAACAGTCTACGAGCTCTCGCTCGCTTTTTCCGATTCGATCGTTTGCTTTGCCGACGTCTCATTCTCTTCCACAGGGAGAGAGTGAGAGGGAGTGTCGGCATCGGGCCGGCACGACGAACACCGTCCGATTGAGAAGAACGCTCACTCCAAGTGCTTGATTCCTGTTTAGGCGTGTTGTCGCTCATGAATACCATAGCATTGATTATCTTCAGGCCATATCGTATTCTCTCCAGCACACTTTCCATTGCGCTGCAGAGCCATGTCATGAACCTTGAAACTCTTTCCATATTGTAATCCCATTTCCGAATCAGATTTTGTAACACCTGGCTGAGCCGATGCGGCGTCCATTCCGAATCATTCGCAACCACTGAATTCTCCGAGTTCGCTTTCGCTCCAGCACGGGGCTGATCATTGTGCCGTTCAATTCCCCCATTGGGTAAGCCGAGATTCCACTTTGTCGCCTGAGGGAAGGCTTCATAAACCGTGCAATCATTCACCCGATTACTAGGTACACCGAGTTCCTTCTTTAGAGCCTGAGGGAAGGCTTCACCGAGTTCCTTATTTATAGCCTGAGGAAAGGCTTCACCGAGTTCCTTATTTATAGCCTGAGGAAAGGCTTCACCGAATTCCTTCTTTATAGCCTGAGGGAAGGCATCATCCGTACAGTCATTGACCCGACTGTTAGGTGAACCGAACAAACGCGCGGCAGTATCGATCGATAACGAGGCATGGAGATGGGAATGACGCTGGAGGGAACCAGTTGACAAACCACGGCAACTCACATACAATAGACTAGACGGATACCACCGAAGACCACAATTGACTGATGGAACGAACAGGCAACTAGGGGGAAGAGAAGCCTGGACAGTGTGTGAAGAAAACCGAGTGAAATTGACCGAAATGGAGAATTGCTCGACGGGAGAGCACGTCATCACGGGAAGAACGGGAACAACACCATGATGATGACACGATAGAAGCACAGTTATCAGAAAACCGAACACCATAGCAAACATTTTCACAACACTAGTCACAGGAAGTCTTGCACTCACGCTATTTGCCAATCAATTGAGAGGGAGAGAGAGGTAGGGAGAGAAAGAGGTAGAGAGGTAGGGAAAGAGAGAGGGTGATAGGTAGATAGGTAGAAGGAGAGAGAGTAGAGAGAGAGGGAGAGGGAGAGAGAGAGGGGTGGGGGGTGGGAAAGAGAGAGGTAGTAAGAGGGAGGGAGAGGAAGAGGGTAAGAGGGAAAGAGGGAAGAAGAGAGAGGAAGAGAGAGTGTGTGATAGGTAGGTAGGTAGAGGGAGAGAGAGTAGAGGGAGGGTAAGAGAGAGGAAGAGGGAGAGAGAGAGGGAGAGAGAGAGAGGGAGAGAGGGGTAGGGAGAAAGGGAGTGAAAGAGAGAGGGAGGAAGAGGAGGAGGGACAGAGGGAGGAAGAGAGAGGGAGAGAGAGAGGTAGGGAGAGAAAGAGGGTGATAGGGAGAGACGTAGAGGGAGAGAGGGAGATAAGGAGAAAGAGAGGGAGAGAGAGAAAGGAAAAGAGAGGGAGGGAAAGAGAGAGGTAGGGTGAGGGGGGAAAGGGGGAGGGAAAGAGGGCGGAAGAGAGAGGGAGAGAGAGGTGGGGGGAGAGAGAGAGGTATAGAGGTAGGGAGAAAGAGAGAGGGTGATCGGTAGTTAGGTAGAGGGAGAAGAGGAAGGGAGAGAGAGAGGTAGGGGGAGAGAGAAGGTGATCGGTAGATCGGTAGATAGAGGGAGAGAGAGTAGAAGGAGGGAGAGAGGAAAAGTAAGAGAGAGAGAGAGGGAGGGAGAGAGGGAGGGAAAGAGAGAGGTAGGAAGAGGGAGGGAGAGAGGAGAGAAAGAGGGAAGAAGAGAGAGGGAGAGAGAGTGTGTGATAGGTAGGTAGGTAAAGGGAGAGAGAGTAGAGGGAGGGTAAGAGAGAGGAAGAGGGAGAGAGAGAGAGAGAGAGAGAGAGAGAAGGAGAGGGAGAGGGAGAGAGAGAGAGGGAGAGAGGGGTAGAGAGAGAGGGAGTGAAAGAGAGAGGGAGGCAGAGGGGGAGGGAAAGAGGGAGGAAGAGAGAGGGAGAGGGAAAGGTAGGGAGAGAGAGGCAGAGAGGTAGGGAGAGAGAGGGTGATAGGGAGAGAGGTAGAGGGAGAGAGGGAGGGAGGGAGGGAGGGAGGGAGATGAGAGAGAGATGGATAGAGAGAGCGAGAGAGAGTGAGAGGGAGAGGGAGGGGAAGGGGTAGGAAGAGAAAGAGGGAGAAAAGGAGATGAGAGAGAGTGGAAGAGAGAAAAAGAGAGAGCGAGAGAGAGAGAGAGAGAGAGAGGAGAGAGAAACCCTCTTTCAGGCGCATCGACGTAGTTGTTCGGCGTGACGCTGCAGGAGATCACCATTCTACTGTCGCTTACAATTACGATGCAATTACATTTTCTACTCATGATTCTCGTACTCGTACGTATTCGGTTTATATGTACTTTTCTAGAATGTGTATTTTCTAGTACTGTAACATTTAGGAACAAATAAATTAGTAACAATCAGTTTTTGATTCTCAATATTGTTTGTCTGTAGTAATAAGGAATCCCAATTGATGACGCATAAAACAGAGGAACTGAAATGTTATTCGCACATTGCAGCACTTCCTCCTATCCACGATAGTCGTGGTAGGAGCCTTCACCCAACCCGATAGTCGGGTTGGGATCTCCATCGTCGCGCCGCCCAAGACTCCCTCCTATCCACGAAAGTCGTGGTAGGAGCCTTCACCCAACCCGATAGTCGGGTTGGGATCTCCATCGTCGCGCCGCCCAAGACTTCCTCCTATCCACGATAGTCGTGGTAGGAGCCTTCACCCAACCCGATAGTCGGGTTGGGATCTCCATCGTCGCGCCGCCCAAGACTCCCTCCTATCCACGAAAGTCGTGGTAGGAGCCTTCACCCAACCCGATAGTCGGGTTGGGATCTCCATCGTCGCGCCGCCCAAGACTCCCTCCTATCCACGAAAGTCGTGGTAGGAGCCTTCACCCAACCCGATAGTCGGGTTGGGATCTCCATCGTCGCGCCGCCCAAGACTCCCTCCTATCCACGATAGTCATGGTAGGAGCCTTCACCCAACCCGATAGTCGGGTTGGGATCTCCATCGTCGCGCCGCCCAAGACTTCCTCCTATCCACGATAGTCGTGGTAGGAGCCTTCACCCAACCCGATAGTCGGGTTGGGATCTCCATCGTCGCGCCGCCCAAGACTCCCTCCTATCCACGATAGTCGTGGTAGGAGCCTTCACCCAACCCGATAGTCGGGTTGGGATCTCCATCGTCGCGCCGCCCAAGACTCCCTCCTATCCACGATAGTCGTGGTAGGAGCCTTCACCCAACCCGATAGTCGGGTTGGGATCTCCATCGTCGCGCCGCCCAAGACTCCCTCCTATCCACGATAGTCGTGGTAGGAGCCTTCACCCAACCCGATAGTCGGGTTGGGATCTCCATCGTCGCGCCGCCCAAGACTCCCTCCTATCCACGATAGTCGTGGTAGGAGCCTTCACCCAACCCGATAGTCGGGTTGGGATCTCCATCGTCGCGCCGCCCAAGACTCCCTCCTATCCACGATAGTCGTGGTAGGAGCCTTCACCCAACCCGATAGTCGGGTTGGGATCTCCATCGTCGCGCCGCCCAAGACTCCCTCCTATCCACGATAGTCGTGGTAGGAGCCTTCACCCAACCCGATAGTCGGGTTGGGATCTCCATCGTCGCGCCGCCCAAGACTCCCTCCTATCCACGATAGTCGTGGTAGGAGCCTTCACCCAACCCGATAATCGGGTTGGGATCTTCATCGTCGCGCCGCCCAAGACTCCCCCCTATCCACATAAGTCGTGGCGGTAGGGAAAGATTAAGAGAGGGGTAGGGAGAGAGAGAGAGAGGATAGGGAGAGAGAGGGGAAGGGAGAGAGGGAGGGAGAGAGAGAGAGGTAGGGAGATGGGAACGAGGAATCGTCGTTTCCTACACGGGGAGAGATGAGAGAGTGAGGGAGTTAGTGATATGAGAGGAGAGAGGGAGAGAGAGAGATAGAGAGAGGGAGGGAGAGAGAGAGGTAGGGAGAGAGAGAAAGAGCGTGATAGATAGGGAGAAAGGCAGAGGGAAAAAGGAAGAGATAGGGGGAGAAGAGAGGGAAAGAGGTAGGGAGAGAGAGAGGAAGATAGGTAGGAGAGAGTGAGAGAGATAGGGAGGGGGAGAGAGGGAGGGAGGAACTAGTGTTCACCAAAGTCTGATTAGTTGGATGAGATGCATACATGGGTAGGTGGGTGTATCCTGTAGGGAAGTAGATAAGAGTGAAAAGAGACGACGGACACGTGGGGCCGGATGGACAGGACGGAGGCATGCTGTGGAAATAGTGTTCACCAAAGTCTGATTAGTTGGATGAGATGCATACATGGGTAGGTGGGTGTATCCTGTAGGGAAGTAGATAAGAGTGAAAAGAGACGACGGACACATGGGGCCGGATGGACAGGACGGAGGCATGCTGTGGAAGTAGTGTTCACCAAAGTCTGATTAGTTGGATGAGATGCATACATGGGTAGGTGGGTGTGTCCTGTAGGGAAGTAGATAAGAGTGAAAAGAGACGACGGACACGTGGGGCCGGATGGACAGGACGGAGGCATGCTGTGGAAATAGTGTTCACCAAAGTCTGATTAGTTGGATGAGATGCATACATGGGTAGGTGGGTGTGTCCTGTAGGGAAGTAGATAAGAGTGAAAAGAGACGACGGACACGTGGGGCCGGATGGACAGGACGGAGGCATGCTGTGGAAATAGTGTTCACCAAAGTCTGATTAGTTGGATGAGATGCATACATGGGTAGGTGGGTGTGTCCTGTAGGGAAGTAGATAAGAGTGAAAAGAGACGACGGACACGTGGGGCCGGATGGACAGAACGGAGGCATGCTGTGGAAATAGTGTTCACCAAAGTCTGATTAGTCGACTCTTTCTCTTTCGCGAGTGAAACAAAAATAGAGTTCACGCGAGTTGATTCACGTGAGATTAACCTCACCGCGACCTGTCCCCGTCTACTCTCCTATCTAGGGGGACGGTGCTCGCACGGCTTCGCTCCTTGGCGATCCCTCCGGTCGGTACCAGGGGTGATGTGGCGAGGGCTCCTTGGCTCTGCTCGTCTCTGCATCAATATAGCTCGGCGGCAATGGGGCTGGGGTCGTATCACTCGGAATATAGTCAAGTGTGGCAAGGAAAGGGGACTCGGCACGCGTGCTGGGACACTCACGCGGCTATTCTGGTTGGTTCAAGTCCAGAATACGGGGGATATAGGAATAAGGAGATGGTCAGTGAAATGAAATAGTTCGAATATAGTAATATAGACTGCAGGCCAATTTTCTGGACTGCAACTGGCGTTAAACGATGTGTCGTGGTACAGCGAATAACAACAGCACAGCAAGTTGTCGATAGCCATCGGGAGAAATCGACCAGATGGGACTCACAGTGCTGCTCCGTTTGTCTCCGGAGGAGTGTAGATGGTGGCTCCGGGCGGACGGAATGCGGGTGTAGCGGTACCCGAGATCTTTTCCAAATTACAGCGACGTTGAACAGATGGAATACAGTTCCGACGACGTGAATTTGGCAGGTAGAAGCTCCATGCAATACGATGGTTAGTCGTATCCTTCGTCCACAGTGACAACACGGGCCAGAAGATCTTTATTGGCAGTCACAACATGCGCGTGGTGTTGCGCGCTATACACTGATGAGAGAGCGTGGCTGCGCAGCAGCCGCGCCCCTCTATTGCATCGATTGGGGTCATACACATGGCCAGAGGGGCCGTGAATAGAGTGCATTAATGCATACGCTAATCCGGACCATCGCAGTTTCATAATTGAATTTGAGTTTATGAAATAATCAACACAACTGATCAAAAAAAGTACAAAAGGTTATATGCTAAAAAGTGTGAAAACCGGAAATAAGAAGAGATGAAAATGCTATTCTAACAAAGATTTTTCAGCTTTTCTCTAAGACGAATCATATATTATGATACATGATTATTATTCTGTCATTACTGGAATACAGCTTCTCTCTATTATTTACACTATCTTTCCATTGCAACCATTTTTTTTTGTTTAGCCGGTTTAATCCGGGGTCCTCCTAGTCGAGAACAAGATGGGGTTCTTGGATTACGACAACGTCAGCAGAGATTCATTTCACTTTTGCGAAGATACATACACGCAAGAATTGTAGTTGAAGTGTTCAAGTTCTTTGTAATTTTAAACTCAAAGTAGGAGAGTGGGAAGCTACTCCCAGAAGGCGCTGGTGCAGTGATGTGTTTTGACACCACGTTATAACATATGTAATTATGAAAACTCAAAGTAGGAGAAATCGCTTCTCGCGGATTGTGGGAAGCTACTCCCAGAAGGCGCTGGTGCAGTGGTGTGTTTTGACACCACGTTATAACATAATTATGAAAACTCAAAGTAGGAGAAATCGCTTCTCGCGGATTGTGGGAAGCTACTTCCAGAAGGCGCTGGTGCAGTGGTGTGTTTTGACACCACGTTATAACATAATTATGAAAACTCAAAGTAGGAGAAATCGCTTCTCGCGGATTGTGGGAAGCTACTCCCAGAAGGCGCTGGTGCAGTGGTGTGTTTTGACACCACGTTATAACATAATTATGAAAACTCAAAGTAGCAGAAATCGCTTCTCGCGGATTGTGGGAAGCTACTTCCAGAAAGCGCTGGTGCAGTGGTGTGTTTTGACACCACGTTATAACATAATTATGAAAACTCAAAGTAGCAGAAATCGCTTCTCGCGGATTGTGGGAAGCTACTTCCAGAAGGCGCTGGTGCAGTGGTGTGCTTTGACACCACGTTATAACATAATTATGAAAACTCAAAGTAGCAGAAATCGCTTCTCGCGGATTGTGGGAAGTTACTTCCAGAAGGCGCTGGTGCAGTGGTGTGTTTTGAAACCACGTTATAACATAATTATGAAAACTCAAAGTAGGAGAAATCGCTTCTCGCGGATTGTGGGAAGCTACTCCCAGAAGGCGCTGGTGCAGTGGTGTGCTTTGACACCACGTTCACCACGTTATAACATAATTATGAAAACTCAAAGTAGCAGAAATCGCTTCTCGCGGATGGTGGGAAGCTACTTCCAGAAGGCGCTGGTGCAGTGGTGTGTTTTGACACCACGTTATAACAAAATTATGAAAACTCAAAGTAGCGGAAATCGCTTCTCGCGGATTGTGGGAAGCTACTTCCAGATAGGAGGTGCAGTGGTGTGTTTTGACACCACGTTATAACATATGTAATTATGAAAGCTCAAAGTAGGAGAAATCGCTTCTCGGGGGTTGTGGGAAGCTACTTCCAGAAGGCGCTGGTGTAGTGGTGTGCTTTGACACCACGTTCACCACGTTATAACATAATTATGAAAACTCGAAGTAGGAGAAACCGCTTCTCGCGGATTGTGGGAAGCTCCCAGAAGGCGCTGGTGCAGTGGTGTGTTTTGAAACCACGTTATAACATAAATATGAAAACTCAAAAAAAGCAAAAATCGCTTCTCGCGGATTGTGGGAAGCTACTTCCAGAAAGCGCTGGTGCAGTGGTGTGTTTTGACACCACGTTATAACATAATTATGAAAACTCAAAGTAGCAGAAATCGCTTCTCGCGGATTGTGGGAAGCTACTTCCAGAAGGCGCTGGTGCAGTGGTGTGTTTTGAAACCACGTTATAACATAATTATGAAAACTCAAAGTAGGAGAAATCGCTTCTCGCGGATTGTGGGAAGCTACTCCCAGAAGGCGCTGGTGCAGTGGTGTGCTTTGACACCACGTTCACCACGTTATAACATAATTATGAAAACTCAAAGTAGGAGAAATCGCTTCTCGCGGATTGTGGGAAGCTACTCCCAGAAGGCGCTGGTGCAGTGGTGTGCTTTGACACCACGTTCACCACGTTATAACATAATTATGAAAACTCAAAGTAGGAGAAATCGCTTCTCGCGGATTGTGGGAAGCTACTCCCAGAAGGCGCTGGTGCAGTGGTGTGCTTTGACACCACGTTCACCACGTTATAACATAATTATGAAAACTCAAAGTAGGAGAAATCGCTTCTCGCGGATTGTGGGAAGCTACTCCCAGAAGGCGCTGGTGCAGTGGTGTGCTTTGACACCACGTTATAACATAACTATGAAAACTCAAAGTAGGAGAAATCGCTTCTCGCGGATTGTGGGAAGCTACTTCCAGATAGGGGGTGCAGTGGTGTGTTTTGACACCACGTTATAACATATGTAATTATGTGGTGTGAAAAAAAAGACGCTAGATAAAACAATGAAATTAAAAATATTTGGAATTGTTTCTAAAGAATTATCAAATAAAAACTGTGAACGAACGAAACCTAAATTTCATAATCTAACTCTACACTTTTATGGAAAGTTCATGAATGATTTGAACGTTTCGAAAATAATAAATCGAGAATTGCGCAAAACTACAAACACGATCTCATCTGTTGATCAACTATTATATACAAGAGTAACATATTCATATACTGACTCAACCAGTAGAATTTTGTTTAATTACAACTCATTTTTAAAACACCTATCCAACCACAAAATCAAACAAATACTTAATAAAGAATGCGCCTGCAAACATTATAAGAACTTTATAAACACTCACTACAATCACGTTGTTACCGGTAATTTGAGTATAATTAAAAACAATAAACTTAGATCAATCTTCGAGAAAGGAACAAAATATAGAGAAGAAACTCAAATTAACTTTCAGAATGTTCTAATAAATCTAACTCAAATAACCTCTAATCATTTAGACAAACTCTCAAAGATTTACACAATCACATACGATAAACTAAGACTACTAAAGGAAGTAATAAATACAAAGCTTTCTATCAGACTAGAAAAATTAAAATCCAATATCGAACATGCTAACACGAATATAAGTAATTGCACACAAGAAATAAAGAAACTACACTCTGATTTTGTTATCACGTGTATTGATAAAGCATCCGGAAACTATGCAATCACTTGTAAAAAGTTATATCTAATCACTTTAAATAAAGAACTAGGGTATGATCATGTCAATAATATAGTCAATAACACAAATGAAACATACGCCATTTACGACAAAGAAATGGAATCGGAAATTGTACTACGACACCTCATAACGACCAAAAACAACAAGTTAACTACAACTACTGATCAACAAGTACTGCCTAAAATTTATGCAATCCCAAAGATGCACAAAACCCCAATCAAATTCCGATTCATAACTGGAGCATACAATAGCAGTTTGAAACCGATTTCAATTGAGCTACAAAGAATTTTATCATTCATAAAAACGCACTTTAAAAGATATTGCACTGTAATTTCAGAACGTTTTGGAACAAACATGTACTGGTCAATAAACAATAGTTTGGAAGTCATACACAAGCTCAAAATGATTCAAAACAGATTGGATATGAAAATATTTACTGCAGATTTTAGTAGCCTATTCACAAATTTGCCTCATTCTATCGTTAAACAAAACCTGTTCGAACTAGTTGAATTATGTTTTAAAAACAGTAAACAAGACTACATCTGTACAACCTATAAAAATGTGTTTTATACAAATAACAGTCAAGAAATCAAATACAACTATTATGATAAAAACGATGTGAAATATCTCATTGAATTTGTTTTGGAAAACAGTTTTGCAAAATACGGAAATAACATTTTCAAACAAATTTCTGGAATTCCGCAAGGAAATAATGCGTCACCTATGATAGCTGACCTAACTCTGAGCTTCATGGAGTACAAATTCTGTAAACAAAACATTGAATACCTCAAACATAAACATTTTAATTGCTTCAGATATATGGATGATATTCTAGTCATTTATAAGGAATGCAGCATGATCAACAAAATACAAAATGATATTTACCATAGCTCACTTACTCTAGAACAAACAAATACAGATCCGAATACAACAGTCTTTTTAGATTTGAACATTCATTTAGATAACAACAAGTTCATTACTAAACTTTACAATAAAACTGACGATTACAATTTTCATGTTGTTCGTTTTCCACATGCAACTAGTAATATATCGTTGAATGTATCATACAATTGTTTACATGGAGAACTATTAAGAATCTTCCGTTGTTGTTCGAAATATGAAGACTTCAAAGAACGTTGCAAGCAGCTTTTTGAAACCTATAGTAATAATGCTCATAATCGTTCGCACGTTAAATTACAACTTTCTAAATCAGTTCTCTCTCATAATGTTCTTAAAACCAAATACAACTTGCATGCAAAACGGAATTTTATAGAATTCATCACTCATGTCACTGGCTAGATTGGAGTCCACTTCGGAATGAGTGTACTCTGCTCTCGCAATTCTGATCTACCCTAAACGATCTACTTTTCTCGAAAGTTCTGCCCACTCCGCTTATCAGTCGTCTCGAACACTTGCCTCATTCATTCAGTCGCGTTCAATGATAGCAACCTGCCGCTCTCTCCTTACAACTCTAAAAACGTTGTCCGTCCCCCATATTCAAACCTTTTTCCCACCAATATCGTAATATTTCATTGTCTATTCATTTCCCCATATCGAATAATCATAGTGAACACTTTCCATCAACTTCATCTCTGATGAGACTCCGGGTTGATGGAAGGCTCAGGTGGTAAGATGCTAGGAGTCGAAACCACTTGATCCAAATTCGCGTTTTCTTTGTGATATCTCAATTGCGTGTTATTGATTATGAAAACTCAAAGTAGGAGAAATCGCTTCTCGGGGATTGTGGGAAGCTACTCCCAGAAGGCGCTGGTGTAGTGGTGTGTTTTGACACCACGTTATAACATAATTATGAAAACTCAAAGTAGCAGAAATCGCTTTTCGCGGATTATGGGAAGCTACTTCCAGAAGGCGCTGGTGCAGCGGTGTGTTTTGACACCACGTTATAACATAATTATGAAAACTCAAAGTAGCAGAAATCGCTTTTCGCGGATTATGGGAAGCTACTTCCAGAAGGCGCTGGTGCAGTGGTGTGTTTTGACACCACGTTATAACATAATTATGAAAACTCAAAGTAGCAGAAATCGCTTTTCGCGGATTATGGGAAGCTACTTCCAGAAGGCGCTGGTGCAGCGGTGTGTTTTGACACCACGTTATAACATAATTATGAAAACTCAAAGTAGCAGAAATCGCTTTTCGCGGATTATGGGAAGCTACTTCCAGAAGGCGCTGGTGCAGTGGTGTGTTTTGACACCACGTTATAACATAATTATGAAAACTCAAAGTAGCAGAAATCGCTTCTCGCGGATTGTGGGAAGCTACTTCCAGAAAGCGCTGGTGCAGTGGTGTGTTTTGACACCACGTTATAACATAATCATGAAAACTCAAAGTAGCAGAAATCGCTTCTCGCGGATTGTGGGAAGCTACTTCCAGAAGGCGCTGGTGCAGTGGTGTGTTTTGACACCACGTTATAACAAAATTATGAAAACTCAAAGTAGCAGAAATCGCTTCTCGCGGATTGTGGGAAGCTACTTCCAGAAGACGCTGGTGCAGTGGTGTGTTTTGACACCACGTTATAACAAAATTATGAAAACTCAAAGTAGCAGAAATCGCTTCTCGCGGATTGTGGGAAGCTACTTCCAGAAGACGCTGGTGCAGTGGTGTGTTTTGACACCACGTTATAACAAAATTATGAAAACTCAAAGTAGGAGAAATCGCTTCTCGCGGATTGTGGGAAGCTACTTCCAGAAGGCGCTGGTGCAGTGGTGTGTTTTGACACCACGTTATAACAAAATTATGAAAACTCAAAGTAGCAGAAATCGCTTCTCGCGGATTGTGGGAAGCTACTTCCAGAAGGCGCTGGTGCAGTGGTGTGCTTTGACACCACGTTATAACATAATTATGAAAACTCAAAGTAGGAGAAATCGCTTCTCGCGGATTGTGGGAAGCTACTTCCAGAAGGCGCTGGTGCAGTGGTGTGTTTTGACACCACGTTATAACAAAATTATGAAAACTCAAAGTAGCAGAAATCGCTTCTCGCGGATTGTGGGAAGCTACTTCCAGAAGGCGCTGGTGCAGTGGTGTGCTTTGACACCACGTTATAACATAATTATGAAAACTCAAAGTAGGAGAAATCGCTTCTCGCGGATTGTGGGAAGCTACTTCCAGAAGGCGCTGGTGCAGTGGTGTGTTTTGACACCACGTTATAACAAAATTATGAAAACTCAAAGTAGCAGAAATCGCTGTTTGCGGATTGTGGGAAGCTACTCCCAGAAGGCGCTGGTGCAGTGGTGTGTTTTGACACCACGTTATAACAAAATTATGAAAACTCAAAGTAGCAGAAATCGCTTCTCGCAGATTGTGGGAAGCTACTTCCAGAAGGCGCTGGTGCAGTGGTGTGTTTTGACACCACGTTATAACAAAATTATGAAAAATCAAAGTAGCAGAAATCGCTTCTCGCGGATTATGGGAAGCTACTCCCAGAAGGCGCTGGTGCAGTGGTGTGTTTTGAAACCACGTTATAACATATGTAAATATGAAAACTCAAAAAAGCAGAAATCGCTTCTCGCGGATTATGGGAAGCTACTCCCAGAAGGCGCTGGTGCAGTGGTGTGTTTTGACACCACGTTATAACATAATTATGAAAACTCATTTTTGCTCATTTTTGCTCATTTCTCTGCCAGCGCGCGGTCGGGTGCCTTTCCCTGTTATTTCCCCGACCCCTGAACAATGCTGTGCGGCGGAGGACACTAACCGGACTGGTATTCAATTTTGCTACTCTCTACATCTACGGCATTGAGACTGGAGAGGAATCCTCGAAGACGATGACACTCTTGGAGACGTCTCTTCGCGATCGATCGTTGAAGCCCGGATCTTCCGCCGCCGAGATCGAAACTTCCCCAGAAGCCGCAAGCAGGGGATGACAAGCATAACCAACAACACGTACGCATCCACGGGACAACCGAAATCCGTATTGTTGGAACTCGCAGTAGGCATTGTATTACTGTATTTTACCTATCTTACCGTAATTTACGTAATCGATATCGTGTGCTACTTGATTCGAGATAAATATTCTTATTCTTATTCTTTCTTATGAAAACTCAAAGTAGCAGAAATCGCTTCTCGCGGATTGTGGGAAGCTACTTCCAGAAGGCGCTGGTCCAGTGGTGTGTTTTGACACCACGTTATAACAAAATTATGAAAACTCAAAGTAGCAGAAATCGCTTCTCGCGGATTGTGGGAAGCTACTTCCAGAAGGCGCTGGTGCAGTGGTGTGTTTTGACACCACGTTTTAACATAATTATGAAAACTCAAAGTAGCAGAAATCGCTTCTCGCGGATTGTGGGAAGCTACTTCCAGAAGGCGCTGGTGCAGTGGTGTGTTTTGACACCACGTTTTAACAAAATTATGAAAACTCAAAGTAGCAGAAATCGCTTCTCGCGGATTGTGGGAAGCTACTTCCAGAAGGCGCTGGTGCAGTGGTGTGCTTTGACACCACGTTATAACATAATTATGAAAACTCAAAGTAGCAGAAATCGCTTCTCGCGGATTGTGGGAAGCTACTTCCAGAAGGCGCTGGTGCAGTGGTGTGTTTTGAAACCACGTTATAACATAAATATGAAAACTCAAAGTAGCAGAAATCGCTTCTCGCGGATTGTGGGAAGCTACTCCCAGAAGGCGCTAGTGAAGTGGTGTGCTTTGACACCACGTTATAACATAATTATGAAAAATCAAAGTAGCAGAAATCGCTTCTCGCGGATTGTGGGAAGCTACTCCCAGAAGGCGCTGGTGCAGTGGTGTGTTTTGAAACCACGTTATAAGTTATAACATAAATATGAAAACTCAAAAAAAAATCGATTCTCGCGGATTGTGGGAAGCTACTTCCAGAAGGCGCTGGTGCAGTGGTGTGTTTTGACACCACGTTATAACATAATTATGAAAACTCCAAAAAAAATCGCTTCTCGCGGATTGTGGGAAGCTACTCCCAAAAGGCGCTGGTGCAGTGGTGTACTTTAACACCACGTTATAACATAATTATGAAAACTCAAAGAAGGAGAAATCGCTTCTCGCGGATTGTGGGAAGCTACTTCCAGAAGGCGCTGGTGCAGTGGTGTGTTTTGACACCACGTTATAACAAAATTATGAAAACTCAAAGTAGGAGAAATCGCTTCACGCGGATTGTGGGAAGCTACTCCCAGAAGGCGCTGGTGCAGTGGTGTGTTTTGACACCACGTTATAACAAAATTATGAAAACTCAAAGTAGCAGAAATCGCTTCACGCGGATTGTGGGAAGCTACTTCCAGAAGGCGCTGGTGCAGTGGTTTGTTTTGACACCACGTTATAACATAATTATGAAAAATCAAAGTAGCAGAAATCGCTTCTCGCGGATTGTGGGAAGCTACTTCCAGAAGGCGCTGGTGCAGTGGTGTGTTTTGACACCACGTAATAACATAATTATGAAAACTCAAAGTAGCAGAAATCGCTTCTCGCGGATTGTGGGAAGCTACTCCCAGAAGGCGCTGGTGCAGTGGTGTGTTTTGAAACCACGTTATAACATAAATATGAAAACTCAAAGTAGGAGAAATCGCTTCTCGCGGATTGTGGGAAGCTACTCCCAGAAGGCGCTGGTGCAGTGGTGTGTTTTGAAACCACGTTATAACATAAATATGAAAACTCAAAGTAGGAGAAATCGCTTCTCGCGGATTGTGGGAAGCTACTCCCAGAAGGCGCTGGTGCAGTGGTGTACTTTAACACCACGTTATAACATAAATATGAAAACTCAAAGTAGGAGAAATAGCTTCTCGCGGATTGTGGGAAGCTACTCCCAGAAGGCGCTGGTGCAGTGGTGTGATTGACCCCACGTTATAACATAATTATGAAAACTCAAAGTAGCAGAAATCGCTTCTCGCGGATTGTGGGAAGCTACTTCCAGAAGGCGCTGGTGCAGTGGTGTGTTTTGACACCACGTTATAACATAATTATGAAAACTCAAAGTAGCAGAAATCGCTTCTCGCGGATTGTGGGAAGCTACTTCCAGAAGACGCTGGTGCAGTGGTGTGTTTTGACACCACGTTATAACATAATCATGAAAACTCAAAGTAGCAGAAATCGCTTCTCGCGGATTATGGGAAGCTACTTTCAGAAGACGCTGGTGCAGTGGTGTGTTTTGACACCACGTTATAACAAAATTATGAAAACTCAAAGTAGGAGAAATCGCTTCTCGCGGATTGTGGGAAGCTACTCCCAGAAGGCGCTGGTGCAGTGGTGTGTTTTGACACCACGTTATAACATAATTATGAAAACTCAAAGTAGCAGAAATCGCTTCTCGCGGATTGTGGGAAGCTACTCCCAGAAGGCGCTAGTGAAGTGGTGTGCTTTGACACCACGTTATAACATAATTATGAAAACTCAAAGTAGCAGAAATCGCTTCTCGCGGATTGTGGGAAGCTACTTCCAGAAGGCGCTGGTGCAGTGGTGTGTTTTGACACCACGTTATAACATAATTATGAAAACTCAAAGTAGCAGAAATCGCTTCTCGCGGATTGTGGGAAGCTACTCCCAGAAGGCGCTAGTGAAGTGGTGTGCTTTGACACCACGTTATAACATAATTATGAAAAATCAAAGTAGCAGAAATCGCTTCTCGCGGATTGTGGGAAGCTACTCCCAGAAGGCGCTGGTGCAGTGGTGTGTTTTGAAACCACGTTATAACATAAATATGAAAACTCAAAAAAAAACAAAAATCGCTTCTCGCGGATTGTGGGAAGCTACTTCCAGAAGGCGCTGGTGCAGTGGTGTGTTTTGACACCACGTTATAACATAATTATGAAAACTCCAAAAAAACAAATCGCTTCTCGCGGATTGTGGGAAGCTACTCCCAAAAGGCGCTGGTGCAGTGGTGTACTTTAACACCACGTTATAACATAATTATGAAAACTCAAAGAAGGAGAAATCGCTTCTCGCGGATTGTGGGAAGCTACTTCCAGAAGGCGCTGGTGCAGTGGTGTGTTTTGACACCACGTTATAACAAAATTATGAAAACTCAAAGTAGCAGAAATCGCTTCACGCGGATTGTGGGAAGCTACTTCCAGAAGGCGCTGGTGCAGTGGTGTGTTTTGACACCACGTTATAACATAATTATGAAAAATCAAAGTAGCAGAAATCGCTTCTCGCGGATTGTGGGAAGCTACTTCCAGAAGGCGCTGGTGCAGTGGTGTGTTTTGACACCACGTTATAACATAATTATGAAAACTCAAAGTAGCAGAAATCGCTTCTCGCGGATTGTGGGAAGCTACTCCCAGAAGGCGCTGGTGCAGTGGTGTGTTTTGAAACCACGTTATAACATAAATATGAAAACTCAAAGTAGGAGAAATCGCTTCTCGCGGATTTTGGGAAGCTACTCCCAGAAGGCGCTGGTGCAGTGGTGTGTTTTGAAACCACGTTATAACATAAATATGAAAACTCAAAGTAGGAGAAATCGCTTCTCGCGGATTGTGGGAAGCTACTCCCAGAAGGCGCTGGTGCAGTGGTGTGTTTTGAAACCACGTTATAACATAAATATGAAAACTCAAAGTAGGAGAAATCGCTTCTCGCGGATTGTGGGAAGCTACTCCCAGAAGGCGCTGGTGCAGTGGTGTACTTTAACACCACGTTATAACATAAATATGAAAACTCAAAGTAGGAGAAATCGCTTCTCGCGGATTGTGGGAAGCTACTCCCAGAAGGCGCTGGTGCAGTGGTGTGATTGACCCCACGTTATAACATAATTATGAAAACTCAAAGTAGCAGAAATCGCTTTTCGCGGATTGTGGGAAGCTACCTTCAGAAGGCGCTGGTGCAGTGGTGTGTTTTGACACCACGTTATAACAAAATTATGAAAACTCAAAGTAGGAGAGTGGGAAGCTACTCCCAGAAGGCGCTGGTGCAGTGGTGTGTTTTGACACCACGTTATAACATAATTATGAAAACTCAAAGTAGGAGAGTGGGAAGCTACTCCCAGAAGGCGCTGGTGCAGTGGTGTGTTTTGACACCACGTTATAACATAACTATGAAAACTCAAAAAAGCAAAAATCGCTTCTCGAGGATTGTGGGAAGCTACTTCCAGAAGGCGCTGGTGCAGTAAAGTTGAAGTAGTCGAAGTTGGTGGAGTGTTTGTCTCAACGATGCAGTTTTTCTGAAAACGACACATTTTCAAATTAGGCTGTTTCAAGTTCTTGTACTGTAGCGCAAACAAGTTGAACTCACCACAATTGTAGTCCATGAAATCGTCTGCATCTTCTGCATCTTCTCGCTGGAACTCAGTCGCCGTCACTCGCTCACCGCAACTATCCGTCACGGCTCGATGAAGAGTGACCAGAACTATACACAAACATGACTATACAAACATACTAATATCAAGAAAAAAATCAATTATTCAATATCTGCTTACCTCGTTTTAGATCAGAGGTTCTTGCCGTCCCTTTCTCCTTGGCCCCACTTTGGGTCTACCCATGTTGGCTGAACAACTTTTATTTCTTTGGAAACAATAATGAATAATGATAACATCAATAACTAAAAATCATGACAAAACAAAACAAAACACTTAAATATGAATGAACATTTGCACAAAACTGAAGCCACGCCCATTTCCGGATCACTTGCAGGACCTATGCATCTCAATTGCAGGACATGTGCATTTTACTTGCAGGAGGAATGCATCCCGTTGTCTCATTGTAGGCTGCAACCTTCCTGCATGCAGGCTGCAACCGCATCATATCCCCTGCATGCAGGCTGCAATTCGTCAAACATATCTGCATGCAGGATGCATATTGCACGTTCTCCCTGCATGCAGGCTGCATTTCGCACGTTCTTCCTGCATGCAGGCTGCATTTTGGCAGTTCTCCCTGCATGCAGGCTGCATTTGGCAGTTCTTCCTGCATGCAGGCTGCATTTTGGCAGTTCTTCCTGCATGCAGGCTGCATTTGGCAGTTCTTCCTGCATGCAGGCTGCATTTTGGCAGTTCTTCCTGCATGCAGGCTGCATTTGGCAGTTCTTCCTGCATGCAGGCTGCATTTTGGCAGTTCTTCCTGCATGCAGGCTGCATTTGGCAGTTCTTCCTGCATGCAGGCTGCATTTGGCAGTTCTTCCTGCATGCAGGCTGCATTTCGCACGTTCTCCCTGCATGCAGGCTGCATTTTGGCAGTTCTTGCGCCCTCTGACCACTCGCGCCCTCTGACCCGTTCTGGGTGGTGATTTTTCTCTATTTTCTCGCGCGCCTCTCTTCTTTGACCTTCTGTTCCTATGTCTCCCCCTGTCGTCGTGCCCCACCCTCCGCCAAAGCGGGCCCTCACGTCTCCTGATGTGGAGGACCGATCTGAGGTGGAGAATCTCCGTTGTGCCATTGACTCTATGATCGACAAGGATGACATTCCCCTGTACGCGCGCCGTGTTCTTCAGACGTGTTCCCTTGTTCTCTCTCGTCTCGCAGCCCCTGGCATCGATCGTGATACCGCGCGGGCGATTGCGAGAGAGGAGGTCAACGAGAACAACCGTTCTCACTGTGCTGTGGTTCTCGGGTTGCACGAGTCTAGGTTCGAGCAGCCGCAGGACCGCGTGAGCGATGACCACCACAGGGTGACGACCATCGCCAACATTCTCGGAGTGGAGTACAGGGTGCTCGACGTCTACCGCATGGGAACCGGCCAGACTCGCACCACCAAGGTGGTGTTCAGCAGCTCGCGCGGAGCGTCCGCGTTCGTCTCGGCGTACCAGAAGAACCGTGACAAGGTTCGCGGTATCTTCATCCGGGAGTCTCTTCCGGATGAGCAGCTGAAGCGAGACCGAGAGCTCCGCAAGAAGTGCAAGGAGACGAGGGAGAGGACCAAGCAGGACTACGTCGTGTACGCTGGTCAGGTTGTTCTCCGGAACGACATTCCTTCTCTCCGCGCCACCCTTCCGCGCCCCGGTCAGTCTGGTACTGCTCACCCCCCGCTCACGCCCCGCCCCTTTGTCGCCGCCTCTCGTCGTCTCCCGTCGTTCTCGTCTGCCAGCGTGTCTGCCTTCCCTCCGTTGCCTGCCGTGCCCACTGCCTCTTCCCAGCCGACCCCTTCTCCCATGGAGAACGTACTACCGTAACCCATTACTTACCTATTATAACCGAATCCTACCACCTACCATCATAGACTGTATTTATCCGAATTATCTTGCCAGTTGTCTTGCCTTGTCTTGCCAAAACGTATTGTCTTTTACACATTGATGTAAACCAAGCAGTCAGTCCTTTTTGAAGCAAGGGTTATCATACATTGATGACGTCATTGGTCCCCTCACTTTTCTCTTTTATAGGCCAGCAAGGGTTATCATACATTGATGACGTCATTCCCCCTCCCTTTTCCAGACCGAGCTCTCCGTCCTTCTGGATGCGCGTGGCTGCGGCGGTCGTCACTTCCTTGCCTACATGGACCGGGCCATGGTCAACGGCTACAAGTTCCTCCTCACCGACCTCTACGGATACTCCATATTCGCCATTAGGAAATACGTCATGCAGCACAACTTCAGGTGGGTACTGGTATGATGTACTAGTACCAAAGTACTATAATATAGGCTCGCACTTACATTAGCTCAGGATTTTTCGTTGGAAACATTATAATCACCCTAATGTCTCTCGTGAAAAGAGTGGAACTCATTTGCGGTCATTCCACTATATTGGAATACTGAAGTTGATTTGCAGTAGGTGCCTGCTCTATATTTCTATGTCTCTCTAGCCAAGGAAGAAAATTTTGGTTTAGGAAAGACTACTTAGGAAAGAAATTGGAGTACTGTAGTAGTAGTAGTAATAACAGTCTCCCTGTTTTCAGCAAGAGCACCGCCCTTCAGATCGCTCTTCAGACGTTCGAGGCTATCGAGGAGTTGCACCGCATCGGATGGCTGCACCGTCATGTCCGACCCGAGGTAGAGGACACGCCCCCTTTAGCTCCGCCCCTTTAGCTCGACCCCACCACTTACCCACTTGGCCACGCCCACTATGCCCATTCAGAACTTCGCGGTGGGACCGAACGATCGCGAGAATATCGTGTACATGACGGATTTCGGGATATCGCGGCGCTTCCGGAACAAGAAGGGCGAGCACTTGTGAGTGGGAGAGAGAAAGAGAGGGAGAAAGAGAGAGAGAGAGAGAGAGAGAGAGAGAGAGAGAGAGAGGGAGAGAGAGAGATGAGAGAGGAGAGAGATACACAGAGAGAGAGAGAGATGAGAGAGGAGAGAGATACACAGAGAGAGAGGGAGAGAGAGAGAGAGAGATCTATTATTTGCAGCCTGCCGCGCAAGAAGACTCAGTTCTACATCGACACTGTCAAGTGGGCGTCGCAGGCGGCGATGCGAGGAGAGGACCAGGGCAGGAAGGCGAGGCGTCTCTCTCTTTCTCCCTCTCTCTCTCCCCTCTCTCTCTCCTCTCTCTCTCTCTTCCTTTCTCTCTCTCTCACTCTCTCTCTCTCTCTTCCTCTCTCTCTCGTTCTCTCTCTCTCTCCTTCTCTCTCTCTCGCTCGCTTTCTATATTTATCACTCCTCTTCTCTCATGCACCGTATCAAATTGATATCAAGACTCTGACGAATCGATCAATAAATCAATGATCGCAGGACGACCTGGAGATGTGGTTGTTCATGGCGTTTGATCTGTTCGACGACACTTCTCTGCCGTGGCGCTGCCTCAAGGATCTCGTGTCGATTCAACACAGCAAGGAGCTGTTCATGAAGGAGCAGAGTGGGTGGTGGTGCATCTCTCCCTCTCTCTCCCTCTCTCTCTCTCCTTCTCTCTATCTCTCTCATCCTCTCTCACCCACTCTCTCTCCCTCTCTCTCCTTCTCTCTCTTTCTCTTTCTCTCTCTCTCTCCCTCTCTCTCACCCTCCCTCTCTTTCTCTCTTCAGTCCCCGAGGCGCTCCACCGCGGTCCGAAGAGTGCCGTGATGATCATGCGCCTTCTGAATGTGATGAGCTACGCGGACGAGCCAGACTACAAGCTGATTCGTACACAGCTTCTGGTGGTAGGGAGAGAGAAAGAGAGAGAGAGTGAAAGAGAGAGGGAGATAGAGAGAGAAGGGAGAGGGAGAGAGAAAGAGGGAGAGAGAGAGATTTCTCTCTCAGTGCGCGGCGGCTGAGGACGTTCACATGAGCGAGCCGCTCGACTGGCAGGGCTGTCTGCCTCCGATTCGAGCCACTGGCGACCAGAACGAGTCACCCTCGCACGCGCAGTTCATCCCGAATACGTGAGTGGAGAGAGAGAGGGGGAGAGAGGGAGGGAGAGAGAGGGAGGGAGGGAGAGTTAGGAAAGGAGAGGAGAGGAGAGAGACGGAGAGAGAGAGAGAGAGAGAGAGAGAGAGGAGAGAGAGAGAGAGAGAGAGAGACTCTCTTTCCAGCCAGAAGCACCGCCTCCTCGAGAAGAAGGCGGAGCGCGCGCCTGATGAGGCCAAGGCCCTGCAGACTATCCCCTCCAACTACATTGTGCGTGACGTCATCTGCTTTTCACTTACTGTAGGACACAGAATTGTCGACCATTGTGCTCCGTTGTCTAGTATTACCGTAGGGCCTTTCCTAGTATTACTGTAGGACACATAACTGCCAAGGTTCTGCTCCGTTTCCTAGTGATTTCATTAAGTATCATTCATTTGCAGACAGCCCGGGAGCGTCTTCGTCCGGCCTCCAACGAGGGCTGTCGGGAGATGTCACGGGAGACGGCGTCTCGCGAGGGAATCAAGGTGCGGTCGTTGCGATGTTTTAAGGGGATGTTCAACAGTCAAGTGTTTCAAAAAGACTGACTAGTTGGAGTAGCGAGTGTCCAAACATCATCTTAATACAAATAAATGCCGTCGTCGGAACCTATGTTCTGAAGGGGGTGTTCAAAAGACAATTCGAGAGTGTTTTGAAAATACTGACTGGTTGGACATAGAGTATCCTTACATGTGATGCAAGTTTTGTTCGGATCAGCCAGTGTGAATCTGAACGCAACTTAACAAAAACAACTAGAAAACACTGATTGACATACTAGTTACGTGTGCACTTTCGATAGGATAAACACCGCAAAGTGGGGCGAAAGTGAACCGAAACAACAAACAGGCGACGTCGCGCGAGCCCGCCTCGAAGGAGAAGCTGTCTAAGGAGCAGCCGTCGTCGGAAAATGCCGAGGGAGAGAGCACGTTCGGGGAGGCACAGTACTCACAGGAGTTGGCCGACAAGACAAAGGCTAAGAAGCTGGTGGTGGGTGAAGAAGGGAGAGAGAGGGGGAAAAGGCCTCGAAGAGAGAGAGAGGAAGGGAGGGAGGGAAAGAGGGGGAGAGGGAGAGAGAAGGAGAGGGAAAAGGCCTCGAAGAGAGAGAGAGGAGGGAGGGAGGGAAAGAGGGGGTGAGAGAGAGAGATCTTTCCAGCCCGGTACCATCATACCAACGGCGCGCGGCATTCAGTACGAGGTGCAGGCCCTCTTGAAGAGCGGCAAGTTCAAAGACATCTACGTCATCGAGGACATCGACAGTAACAAGGTGGAGATCTCTCTCTCTCTCTCTCTCTCTCTCTCTCTCTCTCTCTCTTATTCTCTCCCTTCAGAGGTACCAACTCCGCGCGGTCACCAACCAGCCCATGGGTCTGGCCCGACTCACGGTGAGCGTGAACGACTTGTGTTCATTTCAAATCAGAAAATGGATCAAGGAATAGAAATGTCACGGTACTTGGTCGATATTGAGCCGATACTTTATTGGTTATCTATCCAATCGACTAGGATAGACGCTGATTCCGCACCGTTGTTGCGAGTCGGCGAATGAGTGATTGTGACCGAGGACAATCTATCCTCCTTCCAAACAAAAAAATTCAAACAAAAAAAACTGGAATCGAAAGATGTCGTCCATACTCGTTCGTTTTCTCAGACCGAGCTGACAGTTCTTGTAAATTCGAAAAAAAAGACTCATGAACTGAAAGACGTGATTCGTACTCGTCCGTTTTCTTCATCAGACCGAGCTGACGGTGCTGCTTGACTGCCGGCGGGTGGAGAGCCGGCACTTCATTCGCTACGCGGACAAGGCGCGCGCCAACGACTTCCGATTTCTCATCACCGAGCTGCACTCTAAGAATCTCGAGGAGATACGCACCGAGGTCATGGGATATAACTTCAGGTAGGGAGAGAGAGAGAGGGAGGGAGAGGGAGAGGGAGAGGGAGAGAGAGAGAGGGAGAGGGAAAGAGATGGAGAGAGAGAGAGATTCCCCTTTTCAGCAAGAGCACTGCGCTGCAGATCGGCGTGCAGACACTCGAGGCTATCGAGGAGCTGCACAGTCTCGGCTGGCTGCACCGCAACATTCGACCCGAGGTGTGGCCCCGCCCCCATTGCCCCCGCCCCCATTGACCCCGCCCACACATACTCTAGTGCTTCGCGGTGGGCACGAACGAAAACGAGAAGGTCATCTACATGGTCGACTTTGGCATCGCCCGCCGCTACAAGGACAAGGACCGGCGGGGACAGATCATGTATGTGTGAATATTGATTGATTATCGATTGTCGATTGATTCAGTCCGCCGCGCACGAACACAAAGTTCTACCTGGAGACGGCAAAGTGGGCGCCGCTATCGGCGATGCGCGGAGAGGACCAGGGAAGGAAGGTGAGTCGCTCTCTCTCTCTTTCTCTCTCTCTCTCTCTCTCTCTCTCTCGCTCTCTCGCTCTCTCGCTCCTTTTCTCAATGAATCGATAAATCGATAAGTCTCTGCAGGACGACCTGGAGATGTGGCTGTACATGGTGCTGGATCTGTTCTCGGATTCGGCGCTGCCGTGGCGATTCCTTCGCGACCGCAAGGCCATCTACCACACGAAGGACCTGTTCATGCAGGAGAAGAGTGAGCATCTCTCTCTCTCTCTCTCTCTCTCTCTCTCTCTCTCTCACCACCTCCCGTTTCAGTCCCCGAGGCGCTGAGCTACTGTCCGAAGAACACTGCGTGGATCATTCGGATGATCCAGAAGATGAAGTTCGAAGACGAGCCCGACTACTCCAGAATCCATCACATTCTACTATACGTGAGTTTGAGGGAAAACACATGGCTTCATCACCTCTCCCCTCGATAACATTGATAGAATAGTGAGAGGCTAAGGCTGAGGCGTTTGACATCATGAGTATCAGTTTCGGAGGAGAAGATTGAGAGTGTCGTGGAGACAACAAGTGCATTTAGGCATTCAATAACAATAGGGCGAATATGATAAGGTCTGCAAGGACCCTTTGACAGTTATTGAGCAAGACAAAGAAATAAGATGAGATAAAACGAAAGAAACAGGTTTCCCTTTGAGTTCGCGACCGCGGAGAAGGTGGATCTGCACGAGCCGGTGGACTGGACACGGTGTATCGGGGGGACGAAGATGAACAGGGCAGACACGCCCGATCAGCCACTCGCATTCCAGAGAGACCCGTGAGAGGGAGAGAGAGAGAGAGAGAGAGAGAGAGAGAGAGAGAGAGAGAGAGATCACTCCCCGTTCAGCGCCAAGCACCGCGTGTTGGAGAAGCGGATGGTGGAAGTGGAGGAGAAGACTCTCATGATGGACACTGCCCCGCCGGCTGAGGTGAAGAAGGGCAAGGAGGAGAAGACGCCGATCCTCGCCAAGTACCTCGAGTCACTCCGCACCATGGCCAAGAAGCCCGTCAAGAAGAGAAACACCAAGGGATAGGGGTGAGAGTCTCTCTCTCTCTCTCTCTCTCTCTCTCTCTCTCTCTCTCTCTCTCTCTCTCTCTCTCTCTCTCTCTCTCTCTACAAGCTCCTTTTAGGCCCCTTCACTTACAAGCTTATCACTTACACACTTAAACTGTACAATTTTGTACTGCAAGCAATGCAAACATCAACGAATTCTTGTGCATTTCTTTTTTTGTGTTGTGCACTGCTCTTAAATCGTTTGATACTGGATAAAAAAGTTTGGGAAGAACTTGTTTTGTTGGTTCTCATATCGTAATCCAAAGAGTGCCACAGATTGAAGTATTCTACTATCGTAATCCTAACGAAGTGTTGCACTTCAAATGCATCAAATTATTCTTCTCGTAATCCTAAGAAAGTGTCGCTCGCGCCAGAATTTTCAAGAAGCGATATCAAACGGCCATGTTAGCTTAGCAACAATGTGAAGTCATCCAGTTCATGTTAGTTAGATTCGCACAGTTCAGTAGGCCAGAACACTGGTCGATGGCATCTTTGTATCTTTTCTCCGAAAGAAGTTATGAGCGATCGCGCGCACGTCGGCAGGCCAGCGTGTGGCTGGGTGGCTGTTGTTTCCAGTCACTCGGGCTGCTAGCTCTCTCCTCCCGGCGAGCCTCCGAGACCGCTGTGCTTCCTGCATGCTTTAATGCAGTCTGCATACAGGAACGCACCTAGCCTGCATTCCACATCCCCACGAGATGCACGCGTCCCTGCATCACGTCCCATCACGTCATCACGTCACGTCCCTGCATCCCCACCCTGCACCCGGATAGTTGCACAGTCGACAGCGGCGGGCGCGCAGCCGCTCCGCGAACACGCGACGCGCGAAAATACCAGCAAGCGCTAGAGCGCGATAATTTCTCGACTGAAATCGCTACGCGCCCATTCACTCGCGGCGCGGCCTGTGCCGCTCTCTCTGTGGGCGCGCTGGGCGAATATCGCTATCCGAACCGTGATCAATGCTGCAATCGTCCTGCATTCTTGTCGTAATCGTTCTGTTACCGCAAGCGCTATGTATGCAGAATGCGTTTCTCTTTCGTTGACAGTTACAATGGTACTACTTAAAAGCCTTGGATACTGGAATACGGTAATGATTTGCCTGTATTAACGTTGTAGAAACAAAAACACACTTCAAATAAACCAGTTTATTGATGCAATTCAATAATAACAACACAGCAATACTCGTGTTCGTGTAACACAAACACTATGAAATCAGAACTCGTTTTGGATAATTGCACAACAGGGATGTCGGGGGATAATCTTGGGACAACGGCACAATTGGGCGTTTCAAAATAGTGTGACAGAGAGACACTCTCTGTCTGTCGCATCTCACTCTACGGGAGAGAGAGACGCTTCGAGTCTAGAGTCTGATCACTGATTGCAGCCACCGGCACGGCGGCTGATCTACCGATAACAAGCGGGAACCAGCGGGACTCGTGTCGCCTGCCCATTGGTCAAGACGACGCTTCTCGTCCCGCCCCTTTCACTATATAAACCCCCGTCCCGACTCAGTCGTCGGTTCAGTACGGCGGTAGCTGATGCCCAGTAACCAGTCCTGAGACCACCGGTCCGGCCACAGACCACTGAGGGGTGTCATCCCCGCGTACTACCGTAGGCTTCGGCCTTGCGGCCGATATCCCTACCTTGCTTCCATCCATCCTCGCCAGTGCGTTGTATGTCTGTTGTGCTATATAAAGATGCCACTACTCGGTCTCTTGTATTCACTTGCATCCAGCGTACTGCGTGCCACTGTAGCAAGTAGTCGTCCAGCGGTAAGTACGTTATCAACGGTAGCAGTTTTGTGGTTTATATCGAAGTCCTCTGGGTTGGCACATCCGCTCATGCGGATGTCCCTAGCAGGTAGGTCCTGGGCAGACCGGCGTTCACACGTCAAACACCTGTCACTGATAGCAGCGAGTTCGGTTTCCTAGTAACTAGTTCTTACTTTACAGATTAGCTACCTGTTTAGAACTTCTTACACGATCCATCGATCGATTTTTGTTGTGATCCCGCCCCCTTTTTTCTTCCCCTCCCGCGCCCAGCAATCCAGCTGTGGTGTGAGAGAGAGGGAAGAGAGGAGAGTGTGCGATCGATTTCAGATATCAGGTAAAGTTGTACAATCGACATGTGACCGGCGATGTACTGTTCGGCATGCGATCGATGGACGAGTCCACACAACCGCCATCATCCGCATCGTACTACTGCACTGGACGGTCTGCGAAACAAGGTATGTTTTCTCTCTCTTGAGAGGTGTCGCCCTCGCGTCACCGCAACTCCTCCTGTCATCTTCTTGTCTTTCCTGAAGGGTGTCACCCCTGCGTTCAATCGAACACAAATACTTTATCGCCACAGCCGCAAGGTTGGAGCGACCGTCGAGGTAAGCAGGTAAAGGCAGGTGTGTTGTGTTTCGCGCATAACATGCCAGTCTCTCTTCACTCTCTGTCTTTCTTGAGAGGTGTCATCCTCGCGTTCATTCGAACTAAACACCTTATCGCTCCCGGAAACGGTGAGTTCAGCGGTCAGCAATGAACAGCGGGAAACCGAGGGAGGAGGCAGCGAGCGATGAACAGCGAGAGACCGAGGAAGACCGAGGAAGGCGACAGCGAGGGAGCGAGCGAGCGAGAAGAGTTGAGGAGGAGATGGAGAACGATCCAGCGGTGACCTTATTCTCACACCATCTCTGCTCTTGTGTCTAGACGGCTCGACGCAAAAAAAAACGCGCAGGTTCAGAGTCCACTCTCGATGGCATTGATCACGCCATTCGATCGTAGCGGGCTATGCACAGATGCGCCGCCTACCACCTCATCGTCCGATAACGCCAAGAGGTGGCAGCGACCGAAGCGATATAAGGGAAGCAGCTGCAGTTGACGGAAACGGACTCACACAAGGACGCCAAGAAGGTGAGCGTGTTCTGTTGTTTACCTTAGTGTCCGCTACATTATTTCTACGGGGCTAGGTGTACAGGTGGTACACAGGTGGAATTGAGCCGCTAAAAGGAGGACTTGAGTAGGGGTCAAAGCACCCGGACCTCAGTCAGTGTGCGGGAACCGCACGGGCGGAGTATAGGTGATTACTCCATGAGTCGCCGAACGATTTACTTTGAACTACAAACGGCTGACGCACCGAGGGTGTGGACGACAGGCACTGGGGTACTACGAATACCGCCAGAGTTGGCGCTGTTTGTCTACGACCGCTTCGGGAAAGAGGGAGCGAGCGGTCATTCAAAATGACACCGGAAGACTCGGGCTTCCCTACCTTTCAGTACTGTATCTGTGTCCGATGTATTGTCACACTGATGCGCGCCACGCCTATAAGGTAAGCAAGGTACTGGATGTGAGACGGTTTATCTTGTCTCAAGTTGCACAGTTGGTGACGTGTAACACAACCAAGAGTGAGTTGTGGTCTGTGTCCGATGTATTATCACATAGATGCACACCACTCTGAAACAGCGGTCCGTAATGGCTTTACTGATTTATCTCGTATAGACCCGTCCACTAGCGTGGGCAAGTTGCGGTGCTGACTGGTTGAGTGAATTCACTCCACACCGATCTAGGGTTCGGTTCGTCCGGTAAGCTCTAATCGGGAAGGGTTTCCAGATCCGCAGTAACCACTGTCGGATGAAACCATTTGCATTACCGTGCCACGTTTATCGATGATCTCTGGCGCCAGTGATTATCTGATTTACCGCGTGAGCACGAGCGCGAAGGGAGTAGAGTGACGACTTTATTCACGGCTCACGGGCCACCAGCGCGTATGTAATGTAAGATTCAGTACTGTATCTGTGTCCGATGTATGTCACACTGATGCACGCCACGCTTATAGAGTGTGAGCAAGGTACTGGATTTGAGACGATTTATCTTGTCTCAAGTTGCACAGTTGGTGACGTGTAACACAATGGAGAGTGAGTTGTGATCTGTGTCCGATGTATTATCACACAGATGCACGCCACTCTGGAACAGCGGACAATCAGCACATCCCAGCATGTGTTCAGTCCCTCATCGATTTTGGAATACGAGCAGAGAGGATAGCCAGACAATCCGCTCGCGACCGGCCTCAGAGAACGATCAAAGTTCACGCGGGAGCGGATCACGCCATCTCTCGCGAGACACGGTCACACCATTTTCTCAACGGTCGCTGCAGACGCGCCACTTCATTGGAGAGGAGCGGTCGGTCAGGCATCCAATGCAGAACAGCATCATCACCGGAAATCACTACACCACACAGGTACTTAATTCTGACTACAACACTCTCTAACTTTTTGTCTAGCGTTTTCTCTGCGTTTCGTCACTTCTATTGATTATCGATCCTATGTTTTGTTCGCGTCATCTCATTTCTACTCATTATCGATCCTACGTTTTGTTCGCGTCATCTCATTTCTACTCATTATCGATCCTATGTTTTGTCCGCGTCAACTCATTTCTATTGATTATCGATCCTCGGCATCTTTCTGGTCTCATTTCTATTGGTTTGTGTTCGTATCAGTCGCATCTGATTGTCTAGTGTCATCATTCATATTCTTCCGCGAGTTTGTTCTCGAGTTTGTATCGCAACTTTATGTACGCGCCGACATTATTCATACACGTATGACAATGTTATGTGATTACAGGTCACACTCGTTCTTGTGGTTTCGTTTGTCGCGTGGTATAGTTTGTTCTATTTCCATCCGTCTTTCTATTCCTCAAGAGGGGTGTCAGCCTCGCGCCCATAATCGATCTCGGTCTATTTCTGGTCTCTCCATCCGTCTTGTCTTTCCTGAAGGGTGTCATCCCTGCGTTCATTTCGAACACAACAATTACTATACACGGATAACCGTGCAACCAACGGGTTGTGATCGGAGGTGTGCAGCGGCGACGGCAAACAGGTAAAGTACAGGTGAGAGTCTTGTGTATTTTGCGCAAGTCTCTACATTCTTTCTTCATCCGTCTATCTTTCCTGAAGGGTGTCATCCCTGCGTTCATCCGAACACAACTATCAACACACACAGTCAACTGTGCAATCAACGGGCTGTGATCGGAGGTGTGCAGCGGCGACGGCAACAGGTAAAAGACGGGTGAGAGTCTTGTGTATCCGCACAAGCCTCTATTTTTCTCTATTCTTCTCTGTCTTTCCTGAAGGGTGTCATCCCTGCGTTCTTTTGAACAACCCACAACCAACAACCGTCAACGGTCAACGATAACGATCAACGATCAACAATCAACGGTCAACGGTCAACGGTCAACAGTGAGAGAGAGACAGAGAGAGAAGAAGAGAGGGAGACGATGGACAGGATGACAGAGACGCCAGGGTTTTCCAATCCAGCAGGCATTGGGGCAGGATCCGCTGATACGTGGGAGGACGAGATATTCGAGGATGCGCTGGACACATTCAGCGACGCAAAGTCGGAGAACGCACTCGTCATGATTGCGAACAGACCAGCCACTTCCGGTTCGGGTGGGCATTCAACGCCTTTTCAGGAGATCATCGATGCGATGTCGGACATCCGGGAGTTGAACGATGCGAGGTTCGCCGCAATCAACTTGCGACTGAACGAAATGAACGACGCCAGAACGATGGAGGAGCTCCACACGTTCGAGGGCCAGCACGAGACTCCTATCGAGACCGCGATCGAATGGAAGACGTTCAAACGGCATTTCGAGGACGTTCGGCGGACTTGTTACGTGCCTCTCTCCGACAAGCGCAAAGCTGCAACTTTCAAGACACTTCTGCGAGGTCCCGCTCGTTCATGCATTGAGAGGATGCCGGAAGCGGACAGGGACGACTATGACAAGATCATCGTTTTCCTCGATAAGATCTACATCAGCCCCACCGTTCAGCGGTACGCGCAGCAGCTGGCTCGCAACACCGTCAAGCGGGAGGATGAAACTGTCCTAGACTTCTGGGACAGACTGTGCACCACGCACGAGATCGCGTACCCGAGAGATCCGAAGAGCTACTTCGACAAGGCGCTTCTCGAAGCATTCATCACAAAGCTGCCACTCGACATTAGCGCACAGATCCAGTTTGCCGACCCGGAGACACCTGAACACGCAAGGAAACTTGCGGGCCTCGCGATCTCGATTCGAGATAACACCAACAGGATCCGCGCTGAAAACGAATCGGAACGTCAGGAATTGTTCGCGGCGATCCAAGCCAAGCAGCGGTCGGACGAACAATCAGACCATTGTCTCTATTGTTGGCGAGATGACCATACTTTCCAGGACTGCGTCATCCGCATCGAACAGGAGAAAGGGATGCGCCCGCTCAGCGCCAACAACGAGAGGGTCAGTAGCAGCGGAGATGCGAAGAAGAATCAAAACAACGCGTCGAACAAGCAGAGAGAGAAGCGGGCAGCGACGAAGAGCGCGCAGGGCAACAAGTCGGTCTCGCAGCCTCGGACCTTCACCAAGAAACATTCGGAGAAGGATGGCAAGCCTAGTCGCCACTGCGACTACTGCGCAGAGAGGGACAGCGCAAGGAGCTCTACGCACGACACAGCCTATTGCACCAAGTGGAAACGACACCAGAAGAGAGTGCAAGCGTCAAACAGCGACGCGCCCAGTGCTGGGACTGCGCCCGAAGTGCCCAGGCACTGAGTTGTCAATCAGAGACCAACTCCACGTTTAGTTATATTTATACGGCTATTTTAGATCATCCACCCATTCCCCCATTAAGTTTTCTTTAGCACTACTTTCACATATTCCTAGCTTTCATCAGCGGTCCGAGATCGAGAAGCGACTCGCCCCCCCCCCCCTTGCACTCATGTGAGAGGAGACGCAATCGAGAGCTGAGTTGCTGACAGCCGGCACCGGGTACACGCAGTGACAGTCGATCGATCGATATTGGCAGAGTCGGACAAGAGCGCGGGCAGAGACGCATACTCCCCCCCCCTGCTCTCGATTGATGAAGTGAATCGACCGAAACCGATTGCGCATCATCACCTGCCAAGCGTCGCCGATCCGACCAGCCGCGGATGGATAGGAGATGTGAGGTGAGCGATTACCATGGTATGTATCTTATCAGTTAAACAATAGTATCAGTGTATAGGTCCAATTTATTTGCCGGTTTTCTTCTAGTTAGATTTCTCTTTGACAGCAGCTATTTATTTGAGTGGTGTATTGATCATTGTATTCTTTTCTCATTGACACAGTTCGGTCGCGTATTCCCACGTCCAATCAGGTATATATGTACGTTGTGGATACGTTACTGGATACAGTTCATGCGTTATCAGTCAACGGGCCACCGAGTGCAAGACGGGAGCGATCCGCTCGCAAGTTGCTGCGGCAGAGGACCCCATCAAGGTCCTCTGCCGCAGCAACGACGACGCTGAGACGGTTCGCCGGACGATTGGAGGGGCGGGTCTCGGTCGCTACGTGCGCCGGGACCTGACAGCCCTGGAGCGTGAGAGAGATTCGCAGCTTCGACAGTTTGTATATAATTTGAATTGCAGGGCCGGATACATGATGTTTGTCGTGAGGGACATGATGATCTTGGAGAGGAAGGTTCGCGCAGCGCCGCCGACTTCTTCCCCCGGAACTGCCCCTGTTGGAGGTACTGTAGTTGGGGTTGACGTGACCGGTAATGCGCAGTAATGTCTTCGTGCAGTCAGTATACTAAACTTTCGCTAGCAAATATAAGAAGTTTGAACACCCAGTCATTACTGTTTTGTAATCACTATTTGTCGCCTCAAACTAATAGTGTGTTAGTTATAACAGAAACTTGGTTATCATCAGGTGCCTTGATCAGTATTCCAAATTACACGTTTTTTTCTGCTAGCAGACCTCAAGGTGGTGGTGGTGGGTGGTGTGTTTTGACACCACGTTATAACATAATTATGAAAACTCAAAGTAGAAGAAATCGCTTCTCGCGGATTGTGGGAAGCTACTCCCAGAAGGCGCTGGTGCAGTGGTGTGTTTTGACACCACGTTAAGACATAATTATGAAAACTCAAATTAGGAGAAATCGCTTCTCGCGGATTGTGGGAAGCTACTCCCAGAAGGCGCTGGTGCAGTGGTGTGTTTTGACACCACGTTATAACATAATTATGAAAACTCGAAGTAGGAGAAATCGCTTCTCGCGGATTGTGGGAAGCTACTCCCAGAAGGCGCTGGTGCAGTGGTGTGTTTTGACACCACGTTATAACATAATTATGAAAACTCAAAGTAGGAGAAATCGCTTCTCGCGGATTGTGGGAAGCTGCTCCCAGAAGGCGCTGGTGCAGTGGTGTGTTTTGACACCACGTTATAACATAATTATGAAAACTCAAAGTAGGAGAAATCGCTTCTCACGGATTGTGGGAAGCTACTCCCAGAAGGCGCTGGTGCAGTGGTGTGTTTTGACACCACGTTATAACATAATTATGAAAACTCAAAGTAGGAGAAATCGCTTCTCGCGGATTGTGGAAAGCTACTCCCAGAAGGCGCTGGTGCAGTGGTGTGTTTTGACACCACGTTATAACATATGTATGAAAACTCAAAGTAGGAGAGGAGAAATCGCTTCTCGCGGATTGTGGGAAGCTACTCCCAGAAGGCGCTGGTGCAGTGGTGTGCTTTGACACCACGTTATAACATAATTATGAAAACTCAAAGTAGGAGAAATCGCTTCTCGCGGATTGTGGGAAGCTACTTCCAGAAGGCGCTGGTGCAGTGGTGTGCTTTGACACCACGTAATAACATAATTATGAAAACTCAAAGTAGGAGATATCGCTTCTCGCGGATTGTGGGAAGCTACTCCCAGAAGGCGCTGGTGCGGTGATGTGTTTTGATACCACGTTATAACATAATTATGAAAACTCAAAGTAGGAGAAATCGCTTCTCGCGGATTGTGGGAAGCTACTCCCAGAAGGCGCTGGTGCAGTGGTGTGTTTTGACACCACGTTATGACACAATTATGAAAACTCAAAGTAGGAGAAATCGCTTCTCGCGGATTGTGGAACGCTACTCCCAGAAGTCACTAGTGCAGTGGTGTGTTTTGACAACACGTTATAACATAATTATGAAAACTCAAAGTAGGAGAAATCGCTTCTCGCGGATTGTGGGAAGCTACTTCCAGAAGGCGCTGGTGCAGTGGTGTGTTTTGACACCACGTTATAACATAATTATGAAAACTCAAAGTAGGAGAAATCGCTTCTCGCGGATTGTGGAAAGCTACTCCCAGAAGGCGCTGGTGCAGTGGTGTGTTTTGACACCACGTTATAACATAATTATGAAAACTCAAAGTAGGAGAAATCGCTTCTCGCGGATTGTGGAACGCTACTCCCAGAAGGCGCTGGTGCAGTGGTGTGTTTTGACACCACGTTATAACATAATTATGAAAACTCAAAGTAGGAGAAATCGCTTCTCGCGGATTGTGGGAAGCTACTCCCAGAAGGCGCTGGTGCAGTGGTGTGTTTTGACACCACGTTATGACATAATTATGAAAACTCAAAGTAGGAGAAATCGCTTCTCGCGGATTGTGGAACGCTACTCCCAGAAGTCACTAGTGCAGTGGTGTGTTTTGACACCACGTTATAACATAATTATGAAAACTCAAAGTAGGAGAAATCGCTTCTCGCGGATTGTGGGAAGCTACTTCCAGAAGGCGCTGGTGCAGTGGTGTGTTTTGACACCACGTCATAACATAATTATGAAAACTCAAAGTAGGAGAAATCGCTTCTCGCGGATTGTGGGAAGCTACTCCCAGAAGGCGCTGGTGCGGTGATGTGTTTTGATACCACGTTATAACATAATTATGAAAACTCAAAGTAGGAGAAATCGCTTCTCGCGGATTGTGGGAAGCTACTCCCAGAAGGCGCTGGTGCAGTGGTGTGTTTTGACACCACGTTATAACATAATTATGAAAACTCAAAGTAGGAGAAATCGCTTCTCGCGGATTGTGGAAAGCTACTCCCAGAAGGCGCTGGTGCAGTGGTGTGTTTTGACACCACGTTATAACATATGTATGAAAACTCAAAGTAGGAGAGGAGAAATCGCTTCTCGCGGATTGTGGGAAGCTACTCCCAGAAGGCGTTGGTGCAGTGGTGTGCTTTGACACCACGTTATAACATGATTATGAAAACTCAAAGTAGGAGAAATCGCTTCTCGCGGATTGTGGGAAGCTACTTCCAGAAGGCGCTGGTGCAGTGGTGTGCTTTGACACCACGTAATAACATAATTATGAAAACTCAAAGTAGGAGATATCGCTTCTCGCGGATTGTGGGAAGCTACTCCCAGAAGGCGCTGGTGCGGTGATGTGTTTTGATACCACGTTATAACATAATTATGAAAACTCAAAGTAGGAGAAATCGCTTCTCGCGGATTGTGGGAAGCTACTCCCAGAAGGCGCTGGTGCAGTGGTGTGTTTTGACACCACGTTATGACACAATTATGAAAACTCAAAGTAGGAGAAATCGCTTCTCGCGGATTGTGGAACGCTACTCCCAGAAGTCACTAGTGCAGTGGTGTGTTTTGACAACACGTTATAACATAATTATGAAAACTCAAAGTAGGAGAAATCGCTTCTCGCGGATTGTGGGAAGCTACTCCCAGAAGGCGCTGGTGCAGTGGTGTGTTTTGACACCACGTTATAACATAATTATGAAAACTCAAAGTAGGAGAAATCGCTTCTCGCGGATTGTGGAAAGCTACTCCCAGAAGGCGCTGGTGCAGTGGTGTGTTTTGACACCACGTTATAACATAATTATGAAAACTCAAAGTAGGAGAAATCGCTTCTCGCGGATTGTGGAACGCTACTCCCAGAAGGCGCTGGTGCAGTGGTGTGTTTTGACACCACGTTATAACATAATTATGAAAACTCAAAGTAGGAGAAATCGCTTCTCGCGGATTGTGGGAAGCTACTCCCAGAAGGCGCTGGTGCGGTGATGTGTTTTGATACCACGTTATAACATAATTATGAAAACTCAAAGTAGGAGAAATCGCTTCTCGCGGATTGTGGGAAGCTACTCCCAGAAGGCGCTGGTGCAGTGGTGTGTTTTGACACCACGTTATAACATAATTATGAAAACTCAAAGTAGGAGAAATCGCTTCTCGCGGATTGTGGAAAGCTACTCCCAGAAGGCGCTGGTGCAGTGGTGTGTTTTGACACCACGTTATAACATATGTATGAAAACTCAAAGTAGGAGAAATCGCTTCTCACGGATTGTGGGAAGCTACTCCCAGAAGGCGCTGGTGCAGTGGTGTGTTTTGACACCACGTTATAACATAATTATGAAAACTCAAAGTAGGAGAAATCGCTTCTCGCGGATTGTGGAAAGCTACTCCCAGAAGGCGCTGGTGCAGTGGTGTGTTTTGACACCACGTAATAACATAATTATGAAAACTCAAAGTAGGAGAAATCGCTTCTCGCGAATTGTGGGAAGCTACTCCCAGAAGGCGCTGGTGCAGTGATGTGTTTTGATACCACGTTATAACATAATTATGAAAACTCAAAGTAGGAGAAATCGCTTCTCGCGGATTGTGGGAAGCTACTCCCAGAAGGCGCTGGTGCAGTGGTGTGTTTTGACACCACGTTATAACATAATTATGAAAACTCAAAGTAGGAGAAATCGCTTCTCGCGGATTGTGGGAAGCTACTCCCAGAAGGCGCTGGTGCAGTGGTGTGTTTTGACACCACGTTATAACATAATTATGAAAACTCAAAGTAGAAGAAATCGCTTCTCGCGGATTGTGGGAAGCTACTCCCAGAAGGCGCTGGTGCAGTGGTGTGTTTTGACACCACGTTATAACATAATTATGAAAACTCAAATTAGGAGAAATCGCTTCTCGCGGATTGTGGGAAGCTACTCCCAGAAGGCGCTGGTGCAGTGGTGTGTTTTGACACCACGTTATAACATAATTATGAAAACTCAAAGTAGAAGAAATCGCTTCTCGCGGATTGTGGGAAGCTACTCCCAGAAGGCGCTGGTGCAGTGGTGTGTTTTGACACCACGTTAAGACATAATTATGAAAACTCAAATTAGGAGAAATCGCTTCTCGCGGATTGTGGGAAGCTACTCCCAGAAGGCGCTGGTGCAGTGGTGTGTTTTGACACCACGTTATAACATAATTATGAAAACTCAAAGTAGGAGAAATCGCTTCTCGCGGATTGTGGGAAGCTACTCCCAGAAGGCGCTGGTGCAGTGGTGTGTTTTGACACCACGTTATAACATAATTATGAAAACTCAAAGTAGGAGAAATCGCTTCTCGCGGATTGTGGGAAGCTACTCCCAGAAGGCGCTGGTGCAGTGGTGTGTTTTGACACCACGTTATAACATAATTATGAAAACTCAAAGTAGGAGAAATCGCTTCTCACGGATTGTGGGAAGCTACTCCCAGAAGGCGCTGGTGCAGTGGTGTGTTTTGACACCACGTTATAACATAATTATGAAAACTCAAAGTAGGAGAAATCGCTTCTCGCGGATTGTGGAAAGCTACTCCCAGAAGGCGCTGGTGCAGTGGTGTGTTTTGACACCACGTTATAACATATGTATGAAAACTCAAAGTAGGAGAGGAGAAATCGCTTCTCGCGGATTGTGGGAAGCTACTCCCAGAAGGCGCTGGTGCAGTGGTGTGCTTTGACACCACGTTATAACATGATTATGAAAACTCAAAGTAGGAGAAATCGCTTCTCGCGGATTGTGGGAAGCTACTTCCAGAAGGCGCTGGTGCAGTGGTGTGCTTTGACACCACGTAATAACATAATTATGAAAACTCAAAGTAGGAGATATCGCTTCTCGCGGATTGTGGGAAGCTACTCCCAGAAGGCGCTGGTGCGGTGATGTGTTTTGATACCACGTTATAACATAATTATGAAAACTCAAAGTAGGAGAAATCGCTTCTCGCGGATTGTGGGAAGCTACTCCCAGAAGGCGCTGGTGCAGTGGTGTGTTTTGACACCACGTTATGACACAATTATGAAAACTCAAAGTAGGAGAAATCGCTTCTCGCGGATTGTGGAACGCTACTCCCAGAAGTCACTAGTGCAGTGGTGTGTTTTGACAACACGTTATAACATAATTATGAAAACTCAAAGTAGGAGAAATCGCTTCTCGCGGATTGTGGGAAGCTACTTCCAGAAGGCGCTGGTGCAGTGGTGTGTTTTGACACCACGTTATAACATAATTATGAAAACTCAAAGTAGGAGAAATCGCTTCTCGCGGATTGTGGAAAGCTACTCCCAGAAGGCGCTGGTGCAGTGGTGTGTTTTGACACCACGTTATAACATAATTATGAAAACTCAAAGTAGGAGAAATCGCTTCTCGCGGATTGTGGAACGCTACTCCCAGAAGGCGCTGGTGCAGTGGTGTGTTTTGACACCACGTTATAACATAATTATGAAAACTCAAAGTAGGAGAAATCGCTTCTCGCGGATTGTGGGAAGCTACTCCCAGAAGGCGCTGGTGCAGTGGTGTGTTTTGACACCACGTTATGACATAATTATGAAAACTCAAAGTAGGAGAAATCGCTTCTCGCGGATTGTGGAACGCTACTCCCAGAAGTCACTAGTGCAGTGGTGTGTTTTGACACCACGTTATAACATAATTATGAAAACTCAAAGTAGGAGAAATCGCTTCTCGCGGATTGTGGGAAGCTACTCCCAGAAGGCGCTGGTGCAGTGGTGTGTTTTGACACCACGTCATAACATAATTATGAAAACTCAAAGTAGGAGAAATCGCTTCTCGCGGATTGTGGGAAGCTACTCCCAGAAGGCGCTGGTGCAGTGGTGTGTTTTGACACCACGTCATGACATAATTATGAAAACTCAAAGTAGGAGAAATCGCTTCTCGCGGATTGTGGGAAGCTACTCCCAGAAGGCGCTGGTGCAGTGGTGTGTTTTGACACCACGTTATAACATAATTATGAAAACTCAAAGTAGGAGAAATCGCTTCTCGCGGATTGTGGGAAGCTACTCCCAGAAGGCGCTGGTGCAGTGGTGTGTTTTGACACCACGTTATAACATAATTATGAAAACGCAAAGTAGGAGAAATCGCTTCTCGCGGATTGTGGAAAGCTACTCCCAGAAGGCGCTGGTGCAGTGGTGTGTTTTGACACCACGTTATAACATATGTATGAAAACTCAAAGTAGGAGAAATCGCTTCTCGCGGATTGTGGGAAGCTACTCCCAGAAGGCGCTGGTGCAGTGGTGTGCTTTGACACCACGTTATAACATAATTATGAAAACTCAAAGTAGGAGAAATCGCTTCTCGCGGATTGTGGGAAGCTACTTCCAGAAGGCGCTGGTGCAGTGGTGTGCTTTGACACCACGTAATAACATAATTATGAAAACTCAAAGTAGGAGAAATCGCTTCTCGCGAATTGTGGGAAGCTACTCCCAGAAGGCGCTGGTGCAGTGATGTGTTTTGATACCACGTTATAACATAATTATGAAAACTCAAAGTAGGAGAAATCGCTTCTCGCGGATTGTGGGAAGCTACTCCCAGAAGGCGCTGGTGCAGTGGTGTGTTTTGACACCACGTTATAACATAATTATGAAAACTCAAAGTAGGAGAAATCGCTTCTCGCGGATTGTGGGAAGCTACTCCCAGAAGGCGCTGGTGCAGTGGTGTGTTTTGACACCACGTTAAGACATAATTATGAAAACTCAAATTAGGAGAAATCGCTTCTCGCGGATTGTGGGAAGCTACTCCCAGAAGGCGCTGGTGCAGTGGTGTGTTTTGACACCACGTTATAACATAATTATGAAAACTCAAAGTAGAAGAAATCGCTTCTCGCGGATTGTGGGAAGCTACTCCCAGAAGGCGCTGGTGCAGTGGTGTGTTTTGACACCACGTTATAACATAATTATGAAAACTCAAATTAGGAGAAATCGCTTCTCGCGGATTGTGGGAAGCTACTCCCAGAAGGCGCTGGTGCAGTGGTGTGTTTTGACACCACGTTATAACATAATTATGAAAACTCAAAGTAGGAGAAATCGCTTCTCACGGATTGTGGGAAGCTACCCAGAAGGCGCTGGTGCAGTGGTGTGTTTTGACACCACGTTATAACATAATTATGAAAACTCAAAGTAGGAGAAATCGCTTCTCGCGGATTGTGGGAAGCTACTTCCAGAAGGCGCTGGTGCAGTGGTGTGCTTTGACACCACGTAATAACATAATTATGAAAACTCAAAGTAGGAGATATCGCTTCTCGCGGATTGTGGGAAGCTACTCCCAGAAGGCGCTGGTGCGGTGATGTGTTTTGATACCACGTTATAACATAATTATGAAAACTCAAAGTAGGAGAAATCGCTTCTCGCGGATTGTGGGAAGCTACTCCCAGAAGGCGCTGGTGCAGTGGTGTGTTTTGACACCACGTTATGACACAATTATGAAAACTCAAAGTAGGAGAAATCGCTTCTCGCGGATTGTGGAACGCTACTCCCAGAAGTCACTAGTGCAGTGGTGTGTTTTGACAACACGTTATAACATAATTATGAAAACTCAAAGTAGGAGAAATCGCTTCTCGCGGATTGTGGGAAGCTACTCCCAGAAGGCGCTGGTGCAGTGGTGTGTTTTGACACCACGTTATAACATAATTATGAAAACTCAAAGTAGGAGAAATCGCTTCTCGCGGATTGTGGAAAGCTACTCCCAGAAGGCGCTGGTGCAGTGGTGTGTTTTGACACCACGTTATAACATAATTATGAAAACTCAAAGTAGGAGAAATCGCTTCTCGCGGATTGTGGAACGCTACTCCCAGAAGGCGCTGGTGCAGTGGTGTGTTTTGACACCACGTTATAACATAATTATGAAAACTCAAAGTAGGAGAAATCGCTTCTCGCGGATTGTGGGAAGCTACTCCCAGAAGGCGCTGGTGCGGTGATGTGTTTTGATACCACGTTATAACATAATTATGAAAACTCAAAGTAGGAGAAATCGCTTCTCACGGATTGTGGGAAGCTACCCAGAAGGCGCTGGTGCAGTGGTGTGTTTTGACACCACGTTATAACATAATTATGAAAACTCAAAGTAGGAGAAATCGCTTCTCGCGGATTGTGGGAAGCTACTTCCAGAAGGCGCTGGTGCAGTGGTGTGCTTTGACACCACGTAATAACATAATTATGAAAACTCAAAGTAGGAGATATCGCTTCTCGCGGATTGTGGGAAGCTACTCCCAGAAGGCGCTGGTGCGGTGATGTGTTTTGATACCACGTTATAACATAATTATGAAAACTCAAAGTAGGAGAAATCGCTTCTCGCGGATTGTGGAACGCTACTCCCAGAAGTCACTAGTGCAGTGGTGTGTTTTGACAACACGTTATAACATAATTATGAAAACTCAAAGTAGGAGAAATCGCTTCTCGCGGATTGTGGGAAGCTACTCCCAGAAGGCGCTGGTGCAGTGGTGTGTTTTGACACCACGTTATAACATAATTATGAAAACTCAAAGTAGGAGAAATCGCTTCTCGCGGATTGTGGAAAGCTACTCCCAGAAGGCGCTGGTGCAGTGGTGTGTTTTGACACCACGTTATAACATAATTATGAAAACTCAAAGTAGGAGAAATCGCTTCTCGCGGATTGTGGAACGCTACTCCCAGAAGGCGCTGGTGCAGTGGTGTGTTTTGACACCACGTTATAACATAATTATGAAAACTCAAAGTAGGAGAAATCGCTTCTCGCGGATTGTGGGAAGCTACTCCCAGAAGGCGCTGGTGCGGTGATGTGTTTTGATACCACGTTATAACATAATTATGAAAACTCAAAGTAGGAGAAATCGCTTCTCGCGGATTGTGGGAAGCTACTCCCAGAAGGCGCTGGTGCAGTGGTGTGTTTTGACACCACGTTATAACATAATTATGAAAACTCAAAGTAGGAGAAATCGCTTCTCGCGGATTGTGGAAAGCTACTCCCAGAAGGCGCTGGTGCAGTGGTGTGTTTTGACACCACGTTATAACATATGTATGAAAACTCAAAGTAGGAGAGGAGAAATCGCTTCTCGCGGATTGTGGGAAGCTACTCCCAGAAGGCGCTGGTGCAGTGGTGTGCTTTGACACCACGTAATAACATAATTATGAAAACTCAAAGTAGGAGAAATCGCTTCTCGCGGATTGTGGGAAGCTACTCCCAGAAGGCGCTGGTGCAGTGGTGTGCTTTGACACCACGTTATAACATAATTATGAAAACTCAAAGTAGGAGATATCGCTTCTCGCGGATTGTGGGAAGCTACTCCCAGAAGGCGCTGGTGCAGTGGTGTGCTTTGACACCACGTTATAACATAATTATGAAAACTCAAAGTAGGAGATATCGCTTCTCGCGGATTGTGGGAAGCTACTCCCAGAAGGCGCTGGTGCAGTGGTGTGCTTTGACACCACGTTATAACATAATTATGAAAACTCAAAGTAGGAGATATCGCTTCTCGCGGATTGTGGGAAGCTACTCCCAGAAGGCGCTGGTGCGGTGATGTGTTTTGATACCACGTTATAACATAATTATGAAAACTCAAAGTAGGAGAAATCGCTTCTCGCGGATTGTGGGAAGCTACTCCCAGAAGGCGCTGGTGCAGTGGTGTGTTTTGATACCACGTTATAACATAATTATGAAAACTCAAAGTAGGAGAAATCGCTTCTCGCGAATTGTGGGAAGCTACTCCCAGAAGGCGCTGGTGCAGTGATGTGTTTTGATACCACGTTATAACATAATTATGAAAACTCAAAGTAGGAGAAATCGCTTCTCGCGGATTGTGGGAAGCTACTCCCAGAAGGCGCTGGTGCAGTGGTGTGTTTTGACACCACGTTATAACATAATTATGAAAACTCAAAGTAGGAGAAATCGCTTCTCGCGGATTGTGGGAAGCTACTCCCAGAAGGCGCTGGTGCAGTGGTGTGTTTTGACACCACGTTAAGACATAATTATGAAAACTCAAATTAGGAGAAATCGCTTCTCGCGGATTGTGGGAAGCTACTCCCAGAAGGCGCTGGTGCAGTGGTGTGTTTTGACACCACGTTATAACATAATTATGAAAACTCAAAGTAGAAGAAATCGCTTCTCGCGGATTGTGGGAAGCTACTCCCAGAAGGCGCTGGTGCAGTGGTGTGTTTTGACACCACGTTATAACATAATTATGAAAACTCAAATTAGGAGAAATCGCTTCTCGCGGATTGTGGGAAGCTACTCCCAGAAGGCGCTGGTGCAGTGGTGTGTTTTGACACCACGTTATAACATAATTATGAAAACTCAAAGTAGGAGAAATCGCTTCTCACGGATTGTGGGAAGCTACCCAGAAGGCGCTGGTGCAGTGGTGTGTTTTGACTTTTGACACCACGTTATAACATAATTATGAAAACTCAAAGTAGGAGAAATCGCTTCTCGCGGATTGTGGGAAGCTACTTCCAGAAGGCGCTGGTGCAGTGGTGTGCTTTGACACCACGTAATAACATAATTATGAAAACTCAAAGTAGGAGATATCGCTTCTCGCGGATTGTGGGAAGCTACTCCCAGAAGGCGCTGGTGCGGTGATGTGTTTTGATACCACGTTATAACATAATTATGAAAACTCAAAGTAGGAGAAATCGCTTCTCGCGGATTGTGGGAAGCTACTCCCAGAAGGCGCTGGTGCAGTGGTGTGTTTTGACACCACGTTATGACACAATTATGAAAACTCAAAGTAGGAGAAATCGCTTCTCGCGGATTGTGGAACGCTACTCCCAGAAGTCACTAGTGCAGTGGTGTGTTTTGACAACACGTTATAACATAATTATGAAAACTCAAAGTAGGAGAAATCGCTTCTCGCGGATTGTGGGAAGCTACTCCCAGAAGGCGCTGGTGCAGTGGTGTGTTTTGACACCACGTTATAACATAATTATGAAAACTCAAAGTAGGAGAAATCGCTTCTCGCGGATTGTGGAAAGCTACTCCCAGAAGGCGCTGGTGCAGTGGTGTGTTTTGACACCACGTTATAACATAATTATGAAAACTCAAAGTAGGAGAAATCGCTTCTCGCGGATTGTGGAACGCTACTCCCAGAAGGCGCTGGTGCAGTGGTGTGTTTTGACACCACGTTATAACATAATTATGAAAACTCAAAGTAGGAGAAATCGCTTCTCGCGGATTGTGGGAAGCTACTCCCAGAAGGCGCTGGTGCGGTGATGTGTTTTGATACCACGTTATAACATAATTATGAAAACTCAAAGTAGGAGAAATCGCTTCTCACGGATTGTGGGAAGCTACCCAGAAGGCGCTGGTGCAGTGGTGTGTTTTGACACCACGTTATAACATAATTATGAAAACTCAAAGTAGGAGAAATCGCTTCTCGCGGATTGTGGGAAGCTACTTCCAGAAGGCGCTGGTGCAGTGGTGTGCTTTGACACCACGTAATAACATAATTATGAAAACTCAAAGTAGGAGATATCGCTTCTCGCGGATTGTGGGAAGCTACTCCCAGAAGGCGCTGGTGCGGTGATGTGTTTTGATACCACGTTATAACATAATTATGAAAACTCAAAGTAGGAGAAATCGCTTCTCGCGGATTGTGGGAAGCTACTCCCAGAAGGCGCTGGTGCAGTGGTGTGTTTTGACACCACGTTATGACACAATTATGAAAACTCAAAGTAGGAGAAATCGCTTCTCGCGGATTGTGGAACGCTACTCCCAGAAGTCACTAGTGCAGTGGTGTGTTTTGACAACACGTTATAACATAATTATGAAAACTCAAAGTAGGAGAAATCGCTTCTCGCGGATTGTGGGAAGCTACTCCCAGAAGGCGCTGGTGCAGTGGTGTGTTTTGACACCACGTTATAACATAATTATGAAAACTCAAAGTAGGAGAAATCGCTTCTCGCGGATTGTGGAAAGCTACTCCCAGAAGGCGCTGGTGCAGTGGTGTGTTTTGACACCACGTTATAACATAATTATGAAAACTCAAAGTAGGAGAAATCGCTTCTCGCGGATTGTGGAACGCTACTCCCAGAAGGCGCTGGTGCAGTGGTGTGTTTTGACACCACGTTATAACATAATTATGAAAACTCAAAGTAGGAGAAATCGCTTCTCGCGGATTGTGGGAAGCTACTCCCAGAAGGCGCTGGTGCGGTGATGTGTTTTGATACCACGTTATAACATAATTATGAAAACTCAAAGTAGGAGAAATCGCTTCTCGCGGATTGTGGGAAGCTACTCCCAGAAGGCGCTGGTGCAGTGGTGTGTTTTGACACCACGTTATAACATAATTATGAAAACTCAAAGTAGGAGAAATCGCTTCTCGCGGATTGTGGAAAGCTACTCCCAGAAGGCGCTGGTGCAGTGGTGTGTTTTGACACCACGTTATAACATATGTATGAAAACTCAAAGTAGGAGAGGAGAAATCGCTTCTCGCGGATTGTGGGAAGCTACTCCCAGAAGGCGCTGGTGCAGTGGTGTGCTTTGACACCACGTAATAACATAATTATGAAAACTCAAAGTAGGAGAAATCGCTTCTCGCGGATTGTGGGAAGCTACTCCCAGAAGGCGCTGGTGCAGTGGTGTGCTTTGACACCACGTTATAACATAATTATGAAAACTCAAAGTAGGAGATATCGCTTCTCGCGGATTGTGGGAAGCTACTCCCAGAAGGCGCTGGTGCAGTGGTGTGCTTTGACACCACGTTATAACATAATTATGAAAACTCAAAGTAGGAGATATCGCTTCTCGCGGATTGTGGGAAGCTACTCCCAGAAGGCGCTGGTGCAGTGGTGTGCTTTGACACCACGTTATAACATAATTATGAAAACTCAAAGTAGGAGATATCGCTTCTCGCGGATTGTGGGAAGCTACTCCCAGAAGGCGCTGGTGCGGTGATGTGTTTTGATACCACGTTATAACATAATTATGAAAACTCAAAGTAGGAGAAATCGCTTCTCGCGGATTGTGGGAAGCTACTCCCAGAAGGCGCTGGTGCAGTGGTGTGTTTTGACACCACGTTATAACATAATTATGAAAACTCAAAGTAGGAGAAATCGCTTCTCGCGGATTGTGGAAAGCTACTCCCAGAAGGCGCTGGTGCAGTGGTGTGTTTTGACACCACGTTATAACATATGTATGAAAACTCAAAGTAGGAGAGGAGAAATCGCTTCTCGCGGATTGTGGGAAGCTACTCCCAGAAGGCGCTGGTGCAGTGGTGTGTTTTGACACCACGTTATAACATATGTATGAAAACTCAAAGTAGGAGAGGAGAAATCGCTTCTCGCGGATTGTGGGAAGCTACTCCCAGAAGGCGCTGGTGCAGTGGTGTGCTTTGACACCACGTAATAACATAATTATGAAAACTCAAAGTAGGAGAAATCGCTTCTCGCGGATTGTGGGAAGCTACTCCCAGAAGGCGCTGGTGCAGTGGTGTGCTTTGACACCACGTTATAACATAATTATGAAAACTCAAAGTAGGAGATATCGCTTCTCGCGGATTGTGGGAAGCTACTCCCAGAAGGCGCTGGTGCAGTGGTGTGCTTTGACACCACGTTATAACATAATTATGAAAACTCAAAGTAGGAGATATCGCTTCTCGCGGATTGTGGGAAGCTACTCCCAGAAGGCGCTGGTGCAGTGGTGTGCTTTGACACCACGTTATAACATAATTATGAAAACTCAAAGTAGGAGATATCGCTTCTCGCGGATTGTGGGAAGCTACTCCCAGAAGGCGCTGGTGCGGTGATGTGTTTTGATACCACGTTATAACATAATTATGAAAACTCAAAGTAGGAGAAATCGCTTCTCGCGGATTGTGGGAAGCTACTCCCAGAAGGCGCTGGTGCAGTGGTGTGTTTTGACACCACGTTATAACATAATTATGAAAACTCAAAGTAGGAGAAATCGCTTCTCGCGGATTGTGGAAAGCTACTCCCAGAAGGCGCTGGTGCAGTGGTGTGTTTTGACACCACGTTATAACATATGTATGAAAACTCAAAGTAGGAGAGGAGAAATCGCTTCTCGCGGATTGTGGGAAGCTACTCCCAGAAGGCGCTGGTGCAGTGGTGTGCTTTGACACCACGTAATAACATAATTATGAAAACTCAAAGTAGGAGATATCGCTTCTCGCGGATTGTGGGAAGCTACTCCCAGAAGGCGCTGGTGCGGTGATGTGTTTTGATACCACGTTATAACATAATTATGAAAACTCAAAGTAGGAGAAATCGCTTCTCGCGGATTGTGGAACGCTACTCCCAGAAGGCGCTGGTGCAGTGGTGTGTTTTGACACCACGTTATAACATAATTATGAAAACTCAAAGTAGGAGAAATCGCTTCTCGCGGATTGTGGGAAGCTACTCCCAGAAGGCGCTGGTGCAGTGGTGTGTTTTGACACCACGTTATAACATAATTATGAAAACTCAAAGTAGGAGAAATCGCTTCTCGCGGATTGTGGGAAGCTACTCCCAGAAGGCGCTGGTGCAGTGGTGTGTTTTGACACCACGTCATAACATAATTATGAAAACTCAAAGTAGGAGAAATCGCTTCTCGCGGATTGTGGGAAGCTACTCCCAGAAGGCGCTGGTGCAGTGGTGTGTTTTGACACCACGTTATAACATAATTATGAAAACTCAAAGTAGGAGAAATCGCTTCTCGCGGATTGTGGAAAGCTACTCCCAGAAGGCGCTGGTGCAGTGGTGTGTTTTGACACCACGTTATAACATATGTATGAAAACTCAAAGTAGGAGAAATCGCTTCTCGCGGATTGTGGGAAGCTACTCCCAGAAGGCGCTGGTGCAGTGGTGTGCTTTGACACCACGTTATAACATAATTATGAAAACTCAAAGTAGGAGAAATCGCTTCTCGCGGATTGTGGGAAGCTACTTCCAGAAGGCGCTGGTGCAGTGGTGTGCTTTGACACCACGTAATAACATAATTATGAAAACTCAAAGTAGGAGAAATCGCTTCTCGCGAATTGTGGGAAGCTACTCCCAGAAGGCGCTGGTGCAGTGATGTGTTTTGATACCACGTTATAACATAATTATGAAAACTCAAAGTAGGAGAAATCGCTTCTCGCGGATTGTGGGAAGCTACTCCCAGAAGGCGCTGGTGCAGTGGTGTGTTTTGACACCACGTTATAACATAATTATGAAAACTCAAAGTAGGAGAAATCGCTTCTCGCGGATTGTGGGAAGCTACTCCCAGAAGGCGCTGGTGCAGTGGTGTGTTTTGACACCACGTTAAGACATAATTATGAAAACTCAAATTAGGAGAAATCGCTTCTCGCGGATTGTGGGAAGCTACTCCCAGAAGGCGCTGGTGCAGTGGTGTGTTTTGACACCACGTTATAACATAATTATGAAAACTCAAAGTAGAAGAAATCGCTTCTCGCGGATTGTGGGAAGCTACTCCCAGAAGGCGCTGGTGCAGTGGTGTGTTTTGACACCACGTTATAACATAATTATGAAAACTCAAATTAGGAGAAATCGCTTCTCGCGGATTGTGGGAAGCTACTCCCAGAAGGCGCTGGTGCAGTGGTGTGTTTTGACACCACGTTATAACATAATTATGAAAACTCAAAGTAGAAGAAATCGCTTCTCGCGGATTGTGGGAAGCTACTCCCAGAAGGCGCTGGTGCAGTGGTGTGTTTTGACACCACGTTATAACATAATTATGAAAACTCGAAGTAGGAGAAATCGCTTCTCGCGGATTGTGGGAAGCTACTCCCAGAAGGCGCTAGTGCAGTGGTGTGTTTTGACACCACGTTATAACATAATTATGAAAACTCGAAGTAGGAGAAATCGCTTCTCGCGGATTGTGGGAAGCTACTCCCAGAAGGCGCTGGTGCAGTGGTGTGTTTTGACACCACGTTATAACATAATTATGAAAACTCAAAGTAGGAGAAATCGCTTCTCACGGATTGTGGGAAGCTACTCCCAGAAGGCGCTGGTGCAGTGGTGTGTTTTGACACCACGTTATAACATAATTATGAAAACTCAAAGTAGGAGAAATCGCTTCTCGCGGATTGTGGAAAGCTACTCCCAGAAGGCGCTGGTGCAGTGGTGTGTTTTGACACCACGTAATAACATAATTATGAAAACTCAAAGTAGGAGAAATCGCTTCTCGCGAATTGTGGGAAGCTACTCCCAGAAGGCGCTGGTGCAGTGATGTGTTTTGATACCACGTTATAACATAATTATGAAAACTCAAAGTAGGAGAAATCGCTTCTCGCGGATTGTGGGAAGCTACTCCCAGAAGGCGCTGGTGCAGTGGTGTGTTTTGACACCACGTTATAACATAATTATGAAAACTCAAAGTAGGAGAAATCGCTTCTCGCGGATTGTGGGAAGCTACTCCCAGAAGGCGCTGGTGCAGTGGTGTGTTTTGACACCACGTTATAACATAATTATGAAAACTCAAAGTAGAAGAAATCGCTTCTCGCGGATTGTGGGAAGCTACTCCCAGAAGGCGCTGGTGCAGTGGTGTGTTTTGACACCACGTTATAACATAATTATGAAAACTCAAATTAGGAGAAATCGCTTCTCGCGGATTGTGGGAAGCTACTCCCAGAAGGCGCTGGTGCAGTGGTGTGTTTTGACACCACGTTATAACATAATTATGAAAACTCAAAGTAGAAGAAATCGCTTCTCGCGGATTGTGGGAAGCTACTCCCAGAAGGCGCTGGTGCAGTGGTGTGTTTTGACACCACGTTAAGACATAATTATGAAAACTCAAATTAGGAGAAATCGCTTCTCGCGGATTGTGGGAAGCTACTCCCAGAAGGCGCTGGTGCAGTGGTGTGTTTTGACACCACGTTATAACATAATTATGAAAACTCGAAGTAGGAGAAATCGCTTCTCGCGGATTGTGGGAAGCTACTCCCAGAAGGCGCTGGTGCAGTGGTGTGTTTTGACACCACGTTATAACATAATTATGAAAACTCAAAGTAGGAGAAATCGCTTCTCGCGGATTGTGGGAAGCTACTCCCAGAAGGCGCTGGTGCAGTGGTGTGTTTTGACACCACGTTATAACATAATTATGAAAACTCAAAGTAGGAGAAATCGCTTCTCACGGATTGTGGGAAGCTACTCCCAGAAGGCGCTGGTGCAGTGGTGTGTTTTGACACCACGTTATAACATAATTATGAAAACTCAAAGTAGGAGAAATCGCTTCTCGCGGATTGTGGAAAGCTACTCCCAGAAGGCGCTGGTGCAGTGGTGTGTTTTGACACCACGTTATAACATATGTATGAAAACTCAAAGTAGGAGAGGAGAAATCGCTTCTCGCGGATTGTGGGAAGCTACTCCCAGAAGGCGCTGGTGCAGTGGTGTGCTTTGACACCACGTTATAACATGATTATGAAAACTCAAAGTAGGAGAAATCGCTTCTCGCGGATTGTGGGAAGCTACTTCCAGAAGGCGCTGGTGCAGTGGTGTGCTTTGACACCACGTAATAACATAATTATGAAAACTCAAAGTAGGAGATATCGCTTCTCGCGGATTGTGGGAAGCTACTCCCAGAAGGCGCTGGTGCGGTGATGTGTTTTGATACCACGTTATAACATAATTATGAAAACTCAAAGTAGGAGAAATCGCTTCTCGCGGATTGTGGGAAGCTACTCCCAGAAGGCGCTGGTGCAGTGGTGTGTTTTGACACCACGTTATGACACAATTATGAAAACTCAAAGTAGGAGAAATCGCTTCTCGCGGATTGTGGAACGCTACTCCCAGAAGTCACTAGTGCAGTGGTGTGTTTTGACAACACGTTATAACATAATTATGAAAACTCAAAGTAGGAGAAATCGCTTCTCGCGGATTGTGGGAAGCTACTTCCAGAAGGCGCTGGTGCAGTGGTGTGTTTTGACACCTCGTTATAACATAATTATGAAAACTCAAAGTAGGAGAAATCGCTTCTCGCGGATTGTGGAAAGCTACTCCCAGAAGGCGCTGGTGCAGTGGTGTGTTTTGACACCACGTTATAACATAATTATGAAAACTCAAAGTAGGAGAAATCGCTTCTCGCGGATTGTGGAACGCTACTCCCAGAAGGCGCTGGTGCAGTGGTGTGTTTTGACACCACGTTATAACATAATTATGAAAACTCAAAGTAGGAGAAATCGCTTCTCGCGGATTGTGGGAAGCTACTCCCAGAAGGCGCTGGTGCAGTGGTGTGTTTTGACACCACGTTATGACATAATTATGAAAACTCAAAGTAGGAGAAATCGCTTCTCGCGGATTGTGGAACGCTACTCCCAGAAGTCACTAGTGCAGTGGTGTGTTTTGACACCACGTTATAACATAATTATGAAAACTCAAAGTAGGAGAAATCGCTTCTCGCGGATTGTGGGAAGCTACTCCCAGAAGGCGCTGGTGCAGTGGTGTGTTTTGACACCACGTCATAACATAATTATGAAAACTCAAAGTAGGAGAAATCGCTTCTCGCGGATTGTGGGAAGCTACTCCCAGAAGGCGCTGGTGCAGTGGTGTGTTTTGACACCACGTCATGACATAATTATGAAAACTCAAAGTAGGAGAAATCGCTTCTCGCGGATTGTGGGAAGCTACTCCCAGAAGGCGCTGGTGCAGTGGTGTGTTTTGACACCACGTTATAACATAATTATGAAAACTCAAAGTAGGAGAAATCGCTTCTCGCGGATTGTGGGAAGCTACTCCCAGAAGGCGCTGGTGCAGTGGTGTGTTTTGACACCACGTTATAACATAATTATGAAAACTCAAAGTAGGAGAAATCGCTTCTCGCGGATTGTGGAAAGCTACTCCCAGAAGGCGCTGGTGCAGTGGTGTGTTTTGACACCACGTTATAACATATGTATGAAAACTCAAAGTAGGAGAAATCGCTTCTCGCGGATTGTGGGAAACTACTCCCAGAAGGCGCTGGTGCAGTGGTGTGCTTTGACACCACGTTATAACATAATTATGAAAACTCAAAGTAGGAGAAATCGCTTCTCGCGGATTGTGGGAAGCTACTTCCAGAAGGCGCTGGTGCAGTGGTGTGCTTTGACACCACGTAATAACATAATTATGAAAACTCAAAGTAGGAGAAATCGCTTCTCGCGAATTGTGGGAAGCTACTCCCAGAAGGCGCTGGTGCAGTGATGTGTTTTGATACCACGTTATAACATAATTATGAAAACTCAAAGTAGGAGAAATCGCTTCTCGCGGATTGTGGGAAGCTACTCCCAGAAGGCGCTGGTGCAGTGGTGTGTTTTGACACCACGTTATAACATAATTATGAAAACTCAAAGTAGGAGAAATCGCTTCTCGCGGATTGTGGGAAGCTACTCCCAGAAGGCGCTGGTGCAGTGGTGTGTTTTGACACCACGTTAAGACATAATTATGAAAACTCAAATTAGGAGAAATCGCTTCTCGCGGATTGTGGGAAGCTACTCCCAGAAGGCGCTGGTGCAGTGGTGTGTTTTGACACCACGTTATAACATAATTATGAAAACTCAAAGTAGAAGAAATCGCTTCTCGCGGATTGTGGGAAGCTACTCCCAGAAGGCGCTGGTGCAGTGGTGTGTTTTGACACCACGTTATAACATAATTATGAAAACTCAAATTAGGAGAAATCGCTTCTCGCGGATTGTGGGAAGCTACTCCCAGAAGGCGCTGGTGCAGTGGTGTGTTTTGACACCACGTTATAACATAATTATGAAAACTCAAAGTAGGAGAAATCGCTTCTCACGGATTGTGGGAAGCTACTCCCAGAAGGCGCTGGTGCAGTGGTGTGTTTTGACACCACGTTATAACATAATTATGAAAACTCAAAGTAGGAGAAATCGCTTCTCGCGGATTGTGGGAAGCTACTCCCAGAAGGCGCTGGTGCAGTGGTGTGCTTTGACACCACGTTATAACATGATTATGAAAACTCAAAGTAGGAGAAATCGCTTCTCGCGGATTGTGGGAAGCTACTTCCAGAAGGCGCTGGTGCAGTGGTGTGTTTTGACACCACGTTAAGACATAATTATGAAAACTCAAATTAGGAGAAATCGCTTCTCGCGGATTGTGGGAAGCTACTCCCAGAAGGCGCTGGTGCAGTGGTGTGTTTTGACACCACGTTATAACATAATTATGAAAACTCAAAGTAGAAGAAATCGCTTCTCGCGGATTGTGGGAAGCTACTCCCAGAAGGCGCTGGTGCAGTGGTGTGTTTTGACACCACGTTATAACATAATTATGAAAACTCAAATTAGGAGAAATCGCTTCTCGCGGATTGTGGGAAGCTACTCCCAGAAGGCGCTGGTGCAGTGGTGTGTTTTGACACCACGTTATAACATAATTATGAAAACTCAAAGTAGAAGAAATCGCTTCTCGCGGATTGTGGGAAGCTACTCCCAGAAGGCGCTGGTGCAGTGGTGTGTTTTGACACCACGTTAAGACATAATTATGAAAACTCAAATTAGGAGAAATCGCTTCTCGCGGATTGTGGGAAGCTACTCCCAGAAGGCGCTGGTGCAGTGGTGTGTTTTGACACCACGTTATAACATAATTATGAAAACTCGAAGTAGGAGAAATCGCTTCTCGCGGATTGTGGGAAGCTACTCCCAGAAGGCGCTGGTGCAGTGGTGTGTTTTGACACCACGTTATAACATAATTATGAAAACTCAAAGTAGGAGAAATCGCTTCTCGCGGATTGTGGGAAGCTACTCCCAGAAGGCGCTGGTGCAGTGGTGTGTTTTGACACCACGTTATAACATAATTATGAAAACTCAAAGTAGAAGAAATCGCTTCTCGCGGATTGTGGGAAGCTACTCCCAGAAGGCGCTGGTGCAGTGGTGTGTTTTGACACCACGTTATAACATAATTATGAAAACTCAAATTAGGAGAAATCGCTTCTCGCGGATTGTGGGAAGCTACTCCCAGAAGGCGCTGGTGCAGTGGTGTGTTTTGACACCACGTTATAACATAATTATGAAAACTCAAAGTAGGAGAAATCGCTTCTCACGGATTGTGGGAAGCTACTCCCAGAAGGCGCTGGTGCAGTGGTGTGTTTTGACACCACGTTATAACATAATTATGAAAACTCAAAGTAGGAGAAATCGCTTCTCGCGGATTGTGGGAAGCTACTCCCAGAAGGCGCTGGTGCAGTGGTGTGCTTTGACACCACGTTATAACATGATTATGAAAACTCAAAGTAGGAGAAATCGCTTCTCGCGGATTGTGGGAAGCTACTTCCAGAAGGCGCTGGTGCAGTGGTGTGTTTTGACACCACGTTAAGACATAATTATGAAAACTCAAATTAGGAGAAATCGCTTCTCGCGGATTGTGGGAAGCTACTCCCAGAAGGCGCTGGTGCAGTGGTGTGTTTTGACACCACGTTATAACATAATTATGAAAACTCAAAGTAGAAGAAATCGCTTCTCGCGGATTGTGGGAAGCTACTCCCAGAAGGCGCTGGTGCAGTGGTGTGTTTTGACACCACGTTATAACATAATTATGAAAACTCAAATTAGGAGAAATCGCTTCTCGCGGATTGTGGGAAGCTACTCCCAGAAGGCGCTGGTGCAGTGGTGTGTTTTGACACCACGTTATAACATAATTATGAAAACTCAAAGTAGAAGAAATCGCTTCTCGCGGATTGTGGGAAGCTACTCCCAGAAGGCGCTGGTGCAGTGGTGTGTTTTGACACCACGTTAAGACATAATTATGAAAACTCAAATTAGGAGAAATCGCTTCTCGCGGATTGTGGGAAGCTACTCCCAGAAGGCGCTGGTGCAGTGGTGTGTTTTGACACCACGTTATAACATAATTATGAAAACTCGAAGTAGGAGAAATCGCTTCTCGCGGATTGTGGGAAGCTACTCCCAGAAGGCGCTGGTGCAGTGGTGTGTTTTGACACCACGTTATAACATAATTATGAAAACTCAAAGTAGGAGAAATCGCTTCTCGCGGATTGTGGGAAGCTACTCCCAGAAGGCGCTGGTGCAGTGGTGTGTTTTGACACCACGTTATAACATAATTATGAAAACTCAAAGTAGGAGAAATCGCTTCTCACGGATTGTGGGAAGCTACTCCCAGAAGGCGCTGGTGCAGTGGTGTGTTTTGACACCACGTTATAACATAATTATGAAAACTCAAAGTAGGAGAAATCGCTTCTCGCGGATTGTGGGAAGCTACTCCCAGAAGGCGCTGGTGCAGTGGTGTGCTTTGACACCACGTTATAACATGATTATGAAAACTCAAAGTAGGAGAAATCGCTTCTCGCGGATTGTGGGAAGCTACTTCCAGAAGGCGCTGGTGCAGTGGTGTGTTTTGACACCACGTTATAACATAATTATGAAAACTCAAAGTAGGAGAAATCGCTTCTCACGGATTGTGGGAAGCTACTCCCAGAAGGCGCTGGTGCAGTGGTGTGTTTTGACACCGCGTTATAACATAATTATGAAAACTCAAAGTAGGAGAAATCGCTTCTCGCGGATTGTGGGAAGCTACTCCCAGAAGGCGCTGGTGCAGTGGTGTGTTTTGACACCACGTTATAACATAATTATGAAAACTCAAAGTAGAAGAAATCGCTTCTCGCGGATTGTGGGAAGCTACTCCCAGAAGGCGCTGGTGCAGTGGTGTGTTTTGACACCACGTTAAGACATAATTATGAAAACTCAAATTAGGAGAAATCGCTTCTCGCGGATTGTGGGAAGCTACTCCCAGAAGGCGCTGGTGCAGTGGTGTGTTTTGACACCACGTTATAACATAATTATGAAAACTCAAAGTAGGAGAAATCGCTTCTCGCGGATTGTGGGAAGCTACTCCCAGAAGGCGCTGGTGCAGTGGTGTGTTTTGACACCACGTTATAACATAATTATGAAAACTCAAAGTAGGAGAAATCGCTTCTCACGGATTATGGGAAGCTGCTCCCAGAAGGCGCTGGTGCAGTGGTGTGTTTTGACACCACGTTATAACATAATTATGAAAACTCAAAGTAGGAGAAATCGCTTCTCACGGATTGTGGGAAGCTACTCCCAGAAGGCGCTGGTGCAGTGGTGTGTTTTGACACCACGTTATAACATGATTATGAAAACTCAAAGTAGGAGAAATCGCTTCTCGCGGATTGTGGGAAGCTACTCCCAGAAGGCGCTGGTGCAGTGGTGTGTTTTGACACCACGTTATAACATAATTATGAAAACTCAAAGTAGGAGAAATCGCTTCTCACGGATTGTGGGAAGCTACCCAGAAGGCGCTGGTGCAGTGGTGTGTTTTGACACCACGTTATAACATAATTATGAAAACTCAAAGTAGGAGAAATCGCTTCTCGCGGATTGTGGGAAGCTACTTCCAGAAGGCGCTGGTGCAGTGGTGTGCTTTGACACCACGTAATAACATAATTATGAAAACTCAAAGTAGGAGATATCGCTTCTCGCGGATTGTGGGAAGCTACTCCCAGAAGGCGCTGGTGCGGTGATGTGTTTTGATACCACGTTATAACATAATTATGAAAACTCAAAGTAGGAGAAATCGCTTCTCGCGGATTGTGGGAAGCTACTCCCAGAAGGCGCTGGTGCAGTGGTGTGTTTTGACACCACGTTATGACACAATTATGAAAACTCAAAGTAGGAGAAATCGCTTCTCGCGGATTGTGGAACGCTACTCCCAGAAGTCACTAGTGCAGTGGTGTGTTTTGACAACACGTTATAACATAATTATGAAAACTCAAAGTAGGAGAAATCGCTTCTCGCGGATTGTGGGAAGCTACTCCCAGAAGGCGCTGGTGCAGTGGTGTGTTTTGACACCACGTTATAACATAATTATGAAAACTCAAAGTAGGAGAAATCGCTTCTCGCGGATTGTGGAAAGCTACTCCCAGAAGGCGCTGGTGCAGTGGTGTGTTTTGACACCACGTTATAACATAATTATGAAAACTCAAAGTAGGAGAAATCGCTTCTCGCGGATTGTGGAACGCTACTCCCAGAAGGCGCTGGTGCAGTGGTGTGTTTTGACACCACGTTATAACATAATTATGAAAACTCAAAGTAGGAGAAATCGCTTCTCGCGGATTGTGGGAAGCTACTCCCAGAAGGCGCTGGTGCGGTGATGTGTTTTGATACCACGTTATAACATAATTATGAAAACTCAAAGTAGGAGAAATCGCTTCTCGCGGATTGTGGGAAGCTACTCCCAGAAGGCGCTGGTGCAGTGGTGTGTTTTGACACCACGTTATAACATAATTATGAAAACTCAAAGTAGGAGAAATCGCTTCTCGCGGATTGTGGAAAGCTACTCCCAGAAGGCGCTGGTGCAGTGGTGTGTTTTGACACCACGTTATAACATATGTATGAAAACTCAAAGTAGGAGAGGAGAAATCGCTTCTCGCGGATTGTGGGAAGCTACTCCCAGAAGGCGCTGGTGCAGTGGTGTGCTTTGACACCACGTAATAACATAATTATGAAAACTCAAAGTAGGAGAAATCGCTTCTCGCGGATTGTGGGAAGCTACTTCCAGAAGGCGCTGGTGCAGTGGTGTGCTTTGACACCACGTTATAACATAATTATGAAAACTCAAAGTAGGAGATATCGCTTCTCGCGGATTGTGGGAAGCTACTCCCAGAAGGCGCTGGTGCAGTGGTGTGCTTTGACACCACGTTATAACATAATTATGAAAACTCAAAGTAGGAGATATCGCTTCTCGCGGATTGTGGGAAGCTACTCCCAGAAGGCGCTGGTGCGGTGATGTGTTTTGATACCACGTTATAACATAATTATGAAAACTCAAAGTAGGAGAAATCGCTTCTCGCGGATTGTGGGAAGCTACTCCCAGAAGGCGCTGGTGCAGTGGTGTGTTTTGACACCACGTTATAACATAATTATGAAAACTCAAAGTAGGAGAAATCGCTTCTCGCGGATTGTGGAAAGCTACTCCCAGAAGGCGCTGGTGCAGTGGTGTGTTTTGACACCACGTTATAACATATGTATGAAAACTCAAAGTAGGAGAGGAGAAATCGCTTCTCGCGGATTGTGGGAAGCTACTCCCAGAAGGCGCTGGTGCAGTGGTGTGCTTTGACACCACGTAATAACATAATTATGAAAACTCAAAGTAGGAGATATCGCTTCTCGCGGATTGTGGGAAGCTACTCCCAGAAGGCGCTGGTGCGGTGATGTGTTTTGATACCACGTTATAACATAATTATGAAAACTCAAAGTAGGAGAAATCGCTTCTCGCGGATTGTGGGAAGCTACTCCCAGAAGGCGCTGGTGCAGTGGTGTGTTTTGACACCACGTTATGACACAATTATGAAAACTCAAAGTAGGAGAAATCGCTTCTCGCGGATTGTGGAACGCTACTCCCAGAAGGCGCTGGTGCAGTGGTGTGTTTTGACACCACGTTATAACATAATTATGAAAACTCAAAGTAGGAGAAATCGCTTCTCGCGGATTGTGGGAAGCTACTCCCAGAAGGCGCTGGTGCAGTGGTGTGTTTTGACACCACGTTATAACATAATTATGAAAACTCAAAGTAGGAGAAATCGCTTCTCGCGGATTGTGGGAAGCTACTCCCAGAAGGCGCTGGTGCAGTGGTGTGTTTTGACACCACGTCATAACATAATTATGAAAACTCAAAGTAGGAGAAATCGCTTCTCGCGGATTGTGGGAAGCTACTCCCAGAAGGCGCTGGTGCAGTGGTGTGTTTTGACACCACGTCATGACATAATTATGAAAACTCAAAGTAGGAGAAATCGCTTCTCGCGGATTGTGGGAAGCTACTCCCAGAAGGCGCTGGTGCAGTGGTGTGTTTTGACACCACGTTATAACATAATTATGAAAACTCAAAGTAGGAGAAATCGCTTCTCGCGGATTGTGGGAAGCTACTCCCAGAAGGCGCTGGTGCAGTGGTGTGTTTTGACACCACGTTATAACATAATTATGAAAACTCAAAGTAGGAGAAATCGCTTCTCGCGGATTGTGGAAAGCTACTCCCAGAAGGCGCTGGTGCAGTGGTGTGTTTTGACACCACGTTATAACATATGTATGAAAACTCAAAGTAGGAGAAATCGCTTCTCGCGGATTGTGGGAAGCTACTCCCAGAAGGCGCTGGTGCAGTGGTGTGCTTTGACACCACGTTATAACATAATTATGAAAACTCAAAGTAGGAGAAATCGCTTCTCGCGGATTGTGGGAAGCTACTTCCAGAAGGCGCTGGTGCAGTGGTGTGCTTTGACACCACGTAATAACATAATTATGAAAACTCAAAGTAGGAGAAATCGCTTCTCGCGAATTGTGGGAAGCTACTCCCAGAAGGCGCTGGTGCAGTGATGTGTTTTGATACCACGTTATAACATAATTATGAAAACTCAAAGTAGGAGAAATCGCTTCTCGCGGATTGTGGGAAGCTACTCCCAGAAGGCGCTGGTGCAGTGGTGTGCTTTGACACCACGTAATAACATAATTATGAAAACTCAAAGTAGGAGAAATCGCTTCTCGCGGATTGTGGGAAGCTACTTCCAGAAGGCGCTGGTGCAGTGGTGTGCTTTGACACCACGTTATAACATAATTATGAAAACTCAAAGTAGGAGATATCGCTTCTCGCGGATTGTGGGAAGCTACTCCCAGAAGGCGCTGGTGCAGTGGTGTGCTTTGACACCACGTTATAACATAATTATGAAAACTCAAAGTAGGAGATATCGCTTCTCGCGGATTGTGGGAAGCTACTCCCAGAAGGCGCTGGTGCGGTGATGTGTTTTGATACCACGTTATAACATAATTATGAAAACTCAAAGTAGGAGAAATCGCTTCTCGCGGATTGTGGGAAGCTACTCCCAGAAGGCGCTGGTGCAGTGGTGTGTTTTGACACCACGTTATAACATAATTATGAAAACTCAAAGTAGGAGAAATCGCTTCTCGCGGATTGTGGAAAGCTACTCCCAGAAGGCGCTGGTGCAGTGGTGTGTTTTGACACCACGTTATAACATATGTATGAAAACTCAAAGTAGGAGAGGAGAAATCGCTTCTCGCGGATTGTGGGAAGCTACTCCCAGAAGGCGCTGGTGCAGTGGTGTGCTTTGACACCACGTAATAACATAATTATGAAAACTCAAAGTAGGAGATATCGCTTCTCGCGGATTGTGGGAAGCTACTCCCAGAAGGCGCTGGTGCGGTGATGTGTTTTGATACCACGTTATAACATAATTATGAAAACTCAAAGTAGGAGAAATCGCTTCTCGCGGATTGTGGGAAGCTACTCCCAGAAGGCGCTGGTGCAGTGGTGTGTTTTGACACCACGTTATGACACAATTATGAAAACTCAAAGTAGGAGAAATCGCTTCTCGCGGATTGTGGAACGCTACTCCCAGAAGGCGCTGGTGCAGTGGTGTGTTTTGACACCACGTTATAACATAATTATGAAAACTCAAAGTAGGAGAAATCGCTTCTCGCGGATTGTGGGAAGCTACTCCCAGAAGGCGCTGGTGCAGTGGTGTGTTTTGACACCACGTTATAACATAATTATGAAAACTCAAAGTAGGAGAAATCGCTTCTCGCGGATTGTGGGAAGCTACTCCCAGAAGGCGCTGGTGCAGTGGTGTGTTTTGACACCACGTCATAACATAATTATGAAAACTCAAAGTAGGAGAAATCGCTTCTCGCGGATTGTGGGAAGCTACTCCCAGAAGGCGCTGGTGCAGTGGTGTGTTTTGACACCACGTCATGACATAATTATGAAAACTCAAAGTAGGAGAAATCGCTTCTCGCGGATTGTGGGAAGCTACTCCCAGAAGGCGCTGGTGCAGTGGTGTGTTTTGACACCACGTTATAACATAATTATGAAAACTCAAAGTAGGAGAAATCGCTTCTCGCGGATTGTGGGAAGCTACTCCCAGAAGGCGCTGGTGCAGTGGTGTGTTTTGACACCACGTTATAACATAATTATGAAAACTCAAAGTAGGAGAAATCGCTTCTCGCGGATTGTGGAAAGCTACTCCCAGAAGGCGCTGGTGCAGTGGTGTGTTTTGACACCACGTTATAACATATGTATGAAAACTCAAAGTAGGAGAAATCGCTTCTCGCGGATTGTGGGAAGCTACTCCCAGAAGGCGCTGGTGCAGTGGTGTGCTTTGACACCACGTTATAACATAATTATGAAAACTCAAAGTAGGAGAAATCGCTTCTCGCGGATTGTGGGAAGCTACTTCCAGAAGGCGCTGGTGCAGTGGTGTGCTTTGACACCACGTAATAACATAATTATGAAAACTCAAAGTAGGAGAAATCGCTTCTCGCGAATTGTGGGAAGCTACTCCCAGAAGGCGCTGGTGCAGTGATGTGTTTTGATACCACGTTATAACATAATTATGAAAACTCAAAGTAGGAGAAATCGCTTCTCGCGGATTGTGGGAAGCTACTCCCAGAAGGCGCTGGTGCAGTGGTGTGTTTTGACACCACGTTATAACATAATTATGAAAACTCAAAGTAGGAGAAATCGCTTCTCGCGGATTGTGGGAAGCTACTCCCAGAAGGCGCTGGTGCAGTGGTGTGTTTTGACACCACGTTAAGACATAATTATGAAAACTCAAATTAGGAGAAATCGCTTCTCGCGGATTGTGGGAAGCTACTCCCAGAAGGCGCTGGTGCAGTGGTGTGTTTTGACACCACGTTATAACATAATTATGAAAACTCAAAGTAGAAGAAATCGCTTCTCGCGGATTGTGGGAAGCTACTCCCAGAAGGCGCTGGTGCAGTGGTGTGTTTTGACACCACGTTATAACATAATTATGAAAACTCAAATTAGGAGAAATCGCTTCTCGCGGATTGTGGGAAGCTACTCCCAGAAGGCGCTGGTGCAGTGGTGTGTTTTGACACCACGTTATAACATAATTATGAAAACTCAAAGTAGAAGAAATCGCTTCTCGCGGATTGTGGGAAGCTACTCCCAGAAGGCGCTGGTGCAGTGGTGTGTTTTGACACCACGTTATAACATAATTATGAAAACTCGAAGTAGGAGAAATCGCTTCTCGCGGATTGTGGGAAGCTACTCCCAGAAGGCGCTAGTGCAGTGGTGTGTTTTGACACCACGTTATAACATAATTATGAAAACTCGAAGTAGGAGAAATCGCTTCTCGCGGATTGTGGGAAGCTACTCCCAGAAGGCGCTGGTGCAGTGGTGTGTTTTGACACCACGTTATAACATAATTATGAAAACTCAAAGTAGGAGAAATCGCTTCTCACGGATTGTGGGAAGCTACTCCCAGAAGGCGCTGGTGCAGTGGTGTGTTTTGACACCACGTTATAACATAATTATGAAAACTCAAAGTAGGAGAAATCGCTTCTCGCGGATTGTGGAAAGCTACTCCCAGAAGGCGCTGGTGCAGTGGTGTGTTTTGACACCACGTAATAACATAATTATGAAAACTCAAAGTAGGAGAAATCGCTTCTCGCGAATTGTGGGAAGCTACTCCCAGAAGGCGCTGGTGCAGTGATGTGTTTTGATACCACGTTATAACATAATTATGAAAACTCAAAGTAGGAGAAATCGCTTCTCGCGGATTGTGGGAAGCTACTCCCAGAAGGCGCTGGTGCAGTGGTGTGTTTTGACACCACGTTATAACATAATTATGAAAACTCAAAGTAGGAGAAATCGCTTCTCGCGGATTGTGGGAAGCTACTCCCAGAAGGCGCTGGTGCAGTGGTGTGTTTTGACACCACGTTATAACATAATTATGAAAACTCAAAGTAGAAGAAATCGCTTCTCGCGGATTGTGGGAAGCTACTCCCAGAAGGCGCTGGTGCAGTGGTGTGTTTTGACACCACGTTATAACATAATTATGAAAACTCAAATTAGGAGAAATCGCTTCTCGCGGATTGTGGGAAGCTACTCCCAGAAGGCGCTGGTGCAGTGGTGTGTTTTGACACCACGTTATAACATAATTATGAAAACTCAAAGTAGAAGAAATCGCTTCTCGCGGATTGTGGGAAGCTACTCCCAGAAGGCGCTGGTGCAGTGGTGTGTTTTGACACCACGTTAAGACATAATTATGAAAACTCAAATTAGGAGAAATCGCTTCTCGCGGATTGTGGGAAGCTACTCCCAGAAGGCGCTGGTGCAGTGGTGTGTTTTGACACCACGTTATAACATAATTATGAAAACTCGAAGTAGGAGAAATCGCTTCTCGCGGATTGTGGGAAGCTACTCCCAGAAGGCGCTGGTGCAGTGGTGTGTTTTGACACCACGTTATAACATAATTATGAAAACTCAAAGTAGGAGAAATCGCTTCTCGCGGATTGTGGGAAGCTACTCCCAGAAGGCGCTGGTGCAGTGGTGTGTTTTGACACCACGTTATAACATAATTATGAAAACTCAAAGTAGGAGAAATCGCTTCTCACGGATTGTGGGAAGCTACTCCCAGAAGGCGCTGGTGCAGTGGTGTGTTTTGACACCACGTTATAACATAATTATGAAAACTCAAAGTAGGAGAAATCGCTTCTCGCGGATTGTGGAAAGCTACTCCCAGAAGGCGCTGGTGCAGTGGTGTGTTTTGACACCACGTTATAACATATGTATGAAAACTCAAAGTAGGAGAGGAGAAATCGCTTCTCGCGGATTGTGGGAAGCTACTCCCAGAAGGCGCTGGTGCAGTGGTGTGCTTTGACACCACGTTATAACATGATTATGAAAACTCAAAGTAGGAGAAATCGCTTTTCGCGGATTGTGGGAAGCTACTTCCAGAAGGCGCTGGTGCAGTGGTGTGCTTTGACACCACGTAATAACATAATTATGAAAACTCAAAGTAGGAGATATCGCTTCTCGCGGATTGTGGGAAGCTACTCCCAGAAGGCGCTGGTGCGGTGATGTGTTTTGATACCACGTTATAACATAATTATGAAAACTCAAAGTAGGAGAAATCGCTTCTCGCGGATTGTGGGAAGCTACTCCCAGAAGGCGCTGGTGCAGTGGTGTGTTTTGACACCACGTTATGACACAATTATGAAAACTCAAAGTAGGAGAAATCGCTTCTCGCGGATTGTGGAACGCTACTCCCAGAAGTCACTAGTGCAGTGGTGTGTTTTGACAACACGTTATAACATAAATATGAAAACTCAAAGTAGGAGAAATCGCTTCTCGCGGATTGTGGGAAGCTACTTCCAGAAGGCGCTGGTGCAGTGGTGTGTTTTGACACCTCGTTATAACATAATTATGAAAACTCAAAGTAGGAGAAATCGCTTCTCGCGGATTGTGGAAAGCTACTCCCAGAAGGCGCTGGTGCAGTGGTGTGTTTTGACACCACGTTATAACATAATTATGAAAACTCAAAGTAGGAGAAATCGCTTCTCGCGGATTGTGGAACGCTACTCCCAGAAGGCGCTGGTGCAGTGGTGTGTTTTGACACCACGTTATAACATAATTATGAAAACTCAAAGTAGGAGAAATCGCTTCTCGCGGATTGTGGGAAGCTACTCCCAGAAGGCGCTGGTGCAGTGGTGTGTTTTGACACCACGTTATGACATAATTATGAAAACTCAAAGTAGGAGAAATCGCTTCTCGCGGATTGTGGAACGCTACTCCCAGAAGTCACTAGTGCAGTGGTGTGTTTTGACACCACGTTATAACATAATTATGAAAACTCAAAGTAGGAGAAATCGCTTCTCGCGGATTGTGGGAAGCTACTCCCAGAAGGCGCTGGTGCAGTGGTGTGTTTTGACACCACGTCATAACATAATTATGAAAACTCAAAGTAGGAGAAATCGCTTCTCGCGGATTGTGGGAAGCTACTCCCAGAAGGCGCTGGTGCAGTGGTGTGTTTTGACACCACGTCATGACATAATTATGAAAACTCAAAGTAGGAGAAATCGCTTCTCGCGGATTGTGGGAAGCTACTCCCAGAAGGCGCTGGTGCAGTGGTGTGTTTTGACACCACGTTATAACATAATTATGAAAACTCAAAGTAGGAGAAATCGCTTCTCGCGGATTGTGGGAAGCTACTCCCAGAAGGCGCTGGTGCAGTGGTGTGTTTTGACACCACGTTATAACATAATTATGAAAACTCAAAGTAGGAGAAATCGCTTCTCGCGGATTGTGGAAAGCTACTCCCAGAAGGCGCTGGTGCAGTGGTGTGTTTTGACACCACGTTATAACATATGTATGAAAACTCAAAGTAGGAGAAATCGCTTCTCGCGGATTGTGGGAAGCTACTCCCAGAAGGCGCTGGTGCAGTGGTGTGCTTTGACACCACGTTATAACATAATTATGAAAACTCAAAGTAGGAGAAATCGCTTCTCGCGGATTGTGGGAAGCTACTTCCAGAAGGCGCTGGTGCAGTGGTGTGCTTTGACACCACGTAATAACATAATTATGAAAACTCAAAGTAGGAGAAATCGCTTCTCGCGAATTGTGGGAAGCTACTCCCAGAAGGCGCTGGTGCAGTGATGTGTTTTGATACCACGTTATAACATAATTATGAAAACTCAAAGTAGGAGAAATCGCTTCTCGCGGATTGTGGGAAGCTACTCCCAGAAGGCGCTGGTGCAGTGGTGTGTTTTGACACCACGTTATAACATAATTATGAAAACTCAAAGTAGGAGAAATCGCTTCTCGCGGATTGTGGGAAGCTACTCCCAGAAGGCGCTGGTGCAGTGGTGTGTTTTGACACCACGTTAAGACATAATTATGAAAACTCAAATTAGGAGAAATCGCTTCTCGCGGATTGTGGGAAGCTACTCCCAGAAGGCGCTGGTGCAGTGGTGTGTTTTGACACCACGTTATAACATAATTATGAAAACTCAAAGTAGAAGAAATCGCTTCTCGCGGATTGTGGGAAGCTACTCCCAGAAGGCGCTGGTGCAGTGGTGTGTTTTGACACCACGTTATAACATAATTATGAAAACTCAAATTAGGAGAAATCGCTTCTCGCGGATTGTGGGAAGCTACTCCCAGAAGGCGCTGGTGCAGTGGTGTGTTTTGACACCACGTTATAACATAATTATGAAAACTCAAAGTAGGAGAAATCGCTTCTCACGGATTGTGGGAAGCTACTCCCAGAAGGCGCTGGTGCAGTGGTGTGTTTTGACACCACGTTATAACATAATTATGAAAACTCAAAGTAGGAGAAATCGCTTCTCGCGGATTGTGGGAAGCTACTCCCAGAAGGCGCTGGTGCAGTGGTGTGCTTTGACACCACGTTATAACATGATTATGAAAACTCAAAGTAGGAGAAATCGCTTCTCGCGGATTGTGGGAAGCTACTTCCAGAAGGCGCTGGTGCAGTGGTGTGTTTTGACACCACGTTAAGACATAATTATGAAAACTCAAATTAGGAGAAATCGCTTCTCGCGGATTGTGGGAAGCTACTCCCAGAAGGCGCTGGTGCAGTGGTGTGTTTTGACACCACGTTATAACATAATTATGAAAACTCAAAGTAGAAGAAATCGCTTCTCGCGGATTGTGGGAAGCTACTCCCAGAAGGCGCTGGTGCAGTGGTGTGTTTTGACACCACGTTATAACATAATTATGAAAACTCAAATTAGGAGAAATCGCTTCTCGCGGATTGTGGGAAGCTACTCCCAGAAGGCGCTGGTGCAGTGGTGTGTTTTGACACCACGTTATAACATAATTATGAAAACTCAAAGTAGAAGAAATCGCTTCTCGCGGATTGTGGGAAGCTACTCCCAGAAGGCGCTGGTGCAGTGGTGTGTTTTGACACCACGTTAAGACATAATTATGAAAACTCAAATTAGGAGAAATCGCTTCTCGCGGATTGTGGGAAGCTACTCCCAGAAGGCGCTGGTGCAGTGGTGTGTTTTGACACCACGTTATAACATAATTATGAAAACTCGAAGTAGGAGAAATCGCTTCTCGCGGATTGTGGGAAGCTACTCCCAGAAGGCGCTGGTGCAGTGGTGTGTTTTGACACCACGTTATAACATAATTATGAAAACTCAAAGTAGGAGAAATCGCTTCTCGCGGATTGTGGGAAGCTACTCCCAGAAGGCGCTGGTGCAGTGGTGTGTTTTGACACCACGTTATAACATAATTATGAAAACTCAAAGTAGGAGAAATCGCTTCTCACGGATTGTGGGAAGCTACTCCCAGAAGGCGCTGGTGCAGTGGTGTGTTTTGACACCACGTTATAACATAATTATGAAAACTCAAAGTAGGAGAAATCGCTTCTCGCGGATTGTGGGAAGCTACTCCCAGAAGGCGCTGGTGCAGTGGTGTGCTTTGACACCACGTTATAACATGATTATGAAAACTCAAAGTAGGAGAAATCGCTTCTCGCGGATTGTGGGAAGCTACTTCCAGAAGGCGCTGGTGCAGTGGTGTGTTTTGACACCACGTTATAACATAATTATGAAAACTCAAAGTAGGAGAAATCGCTTCTCACGGATTGTGGGAAGCTACTCCCAGAAGGCGCTGGTGCAGTGGTGTGTTTTGACACCACGTTATAACATAATTATGAAAACTCAAAGTAGGAGAAATCGCTTCTCGCGGATTGTGGGAAGCTACTCCCAGAAGGCGCTGGTGCAGTGGTGTGTTTTGACACCACGTTATAACATAATTATGAAAACTCAAAGTAGAAGAAATCGCTTCTCGCGGATTGTGGGAAGCTACTCCCAGAAGGCGCTGGTGCAGTGGTGTGTTTTGACACCACGTTAAGACATAATTATGAAAACTCAAATTAGGAGAAATCGCTTCTCGCGGATTGTGGGAAGCTACTCCCAGAAGGCGCTGGTGCAGTGGTGTGTTTTGACACCACGTTATAACATAATTATGAAAACTCAAAGTAGGAGAAATCGCTTCTCGCGGATTGTGGGAAGCTACTCCCAGAAGGCGCTGGTGCAGTGGTGTGTTTTGACACCACGTTATAACATAATTATGAAAACTCAAAGTAGGAGAAATCGCTTCTCACGGATTATGGGAAGCTGCTCCCAGAAGGCGCTGGTGCAGTGGTGTGTTTTGACACCACGTTATAACATAATTATGAAAACTCAAAGTAGGAGAAATCGCTTCTCACGGATTGTGGGAAGCTACTCCCAGAAGGCGCTGGTGCAGTGGTGTGTTTTGACACCACGTTATAACATGATTATGAAAACTCAAAGTAGGAGAAATCGCTTCTCGCGGATTGTGGGAAGCTACTTCCAGAAGGCCTCACCCTACAGATATGCCGTAATAAATTGTTGATGTTGTTACGCTGTCTGTTATAGATACTGGACTTTTGGGATGTGGCTACAACCAGTAGTGGACAGGTGAGGGGAAGAGGGGGTCTTGGCTGTCGTGGTATCTCGGCTTCTGTCTGTCGTCGTACCAGCCAGAGTAGACTGGCAGGATTTGGTTATCGAATGATTGTGTATCAGTATATCTAACACCACTGAACCACCGCAACCGCACACTCATCTCTTCCCGTGTAGGAAACGACGATTCCTCGTTCCCATCTCCCTACCTCTCTCTCTCCCTCTCTCTCTCCCTTCCCCTCTCTCTCCCTATCCTCTCTCTCTCTCTCCCTACCCCTTTCTTAATCTCCCCCTACCTCCACGACTATCGTGGATAGGAGGGAGTCTTGGGCGGCGCGACGATGGAGATCCCAACCCGACTATCGGGTTGGGTGAAGGCTCCTACCACGACTATCGTGGATAGGAGGGAGTCTTGGGCGGCGCGACGATGGAGATCCCAACCCGACTATCGGGTTGGGTGAAGGCTCCTACCACGACTATCGTGGATAGGAGGGAGTCTTGGGCGGCGCGACGATGGAGATCCCAACCCGACTATCGGGTTGGGTGAAGGCTCCTACCACGACTATCGTGGATAGGAGGGAGTCTTGGTCCGCGCGACGATGGAGATCCCAACCCGACTATCGGGTTGGGTGAAGGCTGCTACCACGACTATCGTGGATAGGAGGGAGTCTTGGGCGGCGCGACGATGGAGATCCCAACCCGACTATCGGGTTGGGTGAAGGCTCCTACCACGACTATCGTGGATAGGAGGGAGTCTTGGGCGGCGCGACGATGGAGATCCCAACCCGACTATCGGGTTGGGTGAAGGCTCCTACCACGACTATCGTGGATAGGAGGGAGTCTTGGGCGGCGCGACGATGGAGATCCCAACCCGACTATCGGGTTGGGTGAAGGCTCCTACCACGACTATCGTGGATAGGAGGGAGTCTTGGTCCGCGCGACGATGGAGATCCCAACCCGACTATCGGGTTGGGTGAAGGCTCCTACCACGACTATCGTGGATAGGAGGGAGTCTTGGGCGGCGCGACGATGGAGATCCCAACCCGACTATCGGGTTGGGTGAAGGCTCCTACCACGACTATCGTGGATAGGAGTCTTGGGCGGCGCGACGATGGAGATCCCAACCCGACTATCGGGTTGGGTGAAGGCTCCTACCACGACTATCGTGGATAGGAGGGAGTCTTGGGCGGCGCGACGATGGAGATCCCAACCCGACTATCGGGTTGGGTGAAGGCTCCTACCACGACCGTGGACAAGCAAATTTGAGAATCAAAGGCTGATTGTTACTAATTTATTTGTTCCTAAATGTTGTTTATTCCATATATATAAATCGAATCGAAGTACGAGAATGTAAGTACGAGAATCTATTTGTAATTGTATCGTTGTCTCCTAATGAAAAGAGGCAACAGTGGAATGGTGATCTCCTAGTAATTGGTAGATGACCCTACCGGCAGCGTCACGCCGAACATCTACATCGGTGCGCCTGAAAGAGGCTCTCTCTCTATCTATCTATCTCTCTATCTCTCCCTTTCTCTTTGTCTCTCATCTCCCTTCCTCCCTCCCTCCCTCCTTCCCTTCCTCTCTCTCCCTTACTCTATATCTGTCTCTCTCTCTCACCTCCCTCCATCTTTCTCTCCCTCTCTTCCTCTCCCTGTCTCTTCGTCTCTCTCTCTCTCTCTCTCTCTCTCTCTCTCTCATCTCCCTACGACTCCCCCTCTCCCTCTCTCTCTCTTTCTCTCTCTCTCTCTATTTCTCTCTCTCATCTCCCTCTCTCGCTTTCTCTCTCTCCCTACCCCTACCCCTCCCTCTCCCTCCTCCTCCCTCTCCCTCCCTAATATCGATTGATGATCGCGAATCAATAATCAATCAATATCACACCTCAGCGGCGTTCTTGGTAGGTGGCGGACAAAAAGTCAGGTGGCGGACAAAAGGGTGAACTTGATGGCGTTGTTGCAGCTCGTCTTGTGCTCATTGGAGCCGTAGAACGGGCGGCACACCTGAGAAAGAAGTTTGAGAGAGGGAAGGAGAGAGAAATAGAGAAAAAGAAAGAGAGAGGGAGAGAGAGGGAGAGATAAAGTGAGAGAGAATGGGAGACAAACAGACAAAGAGAGAATGAGAAAGAGCACCCACATCCATCTCGTCCCTCTCTTGCTTCTCCATCCGCACACTGTACCGCTGGGTGGCGGAAAGGGAGCGAACCACGCGAGCCCCGCGAACGCCACCTAAATGCTCGTCATCTGTTTGTCATCGGTCTGTCATCACACTCCTGTCACCACATAATCTGTCTGCCATAACATCTGTCATCACATAATCTGTATGTCATCACAACATCTTTCTGCCATCACATCATCTTCCTGTCATTACATCATCTGTCTGTCATCACATCATCTGTCTGTCATCACAACTGTCATATCAGATGTCATCATGCCACTACTTCACGTATGATGGTCCCGATCCGTATATTACATGGTCACTTCACGACTCGAAACGAATGATCGGCAGAACGGTAACGGTAGCCGAAACAAACACGAATATTACGCAACGTCATAACTACGACTACAACTAAACATGGAAAAGCCTATCTCCCATCTCCTATCTCCTATCTCCTTCTCTCTCCCTACCGCTCTCCCCCCCCCTCTCTCCCTACCTATCTCCCTCCCTCTCTTCCTCTTCCTATCTCTCTCCCTCTACTCTCTCTCCCTCTACCTATCTACATATCACCCTCTCTCTCTTCCTACCTCTCTCTCTTCCTCCCTCTCTCTCTTTTCCTCTCTCTCTCCCTACTTCTCTCTCCTTTTCTCTTCCTCCCTCTTTCCCTCCACTTCTCCCTCTCTCCCCCCTCTCGCTCCCTACCTATCTCCCTACCTATCTCCCTCCTTCTCTTCCTCTTCCTATCTCTCTCCCTCTACTCTCTCTCCCTCTACCTATCTACATATCACCCTCTCTCTCTCTTCCTACCTCTCTCTCTCTCTCTCCCTCTCCCTCCCTCCTTCCCTCTCTTTCTCCCTCCCTTCCTCTCTCTCTCTCTCTCTCTCTCTCTCTCTCTCTCTCTCCCACCTCCGCCTCCCTCACTCCCGTTTTCTTCTGCCCCTCCTTGTGTGAGAGTTTTTCGCGGCCGTCCTCGAAACGTGTCATCACCGTCTCAACCTGAACACACCGTATGTCCAAGTACCCGAACGCCAATTCAATCTACCGTACCCCTACCGTACCTTCTCGCGGGTGACCAGACAGTTGGGATCGGCGGCGGCGCGGTGCTGCGGCATGCCCGTGAAGTGGCACTCGTTACGGCGCGGCGGCCTGAGAATTCAAAGTATCGTAACCCAAAAGACAAGTACCGTACCTCTCAGCGCGCACGAGCACTTCGCTACTCACCGCATCACAGGCGTTTCGAGCGCCGGAGACTGAAAATACGGTAAGTATCGAATCACTGACACGATAGCTACAGTAACTCACACAACGAGTCGGCCGGGCAGCGGTGCGCACAACACGGCTCGGCTCAATCGCGTTTACCGACTAGAAAGACCACTGGTTACTGTAGGTACAGTACTCCTAAGATTACCGTACGTTGAGACTCGTCTTGATGGTACGCCGCCTCGTCAATGCAGCCGCCCTGAAGTGAGGGCACGATGCATACAGTTTACGGTAGGGTACCATAAGGAATACGGTACTTACGCATTTCACAGTGCCGTTGATGTCGTATATGCAGCTGGCACAGCTGCGATGGTTAGAAGGGTAGTTTCTGAAAAGTAGGGATAGGAAACGACAGAAGAGGGGGAGGAGGAGGAAGAGGACTGAGCCGGAGGTGGAGGGGGGAGGAGGAGCTGGAGAAGGAGAAGCAGCAGATGCAGTCAGCACCTTGCTTGGATGCGGGTGACCTTGTGGTGGTGCATGTTGCGCCGCGCTCTCCGGGAACTGAGTCAGTATAAATGACCCACTCTCCTCCTCGCAACCACAGGATGACAGCTCTTCAGACGGGGGGCGTGGCATTCCGAGTATCTACCAGTAATTTTCAAATGAGTGAGGACATGAAATGAACTCATCGAAACTCTTCAACCAAAATAGTGGTGCCCTGCTAGTACTTGAAGGGATAGATGACACTGTCGGCCGCGTCGCAACTCGCGCGCGCACGGCCAACTTCACACATCAGGTCGCGAGTCGCCTCAAAGACAGATGAACATATTCAAATTTCTATCCATCTGGGCTCTCCACCTACCGGACACTCTGAGTTTTCGGACACTCTGCGCACCGGCGATGGGGGATAAAATCATGCGGACACTCTGGGCAGCAAAAAGGAAAAAAAACTAGTGGTTTTGAGTGAAAAACGCGCGGACACTCTGCGTGTCATCGCACACTGGGGTGGAAACTAATGGTGTGACCCATTGATAAAACCGTATGCATTAATGCTTCTCAGTGTCGCCGGTCGAGCGAGACGGAAGAGTACTGTTATTAGTGTTATTTTTATTTTTATTATTATATATTATATATTATCACAAGGCATATTGTTCTTCAAATTAATTTTGTTAAATATATGAATATGTTATGTTTATTCCATATTCACACCAAGGAAATTTTTGAAGATGACATGACAAACTAAATTATGATAGAAAGTAGAACCATGTATGAAAATGTTAGCAAGTGTTACTGTCTAACCATACCCGTCTAGGTTCTGCACGGTCAGTCTAGGCCGACGACGGTGGACGGGGCGCTGCACATGATTGGCGAGCTGGCGCAGCAGCTGTGCAAGAGCAAGAAGTACAAGAAGGACGTGGAGAAGCTGCTCGACGCGCATTTGATCGCGCGCCTCGCCGACCCCTCCTGCTTTGTGCGCGCCCGCGCCGCCTGGTGCCTCAAGGTCTACTCGGGCATGCAGGAGAAGGGTGAGCGGGTGCTTCCCAACTAATGTGCGCACTCTCATTGGCCGAGCGCGTGGTTTGCCCCGCCTTCCTCTGCTTGTTAGTATTACACGCCCAATCTCGGACGGAGTTTCCACCCCGACCACACAGAACTTGCTGTCCTGCCTCGATTTGAGCAGCACCATGACATTTATCGTTACTAATAGTAATTACTGCTACTCGTAACGCCCATTCTTGGTTTGGTAGGATTATGCAATTTTTTTTTGAAATTTTGCATAATTTCCTACTTTGATTAAAATTGTGTTAGATCGAACTGTCTATACCTATTTTACCCAGACAATCATAAGTATGCTCGAAAACATAGATGGTTGAAGCACGCAAACAAGCTCTGTAAGGTCGGGGTGGAAACTCCGTCCGAGATTGGGACGCTCGTCTTGTTAGTGAATTTCGTAGGAGGCGCGGCGGGTGCACAGGGAGGGGTGGGGTAAGGGAGGGCGCCCTTGCACGAATCGCGTGATTTTGTGAATGATGTCAATACTTGAAATTTGCTTCATTGTTCTGTTTTTTGTTAATGGAAAAGGGATCATAATACGTTTATCATATATTTTGATTACTCAAACTCAATTAGAAACCATTCCATGCTTTTGTCGCACAAAATGAAAAAGGAATCGCAACATAATTACACGATTTTGCGATTCCTTACATTCTCTGTGCGCATAAGTGCGCAATGTACCCGAACGGCAACCTGGAAAGTTCAGCCGTTCAGCCGTTCAGCCGTACAGCACATGACGTCACGAGTACACCACATGTCATGTGGTGTACTGGTGTACTTTTTCGAAAAAAAATAATCTAGAAAAATGCGAGCAACCCCAATATCGGCCCGTATTTTTGCAGCGGCGCCGGGCGCACTGTATTTAAAAAAAAACTCTATCATAAAGAACCATAAAGTAAAAAAGTATTTTTAATACTTTTTGAATACTCGCGCTCATTCGTTGTTTGCGCACGCATCACAATGTGTTTTGTGTTGCAAGTGAATTATATATGTGAAATAAACTTTCCCTATAACTTTCCCTGCATAAATATCCGCATTTTTCCGGGTTGCAAGTGAATTCGACATCGACCCGCTACGGCCCGGCCGTAGTGTCATTCATTTGTTCACTGAACGGTGAACCCAGACGCACGCTATGCATAAGTTTCACGTCGCGATTGACTCCAGCGATTTAACAAAACTTTGTGGCCGTCAGAGGAATTCAACCTGCGACCTCTTGAGCTCTGGGCTCGCTTACTTTACTATCCACTACGCTATGAGACCATGTTCTACAGGACTACAGGGCTTAGAAACAGACAATAATGATGGCTTGAACAACATGGGAGAGTGTCTGCTTTGCGTTGTGATGCGTGCGCAACCAACGAATGAGTTATGAGTTTTCTATGAGTTTTATGAAGTTAAACTTTTTAACTTTTTAATTTTAAAATTTTTAAAAATACAGTGCGCCGAAAAAAAAACGTAGAAGATCGATAACAAGGCGAACCCATTCGGTTTGACCAATCATAGCGGCGCCGTAAGTCTATAATAAGCTCGCACTTAGCTCAGGATTTTTCGTTGAAAACATTATCGTGGATTTTGAACATACAGTATACTGAACGAAATGCGCAGCATCTTGTTTTTGCCGTTCATATTTCTATCCCACTGATCCTCTCACATGTCCACATGGCGCAGTGGTAACGCTCTCGCTCATCAAGCAGCGGTTCGATGGTTCGATCTAGGGCACGGACCGAACCTGCGACCAAAATCTTGAAATCGGCGAAAAAATTAGAGCACAGAGAAGCGAGAGAATCTAATAATTTTGACATGGGAGGAAATGACCGGGTCGGCGGGAATGGGGCAGAGACGCAGAGGAAGAGAAGAGGGGCATGCGGCTGGCAGAATAATACAGTTGATAAAACGTTTCAGAGGTTATGGATTTTAATCAAACTAAACACAAAGGTGCATAAATGTTCCACAAACACTTCTGTATTGCATATACGTTGAACGGAGCGCTCACACCAGTATACGAAGCTGAATTTCGATCTAGATAGTTTTGAAGTATTATAGATGTTCTTATAGAAATATCGTGAGAGAATTCGTTGTGGCCGTGAAGAAGTTATCTGTGAGGTATCGTAGACCTTCAGTTCAATTTTTATGCGATTACATTGTCAATGAAACCTAATATAGCCAAATAAAACTTCACGTTCTCAAAATGAGTGCTATCAAGTAATTGTTGAATAAAAAAGTATGAGATTGAAAATCAAAAATTTGGTACATACGGTGATAGTAAACTATCATAACTACCTTCCATAAAAATTTCAGCTCTCAATCTTTATCCAGGAACTAAGTAGAGTTTAAAACGTAACGTCGTACGCCGATCGCGAACAACATATCCACCATTACACGCAGAGCGATATATTTACAATATTCTCATGTTATTCAATGAAATTCATGTACACTAGAATTCGTATGAATGTATACAATAGTTTGGAACAATCATTGTCCAGAAATACGTTTTACATAATGTATTTTAGTGAGTTTCTCTATTTTACAGAAGGCATGAATTACTTGTCAAACATATCGAAACTGAACAAAACTGCAACATACGAATGAAATATAGGGTTATGTCAGGCACATATCAAAAATTCAGATTGATACCTCTTCTCACAAACTAAGTAGAGTTAAAAACGTATGGCTACTTTCGAGCGCGCGCTCACCTCACTGTACTCTGTTTCGCGAGACAGCGAAATACAGTGAACACAAAGTTTATATGATATACATTGTGCATATACCTATGTCAGTACAACGTATACGTTCAGTTGATAAATATCGTGAAAATACGTTTTATGAAACGCATCATCTCGGCAATTCTGTATAAAATGAAGTCATTTGTTCCGTATTTTAAAATGAGAAATGAAACAAAATGACAACATACAGTTGTAGTTCACGGTCTTATCTAAAACATATGAAAAACTCAGATCGATATCTATTATCACAAATTAAGTAGAGTTCAAAACGTATGGCGCACTCCGCGCACGCGCTCACCTCACTCCACTCTGTGTGGTGATACCGAGAAATAGAGTGAATACAAAGTTTTTATGTCATACGTTGTTCACATATGTATGTAAGTACTCGACGTATATGTGTATGTCATACGTTTAGTTTTTCAATGTCGTGAAATACGTTTCACATGACGAATTGTCTAACCAATTTTGTGCAAATTGAAGTGATCTGTTACGTACTATTAAAAGAGAAATTGGACGAAGTCACAACATACGAATTTAGTTAAAGGTCTTGTCTAACATATATCAAAAATTCGGATCGATACCTCCTATCAGAAACTAAGTAGAGTTCAAAACGTATGGCGCACCAGCGCGCGCTCACCTCACTCACACTCTATTCTGTGTGGCGATACAGGGGAATAGAGAGGATACAAAGTTTATATGACATACACTGTTCATATATGTATGTACGTACGACATATAAGCGTATGTCATAAGTTTATTTGTTGTAATGTCGTGGAATACGTTTTATAGAACGTATTATCTGACCAACTATGTTTGAAATGAAGTGGTCTGTTACCTACAATGAAAAGAGATTTTGAACAAAATCACAACATACGGAATTAGTTCAAGGTTTTATCTATCACATATCAAAAATTCATATCGATACCACATCTCAGAAACTAAGTAGAGTTCAAAACGTATTGCGCCTTCCGAGCGCGCGCTCACCTCCCTCTGCTATGTGTATGTGCCTGTGATATGTCAATATGGTATTTGTGTGTGCTTTATTGTTTCAACACATCTCATTTCAAAACAAATTCATTAAGTTCATAACAAGTCACATTATATTGACAAACAAGTATTAAAACAACGAGAAATAACAACGAACTCAACCTAGGTACAGTAATAAAGTTACAGTAGTAACAATAAAGATACATGAATTATTCACAACAATTAGTAACCATGACAAATCAATCTATTCCTTCACACACTGTCCACTCTGACCTTCTCTGTGTACCAGATCGCACGAAACTCGGGGTTCAGTCGATGCCCATTGGAGTTCGCAACATGAACTGTTGTGAACTTGAGAGCTCGGACCGTCTTACCCAGCGATCTGTAGGTACCTTCGAGGGTGTGATCGTGGACGAGGTGGAAACTCTCTACGCCTTGCTCAGAGACAGCTCCAACAGACCTATGCTCAGTGACGAAGGGGACAAAGTGGTCGGTCAAGAAATGGGTTTTGGGAGTGTGGGTTAAGTGAGCGAAGTTGGCGTTGACAGCGACTTCCAGCGCCGTCTTGAGAGCAGTCGCAGCGGTCTTGATCGAGCCAAGCTGCTCCTCTGACACGAACTTACCTTTGGAGGCTCGGAACATCACCTCCATCGGACCCGCCAGGTGGAGATACTGCTGCACGCGGGTCTTGATCACACCGCTGATGGGGTCCAGTCTTGCCAGCTCGCCCAGCAGCGTCTCGTGGTGCTTCAGAAAGGCGGATGCATCATTCCCGGTTAGCGTTCCTGAACATAATTGTAATGAAGAGTGGGATTCCGTGGAGTCAGTTGCTGTACCGCCCCTTGAGGCCACGCCCCCTAACGCTCCGCCTCCTCAAACCACGCCTCTCCAGCGTCACCTTTCGAGTCATTTGGAAGGGGCGGAGAGTGAAGGGGCGTGGCTTCAGGAGGCGGATTGTTAGGGGTCGTGGCTTGAGGAGATGGTAGTGCAACTAAATTCACGCCATCCATCCCATCTCAAATGGCAATAGCTATAATTTGTTTGAGCCTGAATGTCTGTTCGTTTCGCCCATTTAATTCTCAGACGAAAATAGTATGTAAAGGATTATTGAGAGGCTGGGCTCATCAGTGAGACACCTCTACATTTTGAATCGAATCTCGCTTAGCATTGGAAACTGCACACACTCGTATCACTTTGTCAATCTTACTAATGAGCAAATCTTGAAATAGTCATGAGAGCAGTTCAACAGACGTTGCAATTCACCTCCATGGTAGACCCTCACTCTGACCAGACACCTCTCGGCCAGGGAATGAAAGCTCCTGTACTCCGCCGACTGACGAACCGCGATGGCAGCATCGACCAATTCCAGCCTGCTTGTCGCCTCGTTCAGCGACTTCCTGAGACGAATGCGCGCCCTCTTCAATGCCAGCACCACGCTGCTGGTGCAACCAGTGCAGACAAAGAAGATCCCGCTCACGTCCTGCCAGAACGCGATGCCGGAGCAGACCGTATGCTCCCACAACTTGCACAAGCTAAACACGTGATAAAATAGATGAAGTCATCTCCATCGAACACTATACCATTTGCTGCAGAAGATATACTTCTGCTTCACTGCCTGAGCATCGGTGAAAACACACCAGGGCGCACAAGCCCGATGGGAAGGAGGCATTCCATTCTGCACCCACTGCTCTATAGCCTTCTCGACTCTCATCAACTTGTTCAGCTCCTCGTTCACAGAGACCTTAGTCTTCTCGTCCGGCAACTCATCCGTCCACACCGTCTCATCGATGGGTCGACCGACGACACGACGGAGAAGACACTGAAAAACACCAATTTGCTGCAAAGAACACTCAAAACATACCTTGAATATGTCTGTCTCGAGTGAGCGGAATATGCGGGTTATAGTGCTCATGAAGAGATGCAGAGTTGGAGGCGCGACAAACACCTGAAAATATCACGTTTCGATTATCCAACATGTGTGATCTACCCCGGCGGTCTATGATCTACATCACCAGTGAGTGTGACGTCATTGGAACGACTTTCACACATACACCACTCTCTCTCTCTCTCTCTCTCACTCTCTTGACCGAGAGTGATCTCTGTTTGTAGTTTATAGTTTACGTTTTGCTCACCTTGTCCAGCTGAATGAGAGGGGGGTAGTTGAACAATCCATCCCACCGTCACTCGCGTGTAGAGACGCGTTGTCATCGTTCGGAAGTTGGGAGCGCGCCTCTCGGTTTGCACGTCTGACCGCAACCATATGCTGTATTTTCTCTCTCTGCCGCAGAGACATTCGGGTGCCGGAGCGAGAGACAGGAGTCTGAAATCACCCTATCAGTCACCCACACCGACTTTCATTCCCTTCAACAGCTATTGTATAAATTTTATTGCAGGATCATGCCGAGAAGCATGCCGATGTCGAAATCATGCCAACCCCAACAATCGATTGACCAATCAATAAAGTCGTCAACAATGAAATGCAATCATGCCAACATTCAATCACATGCCACCCAATATCCCAGCCAACATTTCAGTACAGTACCATTTATCAAAGTTTGACAATCATAATTTAAACAATCAAAACAGACGACATCAAAACAATCAAAAATATCAAAGTCGTTCCTCCTCCATCCTGCCTCCTTCCCGATGATGCACTCCTCACTCGCCTCACTCGGAACTGTAAGTACAATATCTATAAAATATTACAATTATGTTAGTAAACAGAGGGAACGGACGGGACAATAAAGTGAGTAACAACACCAATAAGCACAACCGCCAACATACCACGTGGTCGTGTTGCTCTTCTTGTACTTCTTTCTCTCCATGTGCTCGCAGTTCCTCTCCATCCGCCACTTGTTCAGCCTTCTTTCCCTCTCCTCTCTGCAATACACGGCTATGATACAAAAGTATACACATTAGAGGGAGAGGATAGAGAGATAGGGGAGAGAGTCAAAAAACAAAGAGAAAGAGTCAAGGAGAGAGAGGCAGGGGGGATGCATGGGGGAGGCAAGGAGAGGCAGGGGGAGAGGCAGGAAGAGAGGCAGGGGGAGAGGCAGGGAGAGGCAGGAAGAGATGCAGGGGGGAGGCAGGGGGAGAGGCAGGAAGAGATGCAGGGGGAGAGGCAGGGGGAGAGGCAGTGAGAGGCAGGGGGAGAGACAGGGGGAGGCAGAGGGAGAGAGGCAGGGGGAGAGGCAGGGGGAGAGGCAGAGGGGGAGGCAGAGGGAGAGAGGCAGGGGGGATGCATGGGGGAGGCAGGGAGAGGCAGGGGGAGAGGCAGGAAGAGAGGCAGGGGGAGAGGCAGGAAGAGAGGCATGGGGGGAGGCAGGGAGAGAGGCAGGGGGGAGGCAGGGGGAGAGGCAGGAAGAGAGGCATGGGAGGAGGCATGGGGGGAGGGCAGTGAGAGGCAGGGGGAGAGGCAGGGGGAGAGGCAGGGAGAGAGGCATGGGAGGAGGCATGGGGGGAGGGCAGTGAGAGGCAGGGGGAGAGGCAGGGGGCGAGGCAGGGGGGAGGCAGGGGGAGAGACAGGGGGAGAGGCAGGGGGGAGGCAGGGAGAGAGGCAGGGGGGAGGCAGGGAGAGAGGCAGGGGGGGAGGCAGGGAGAGGCAGGGAGAGGCAGGGAGAGGCAGGGGGCAGGGGGAGAGGCAGGGGGAGAGGCATGGGGGGAGACAGGGGGAGGCAGGGGGAGGAGGCAGGGGGGGCAAGGGTGAGAGACAGGGGGAGAGGCAGGAGGAGAGGCATGGGGGGTGCAGGGGGGAGAGGCAGGGGGAGAGGCAGGGAGAGGCAGGAAGAGATGCAGGGGGAGAGGCAGGGGGAGAGGCAGGGGGAGAGGCAGGGGGAGAGACAGGGGGAGGCAGAGGGAGAGAGGCAGGGGGAGAGGCAGGGGGAGAGGCAGGGGGAGAGGCAGAGGGGGAGGCAGAGGGAGAGAGGCAGGGGAGAGGCAGGGGGAGAGGCAGGGGGAGAGGCAGGGGGCAGGGGGAGACGCAGGGGGGGAGGCATGGGGGGAGACAGGGGGAGGCAGGGGGAGGAGGCAGGGGGGGCAAGGGTGAGAGACAGGGGGAGAGGCAGGAGGAGAGGCATGGGGGGTGCAGGGGGAGAGGCAGGGAGAGGCAGGAAGAGATGCAGGGGGAGAGGCAGTGAGAGGCAGGGGGAGAGACAGGGGGAGGCAGAGGGAGAGAGGCAGGGGGAGAGGCAGGGGGAGAGGCAGAGGGGGAGGCAGAGGGAGAGAGGCAGGGGGGAGGCAGGGAGAGAGGCAGGGGGAGAGGCAGGGGGGGGCAAGGGTGAGAGACAGGGGGAGAGGCAGGAGGAGAGGCATGGGGGGTGCAGGGGGGAGAGGCAGGGGGAGAGGCAGGGAGAGGCAGGAAGATATGCAGGGGGAGAGGCAGGGGGGGAGGCAGGGGGAGAGGCAGGGGGGGAGGCAGGGGAGAGAGGCAGGGGGAACACAGGAGAAGAGGAGAAGAGAAAAGGAGAGAGAGAGAGAGAGAGAGAGAGAGAGAGAGAGAGAGAGAGAGAGAGAAAGAGACAGATAAATAAACACATAAACACAACTGTTAATCAGTCACTCACCTTTCTCCTTGTCCTTGGCGCAGAAGGTGGCGGCGCCGGTCGCCCCGATCGTGTATGCATGACTTATATGAAATCAGAGCTAGAGACACAATAACGGTTATAACATCATGAGATATCACATGGTTGTAAAACCAATCGGCCATTAGACAAGCCAAGACAAGTCAATGGTCCCATACACTTCAAAAACAAATACTTTATTTAAAAGTATGTATACAACACTGCATAAGCTGTCGAGAAACAAGTATACGAACGAAAACAAAAATAAACTCACCTATTCCCTCACAATCTGTGTTTCTACCACTTGCCTTGCTCTCGCTCATGTTGTCTTGAGGACTTGTTGACGACGATGCTGAACATCCTCTCTTCAACGGCGCCACACGGTCACGAGGATAAACCAAAGAACAGTTTAAAGAACAATTATCCAAAATACCTATTGTTCAACCAACCTCGTTGCCTTGCAACTGTCCGCGCCCATCCGCCCATCATAGCACCACGACAACGAGCCGCTACTATCCCACTGTACCGCATTGCACCACACTGAAATTGCACATATTCACTTTTCGTATCAATATATCGAGCAAAACTGAACTTCAACACATTCATAAAAGCCTCCGTTATCAGAACAACAGCACTAGCACAATACAAGCCTGCAAGTGTTCGGTCGTTCTTCGTTACCGGTAACGGTAACCTTAGCACATTCACACTTTCAACGCATCAAGTACGTTTGAGAACACTACTAATTGAATTAGTGTTCTTTTTTATAAGGAAATAAACGCATTTAACTTATACAAACACGATAAAATAATAAATAAACAAATAACTTTGAGGGCGAAAAAATCATGGTGACAATTGTCACCAGTTGGCGTCTCTTTTACTGACTTTGGTTACGGTATACCGATTCTCGCACTACGAATAGCGTGAGGGTATTATCGCAAAATTTTGTCAAATTGAAAACATCATCCAAAGGGTTTTGATCGTTGTCTAACCACCCTAATGTCTCTCGTCAAAAGATCGGAACTCATTTGCGGCCTCACTATATGCGGCGCCGCTGCAAAAATACGAGCGCCGATATTGGGGTTGCTCGCATTTTTCTAGATTATTTTCGAAAAAGTACACCAGTACACCACATGACGTCATTTGGTGTACTCGTGACGTCATGTGCTGTACTTTTTGCGGCTGTACGGCTGTACGGCTGTACGGCTGAACTTTCCAGGTTGCCTACCCGAACCATTATTTCGTGTTTGTATTAGTTAATAGCAATCAAGAAACATGTTGGAATTAACTTTGTATTATAAAAAAACCAGGGAGCACCGGGACGGGGTGGGCTGGTGTGTTGTGTATGTTTCGTTTGTGTTCGAAAATCTGCTTTACAGGTACGACGAGCGCGACAAGAGAGGTGTAGTGGGATGGACGTGGCGTCCCCGTGATTCCCATCTAAGAAGCTGCCCGTGAAGAGGAATCGACTCGTCATGGAAGACCCTTCACTTAGTTCCTCGCATGGCACTAGCTGGGTGAGTGGGTGTTGACAAGAGAGAGGGGGAGGAGCTATGTTGGCTGTGTTGAGTGTGGTGTTGTAGGAGAGAAGATCGAGGAGAGCACGAACGACTTTGTGGAGGATGCGCAAGAGCAAGTGGATCTTCACGAACGCTTTCAAGAGATACACTTGCTCCGAGCAGGTATGCCATTGCCCACCTTTTCGGTGAATTATTTGATTGTGCAGAAGTCGTGCGAGCTGGAGTGTCTGCGCCGCTTGGCCAATGTGATTGACTACAACGAGAAGAGCCGCATCGAGGCTGAATTGCCCGGAAAGATCAAGACGGTCCTCCATTTCATTCGCGTGCAGGTGTTTGAGGTGAATGTTTGTTGATGTGGATAGGAGGGATTGGAGGGAGTGATGGATGCGTTCAGGTGCGAGCTGATGCGCCGTATGCAGGGTTCCACATAGGGTTCCACATAGACAGCTAGGCTGGCCACAGACTGCCCATCTCTGAATAGGACTTCTATGAGTGAGTTAATAGAAGAGCCTATGCCAGGTTGACTTGTTGTTGTAGGGTGGACGGAGTTCTGGACGAGAACTCGCTCAATGACGTCACCGCCCAGTTCCAGCTTTACTATGGAGCCGATCTCAACAAGGTAGGACTCGACTTTCTAAATATGAGTGCATTATGCCTTTGTTGTCGTAGATGACAGAGTGGGAGCGGGTGCAGCGTGACCCCGATGCAGACGGAGCTCGCGTCTTCTAGCGCCAAGTTCAAGCAGAGCAGCCGCATCGACAAGTACCATGTGAGCGAACATTTACATTTCATTTTCCACCACTGTCATGTTTGCGTAATGTATAGAGTAAGTATGGGACGTTGATGTTTCAGATGTGTGTGGACTACTGTGTGGGTGAGATGGCGGCCCGCTTCGGTCTCAACGCCCGACAGGTTGGAGAGAACTGGCCCAGGAACGAAATCAAGCAGGACCAGGTAAACATTAAATCGATAATTTGATTGAAATTCATGGATTGAGGCAATGCCACTGGATGTCGCGGCCGACTATGTGAGCAGAACATTTCCGTCTGCGGAGGCTGTGATTGAGGGAGCAGTACATGCTGGCGAGGGAGATCAGCAGGGATCCCTTGGTGAGGTCTGAGGTGCGCAAGAAGTACAGGAATCGTGAGCAGGGCAGAGAACAGATGGACGACCAACATCCACTCTACAAGAAAAGGTGGGGTTTATATTTGATATGAAAGGAATATAAGAAACTGGACATTGCAGGTACGTGCTCAACAAGCCCATTACCTACCTCAAGTACGATGAGTACCTCTATCTCATGCAGGTAAGAATACTTGCAGAGTACCCGCTTCAGCTGCGGCAGGCAGTCTCTCTCGCTCGTCTTCTGCTCGATCCGCTACAGGAATACTGCCATCTGTGGAACCATGATAATGACATCCTCTGTCTCAAGTTCCATCCGCTGCAGGGGAGGTACGGAAGACTGGAAGGATGACAGTTGTTTGTTGTGTTTAGATCTCAAGGGATATTCTGGGAGCGCACCTGTCTCGCGAGCTCATCAACAAGGTCAGCTTGATTGGAGTGGATGTGAATAATTGCAGTGTTGCTTGTGGCTGCGTTGCGTACGCACTCGTTTAGGTGTGTGGAGCATGCTCACACGGCAACATGCTGCAGTTCGTGTGTGGTCTGGGACCGAGGAAGGCGACTCATCTGCTCAAGACACTGGCACAAAACGAGAACCTGCTCGAGTCGAGGACGCGCCTTGTCTCTCTCTCTCTGCCATCTCGGACCCAAGGTGTCTCGGACCCCTCTCGGACCCCTGCCATCTCGGACCCAAGGTTCCACAGATGAACTGCGCCGCGTTCATCAAGATCGACGGATCTCGCGTGCATCTAAGGACGTACGAGTGGGCGAGGAAGATGGCAATCGATGCTCTGGAAGTAGACGACTCTGCCGGAAGCAAGGCCACCACTCTGTATGACATTCGAGATGAGCTCAACCAGCAACCACAGATACAAAGACACCAGAGTGCCCGTTCAACCACCTAACGACGAGGTATGTCGAGCATGAAGGCATTGATCAGATTACATCTATCGATTGGCTGATTTCAGCAACTATTCCGTATGTTGACCGCAGAGACACCTAAATCTATAGAGAACAAGCTGGTCACCGATGCACAAAAACAGGAGACCAACTCGAACAACCCAGCGGTGAGTGGAGAGAGAGGGGGGGGGAGCGACGGTGTGGGTTTGCAGCAACGTGGGGAGGACCATTCATGGAATGGTGCGGGGAGGAAGAGTTCGTCTCGATATCGGATGTATTCGATCACATTGACGGAGGAGACAGGTTCAGGACGTGCCCCGGACAGGCGGTCGGAGTGAAGGTGGGAGGTTGGGGAGAGAGGTATGGGAGAGATGCTCATGCTGGTTCAGGTTCGTCTCGACAACGGTATGCAGGGCTTCATCCCCCGCAAATTGATATCCAGCCGCCCGGACTCGTTCAAGAACCCCGCAGAGAGGGTCAAGGTTCGCGTACCAATCCATTTCTCCTTTCTCCCAGCTGATTGCCGTGTTGCAGCCGAACCAAGTGATATACTATCGCATCAATCAGGTCGATGTGGAGAGATTGTCGTGCGATCTGACGTGTCGCTCGGTGGACCTGCAGGCACAGCCCACCCAGTCGAACAATGATGAGGAGAAGTACTGGTACGCGTCTGCTGAGATGAACGACCTGCACATTGATAAGGAGGCCAAGGAGAAGAAGAAGGTGCGCGACGAGCTTCCTTAAACGACACGCAATCAAGTTGTTAAGGTTGTGAGCAACTTCGTGAAGCGAGTCATATCGCATCCATCGTTCAAGAACGTGACATACAGAGACGCGGAGAGACAGCTTGCCAAGATGGAACAGGTAAGAGGGAGATGAGGGAGAGGAATGATGAACATGGGTGGTTACAGGGTGACTGCATCATCCGTCCGTCGTCCAAGTCCGCCAAGCATCTCACAGTGACGTGGAAGGTGGCAGATGGAGTGTACCAGCGTATATGTAGATGTGGAGGAGAAGGACAAGGAACAGCCATTCACGCTGGGAAAGAGACTCATCATAAAGTGGGCACGCATTTATCACTTTCTTCCTTGTTTGCCCTTCAATTGTATTTTTCAGCAATGACGAGTTTGAAGATTTGGATGAGATCATAGCTCTCTTCGTGCAGCCGATGGTTTCGTTCGCCCGAGAGGTTCTGATGCACACATACTTTTTCGAAGGAGTGAAGGCGGAGGGAGAACAAAGAAGCGATCGAGGGAAAGCTGGCCGATGACAAGCTCTCTCGTATACCGTGAGTCGAGGGGAGGGAGGAGGGAGTGGGCAAGAGAATGATTGGTGTATTGCCGGTACACCCTTACGTTCACCACCCACACTCCTTGTTTACAGATGTTCACTTCTCTGGAGGCTCTTCTCACTTGGTTCAAGGTGAACTTCAGCAAGCCTGTCTCGCAGGCAACATTCGGCCACGCAGCGTATCGCAGATAGTCCCACGCTCCAATGTCCTAGTTTTTGTTGGTTTTGGTTTTGTTGTCTCATCTCTCCCATCTCCCTCCCTCGTGTGCGCTGTATCCCCGCTCCCAGTGTCACCTAGTGATAGATTGTGTCTTCGACTGCGCTTTGTACTTGTTGTAGATTGCTGCCTAGATTGTTGTTGTATTTCAAATATTTACATTAAATATAACATAAATATGAATGATGGTTTGTCATCTTTTTTGATTTTACTAATATACGTTCGTTGACGTTTCCTTTTTGGAATACCTATGCGTCGCAATACAATTCGAAATTTCGTTTGCGTGGGATGTACGTTGATAAAAAAAAGCGATTTCCAGAGCGCGGTATCTCGAATGGCGCAGCCAGCGCCGTTGGCCGCGGCGGCAGCTGCCGCACTCCGGAGAGCCGCCGCACCTCTTCCTCCCGTTCCGCTTGCTCCCGCTCCGCCCCCTCCCATCCCGCTACCTCCCGCACCTGTCGCCCTTCTACCTGGCGCCCCTGCCCTTGTGGCGCCCCTGCCCCCTCCTCCAGCACCCCGGCTTATCGACGCAGCCCAGCGACTCCATGACGAGGTACTGGAGTGAACCGCGGGGTCTCTCTCTCTCCCTCCCTCCCTCCCTCCCTCCCCTGGACGTCCGTGGCACGAACGATCACCCGTCTGGAAGGAGAACGTGAGTGGAGAACTTGGATAGAGAGGAGGGTTTGTCTACAATGTAGGGGGGGGGGAGAGGGAGTCAAAGAGGAAGTGAGTGAGTGAGAGAGAGAGAAAGCTGAGAAAGCCTTCAGAGCTGCCTGTTCACGCTACCACGCAAGGTATTTCGTACACAGCGGATACCGTCTCGCACCTTCTTCCGCCAAGGTAAATTGTATTTATGTTATAAATTAGTATGTAACGGTTTCACATTGTATCTTTTCAGATTCAACGGCTTGGAGTTCTTCGACACGAACATCAACATCCAGCACTCGTTCCGCGAGCTGCTACCGAACCTCGCTTTGGGAGATGTGGCCGAGCGTTGGCCAATAAATGTTCACCACCTCGCTGCCGTCTGCCATGGTGTGCGTAACCGCGTCTCGGCAGTTTCAATGCACGCAGTCGTTCGTTCCAACACGTCGGATGAGATCTCCGAGTTGCGCGCGTCTGCGTGCGACTATGAAGAGGTCAGTGCGGGTTACTGTAGGTGTAATATAAGTTACGGTATGAAAAAGGAACGTACCATTTCAGGCTATTATCGCATTGGCGATACTTCGACCGGACATTGCTGCAGCTCTGGTGAAGATACATAGGGGAGAAGTGAGAGTCGACGAGACCAAGATGGAAGGAGCCTATGCAGATGTGGGTGATTACGGTAGATGATGCGCTACATATGCTGTCGCTTCAGGGACTTCGACGCGCATCCCATATTCAAGGCCGCCGGCGGGCGGCGGTTCATCTGCTCATCCCAGAGGAGATGAAACCCAGCGGGGAGAGGTGCACGACGTTCAGCACCAACGCCTCACTGGCCAATGACGTGCTGAGGGTAGGCAGAGAAATGAGAGGTATGCGCGAACGGAGTGGGCAGATCAATACTGATGCATTCAGACGGAGACGTCATGATCGTGGGAATGTCGAAAATAGGAGTGATCGACATTGACGCGATGGCTAGGGTACGACTACCGAGAGGAGCAAGGGCGATTCTGGTGGCAACCCCACTCACCTGGAAAGACGATATCAAACAAGTGTACAGGTGCGCATTCACTACGTTGTTGATACGGTATGATCACCAGTTACTCAGGTTGTGGGCTACAGCGGCGGGAGCGTTCGCGGACATCAGTCGTGACATTGTGGTTCTTCTGGAAGGTACTTTCTCCTTCCTTTCCCACTCCCTCTCTCTCCCATTCCGCATTCACTCTTCAGGAAGCCCCGATGTCGTGCTCCGAGACGACCCGTCTGCGTCGGTGGGCATGAGCCCGTTCCGTGAGGCCGCCTGGGCAGTGCGCTGACCGCGATATGGTTCGCCAGCGCGTCTCGTCAGGTGGAGCGGCTGTGTGCGATCAAGATTTCGGCATTGGCTGGGGCCCCGAGGACCGGCGACAAACGTCGCCGTCACTAAGCTTTGTTTAAAATTTGCACTTCCCTCAAATTAGATTCCATTATAGACATTATTGATCGATTGATATTTCAGAAATATTTTTGCTAACCTTTGCGCAATATTTCCGCTCAACTTTACACTTAGAAAAATGTATTTTCCCGGCTTTAATAATAAGGTTACCAATGTTATGACTTCCTCGGATATGTGTGAGAACTGTAGTTCGATAGTTAGGCACACTGTATTTACAGTAATTAACACTAACTATAGTATCGCACTGATCAGTAAAATCCCGCTCTTTCCGCAGCTGTAAAGTGTTTGTTGATCGATTATCGATAAAAGTTGCGGATTTTTTTTTGGCTTTTTTTGTTTGTATTAGTTGCAGTTGGGCGGAGGGGGTTGAAGACGTGCAGCAGAAGTAGTAGACGGTGAAGAGGGACAGCAGCTGCGGGCCCGGCGGGTAGATACTCGGAATGCCACGCCCCCCGTCTGAAGAGCTGTCATCCTGTGGTGGCGAGGAGGAGAGTGGGTCATTTATACTGACTCAGTTCCCGGAGAGCGCGGCGCAACATGCACCACCACAAGGTCACCCGCATCCAAGCAAGGTGCTGACTACCCGTATGTATGCATCGTGCCCTCACTTCAGGGCGACTGCAGTGACGAGGCGGCGTACAGTCAAGACGAGTCTCAAGGTACGGTAATCTTAGGAGTACTGTCCATACAGTAACCAGCAGTCTTTCTAGTCGGTAAAAGCGATTGAGCCGAGCCGTGTTGTGCGCACCGCTGCCATTCACCCGGCCGACTCGTTGTGTGAGTTACTGTAGCTATCGTGTCAGTGATTCGATACTTACCGTATTTTCAGTCTCCGGCGCTCGAAACGCCTGTGATGCGGTGAGTAGCGAGGTGCTCGTGCTCGCTGAGAGGTGCGGTACTCGTCTTTTGGGTTACGATACTTTGAATTCTCAGGCCGCCGCGCCGTCACGAGTGCCACTTCACGGGCATGCCGCAGCACCGCGCCGCCGCCGATCCCAACTGTCTGGTCACCCGCGAGAAGGTACGGTAGGGGTACGGTAGATTGAAATTGCGTTAAGGTACTTGGACATACGATGTGTTCAGGTTGAGACGGTGATGACACGTTTCGAGGACGGCCGCGAGAAACTCTCACACAAGGAGGAGCAGAAGAAAACGGGAGTGAGGGAGGCGGAGGTGGGAGAGAGAGAGAGAGAGAGAGAGAGGGGGAGGGAGAGAGAGAGAGGGAGGGAGGGAGGGAGGGAGGGAGAGGGAGAGGGAGAGGGAGAGGGAGAGGGAGAGGGAGAGGGAGAGGGAGAGGGAGAGGGAGAGGGAGAGGGAGAGGGAGAGGGAGAGGGAGAGGGAGAGGGAGAGGGAGAGGGAGAGGGAGAGGGAGAGGGAGGGAGGGAGGGAGGGAGAGAGGGAGGGAGGGAGAGAGAGAGAGGGAGAGGGAGGGAGGGAGAGAGAGGGAGGGAGAGGGAGGGAGAGAGAGAGAGAGGGAGGGAGGGAGGGAGAGAGAGAGAGGGAGAGAGGGAGAGAGGGAGGGAGGGAGGGAGGGAGGGAGGGAGGGAGGGAGGGAGGGAGAGAGGGAGAGAGGGAGGGGAGAGAGAGAGGGAGAGGGAGAGGGAGGGAGGGAGAGAGAGAGGGAGGAAGGGAGGGAGGGAGGGAGGGAGGGAGAGACAGAGAGGGAGAAAGAGGTCGGAAGAGGGTTAGAGAGAGAGAGAGAGATAGGGAGAGAGAGAGGTAGGGAGAGAGAGAGGTAGGCAGAGGGAGGGAAAGAGGGAGGAAGATAGAGGGAGAGAGATGTAGGGAGAGAGAGGTAGAGAGAAAGAGAGAGAGGAAAGGAGAGGGAGCGGGAAAGAGGGAGGGAGAGAGGGAGAGAGAGAGGGAGAGGGAGAAAGAGGTCGGAAGAGGGTTAGAGAGAGAGAGAGATAGGGAGAGAGAGAGGTAGGGAGAGGGAGGGAGAGGGGGTGGGAAACAGGGAGAAAGAGAGAGGGAAAAAGAGAGAGATGTAGGGAGAGAGAGGTAGGGAGAGAGAGAGGTGAAGAGGTAGGGAGAAAGATTGTGATCGGTAGATAGGTAGAGGGAGAGAGAGTAGAAGGAGAGAGAGAGAGAGAGAGAGGGGGAGAGAGAGAGAGAAAGGGAGAGAGGGAGAGAAAGAGAGAGGTAGGAAGAGGGAGGGAGAGGGGGAGGGAAAGATGGAGGAAGAAAGAGGGAGAGAGAGAGGTAGGAAGAGGGAGAGAGAGGTAGAGAGGTAGAGAGAGAAAGAGTGATCGGTAGATATGTAGAGGGAGAGAGAGTAGAGGGAGAGAGAGAGGAAGAGGGAGAGAGAGAGGGGTGGAGAGAGGGAAGGAGAGGGGGAGGGAAAGAGGGAGGAAGAGAGAGGGAGAGAGATGTAGGGAGAGAGAGAGGTAGGGAGAGAGAGAGAGGTAAAGAGGTAGGGAGAAAGATTGTGATCGGTAGATAGGTAAAGGGAGAGAGAGTAGAAGGAGAGAGAGAGGAAAAGGAAGAGAGAGAGGGAGAGAGGGAGGGAAAGAAAGAGGCAGGAAGAGGGAGGGAGAGGGGGAGGGAAAGAGGGCAAGAGGGAAGAAGAGAGAGGGAGAGAGAGTGTGTGATAGATAGGTAGGTAGGTAGAGGGAGAGAGAGTAGAGGGAAGGAGAGAGATAGGAAGAGGGAGAGAGAGAGGGAGAGAGAGGTAGGGAGAGAGAGAGGTAGAGAGGTAGGGAGAGAGTGATAGGTAGATAAGTAGAGGGAGCGAGAGTAGAGAGAGAGAGAGAGAGAGAGAGAGAGAGAGAGAGAGAGAGAGAGAGAGGGAGGGCGAGGGGGAGGGAAAGAGGGAGGAAGAGAGAGGAAGATAGAGAGGTAGGGAGAGAGAGGTAGAGAGGTAGGGAGAGATAGAGGGTGATAGGTAGATAGGTAGAGAGAGGAAGAGGAAGAGGAAGAGGAAGAGGAAGAGGAAGAGAGAGAAAGAGAGAGAGAAAGAGAGAGAGAGGGAGGGAGAGGGAAAGGGAAAGAGGGAAAAAGAGAGAGGGAGAGAGAGTGTGTGATAGGTAGATAGGTAGAAGGAGAGGGAGTAGAGGGAGGGAGAGAGAGAGGAAGAGGGGTGGGGGGTGGGAAAGAGAGAGGTAGTAAGAGGGAGGGAGAGGAAGAGGGTAAGAGGGAAAGAGGGAAGAAGAGAGAGGAAGAGAGAGTGTGTGATAGGTAGGTAGGTAGAGGGAGAGAGAGTAGAGGGAGGGTAAGAGAGAGGAAGAGGGAGAGAGAGAGGGAGAGAGAGAGAGGGAGAGAGGGGTAGGGAGAAAGGGAGTGAAAGAGAGAGGGAGGAAGAGGAGGAGGGACAGAGGGAGGAAGAGAGAGGGAGAGAGAGAGGTAGGGAGAGAAAGAGGGTGATAGGGAGAGACGTAGAGGGAGAGAGGGAGATAAGGAGAAAGAGAGGGAGAGAGAGAAAGGAAAAGAGAGGGAGGGAAAGAGAGAGGTAGGGTGAGGGGGGAAAGGGGGAAGGGAAAGAGGGCGGAAGAGAGAGGGAGAGAGAGGTGGGGGGAGAGAGAGAGGTATAGAGGTAGGGAGAAAGAGAGAGGGTGATCGGTAGTTAGGTAGAGGGAGAAGAGGAAGGGAGAGAGAGAGGTAGGGGGAGAGAGAAGGTGATCGGTAGATCGGTAGATAGAGGGAGAGAGAGTAGAAGGAGGGAGAGAGGAAAAGTAAGAGAGAGAGAGAGGGAGGGAGAGAGGGAGGGAAAGAGAGAGGTAGGAAGAGGGAGGGAGAGAGGAGGGAAAGAGGGAAGAAGAGAGAGGGAGAGAGGGGTAGAGAGAGAGGGAGTGAAAGAGAGAGGGAGGCAGAGGGGGAGGGAAAGAGGGAGGAAGAGAGAGGGAGAGGGAAAGGTAGGGAGAGAGAGGCAGAGAGGTAGGGAGAGAGAGGGTGATAGGGAGAGAGGTAGAGGGAGAGAGGGAGGAAGGGAGGGAGGGAGGGAGATGAGAGAGAGATGGATAGAGAGAGCGAGAGAGAGAGTGAGAGGGAGAGGGAGGGGAAGGGGTAGGAAGAGAAAGAGGGAGAAAAGGAGATGAGAGAGAGTGGAAGAGAGAAAAAGAGAGAGCGAGAGAGAGAGAGAGAGAGAGAGAGAGAGGAGAGAGAAACCCTCTTTCAGGCGCATCGACGTAGTTGTTCGGCGTGACGCTGCAGGAGATCACCATTCTACTGTCGCTTACAATTACGATGCAATTACATTTTCTACTCATGATTCTCGTACTCGTACGTATTCGGTTTATATGTACTTTTCTAGAATGTGTATTTTCTAGTACTGTAACATTTAGGAACAAATAAATTAGTAACAATCAGTTTTTGATTCTCAATATTGTTTGTCTGTAGTAATAAGGAATCCCAATTGATGACGCATAAAACAGAGGAACTGAAATGTTATTCGCACATTGCAGCACTCGGATGAGCACAGCATGAGCACAACACATGAGCACAGCACGACAGCAGTCGGATTAGTTGGATGAGATGCATACATGGGTAGGTGGGTGTGTCCTGTAGGGAAGTATATAATAGTGAAAAGAGACGACGGACACGTGGGGCCGGATGGACAGGACGGAGGCATGCTGTGGAAATAGTGTTCACCAAAGTCTGATTAGTTGGATGAGATGCATACATGGGTAGGTGGGTGTGTCCTGTAGGGAAGTAGATAAGAGTGAAAAGAGACGACGGACACGTGGGGCCGGATGGACAGGACGGAGGCATGCTGTGGAAATAGTGTTCACCAAAGTCTGATTAGTTGGATGAGATGCATACATGGGTAGGTGGGTGTGTCCTGTAGGGAAGTAGATAAGAGTGAAAAGAGACGACGGACACGTGGGGCCGGAGGGACAGGACGGAGGCATGCTGTGGAAATAGTGTTCACCAAAGTCTGATTAGTTGGATGAGATGCATACATGGGTAGGTGGGTGTATCCTGTAGGGAAGTAGACAAGAGTGAAAAGAGACGACGGACACGTGGGGCCGGATGGACAGAACGGAGGCATGCTGTGGAAATAGTGTTCACCAAAGTCTGATTAGTTGGATGAGATGCATACATGGGTAGGTGGGTGTATCCTGTAGGGAAGTAGACAAGAGTGAAAAGAGACGACGGACACGTGGGGCCGGATGGACAGGACGGAGGCATGCTGTGGAAATAGTGTTCACCAAAGTCTGATTAGTTGGATGAGATGCATACATGGGTAGGTGGGTGTATCCTGTAGGGAAGTAGACAAGAGTGAAAAGAGACGACGGACACGTGGGGCCGGATGGACAGAACGGAGGCATGCTGTGGAAATAGTGTTCACCAAAGTCTGATTAGTTGGATGAGATGCATACATGGGTAGGTGGGTGTATCCTGTAGGGAAGTAGACAAGAGTGAAAAGAGACGACGGACACGTGGGGCCGGATGGACAGGACGGAGGCATGCTGTGGAAATAGTGTTCACCAAAGTCTGATTAGTTGGATGAGATGCATACATGGGTAGGTGGGTGTGTCCTGTAGGGAAGTAGATAAGAGTGAAAAGAGACGACGGACACGTGGGGCCGGATGGACAGAACGGAGGCATACTGTGGAAATAGTGTTCACCAAAGTCTGATTAGTTGGATGAGATGCATACATGGGTAGGTGGGTGTATCCTGTAGGGAAGTAGACAAGAGTGAAAAGAGACGACGGACACGTGGGGCCGGATGGACAGGACGGAGGCATGCTGTGGAAATAGTGTTCACCAAAGTCTGATTAGTTGGATGAGATGCATACATGGGTAGGTGGGTGTGTCCTGTAGGGAAGTAGATAAGAGTGAAAAGAGACGACGGACACGTGGGGCCGGATGGACAGAACGGAGGCATACTGTGGAAATAGTGTTCACCAAAGTCTGATTAGTTGGATGAGATGCATACATGGGTAGGTGGGTGTGTCCTGTAGGGAAGTAGATAAGAGTGAAAAGAGACGACGGACACGTGGGGCCGGATGGACAGAACGGAGGCATACTGTGGAAATAGTGTTCACCAAAGTCTGATTAGTTGGATGAGATGCATACATGGGTAGGTGGGTGTGTCCTGTAGGGAAGTAGATAAGAGTGAAAAGAGACGACGGACACGTGGGGCCGGATGGACAGAACGGAGGCATGCTGTGGAAATAGTGTTCACCAAAGTCTGATTAGTCGACTCTTTCTCTTTCGCGAGTGAAACAAAAATAGAGTTCACGCGAGTTGATTCACGTGAGATTAATGTTCACGTGACACTTACACGTGAGTTGTTTCATAATTGAATTTGAGTTTATGAAATAATCAACACAACTGATCAAAAAAAGTACAAAAGGTTATATGCTAAAAAGTGTGAAAACCGGAAATAAGAAGAGATGAAAATGCTATTCTAACAAAGATTTTTCAGCTTTTCTCTAAGACGAATCATATATTATGATACATGATTATTATTCTGTCATTACTGGAATACAGCTTCTCTCTATTATTTACACTATCTTTCCATTGCAACCATTTTTTTTGTTTAGCCGGTTTAATCCGGGGTCCTCCTAGTCGAGAACAAGATGGGGTTCTTGGATTACGACAACGTCAGCAGAGATTCATTTCACTTTTGCGAAGATACATACACGCAAGAATTGTAGTTGAAGTGTTCAAGTTCTTTGTAATTTTAAACTCAAAGTAGGAGAGTGGGAAGCTACTCCCAGAAGGCGCTGGTGCAGTGATGTGTTTTGACACCACGTTATAACATATGTAATTATGAAAACTCAAAGTAGGAGAAATCGCTTCTCGCGGATTGTGGGAAGCTACTCTCAGAAGGCGCTGGTGTAGTGGTGTGCTTTGACACCACGTTATAACATATGTAATTATGAAAACTCAAAGTAGGGGAAATCGCTTCTCTCGGATTGTGGGAAGCTACTTCCAGAAGGCGCTGGTGCAGTGGTGTGCTTTGACACCACGTTATAACAAAATTATGAAAACTCAAAGTAGCGGAAATCGCTTCTCGCGGATTGTGGGAAGCTACTTCCAGATAGGGGGTGCAGTGGTGTGTTTTGACACCACGTTATAACATATGTAATTATGAAAACTCAAAGTAGGAGAAATCGCTTCTCGGGGATTGTGGGAAGCTACTTCCAGAAGGCGCTGGTGTAGTGGTGTGCTTTGACACCACGTTCATCACGTTATAACATAATTATGAAAACTCAAAGTAGGAGAAATCGCTTCTCGCGGATTGTGGGAAGCTACTCCCAGAAGGCGCTGGTGCAGTGGTGTGTTTTGACACCACGTTATAACATAATTATGAAAACTCAAAGTAGGAGAAATCGCTTCTCGCGGATTGTGGGAAGCTACTCCCAGAAGGCGCTGGTGCAGTGGTGTGTTTTGACACCACGTTATAACATAATTATGAAAACTCAAAGTAGGAGAAATCGCTTCTCGCGGATTGTGGGAAGCTACTCCCAGAAGGCGCTGGTGCAGTGGTGTGTTTTGACACCACGTTATAACATAATTATGAAAACTCAAAGTAGGAGAAATCGCTTCTCGCGGATTGTGGGAAGCTACTTCCAGAAGGCGCTGGTGCAGTGGTGTGTTTTGACACCACGTTATAACATAATTATGAAAACTCAAAGTAGGAGAAATCGCTTCTCGCGGATTGTGGGAAGCTACTCCCAGAAGGCGCTGGTGCAGTGGTGTGTTTTGACACCACGTTATAACATAAATATGAAAACTCAAAAAAAGCAAAAATCGCTTCTCGCGGATTGTGGGAAGCCACCTTCAGAAGGCGCTGGTGCAGTGGTGTGTTTTGACACCACGTTATAACATAATTATGAAAACTCAAAGTAGCAGAAATCGCTTCTCGCGGATTGTGGGAAGCCACCTTCAGAAGGCGCTGGTGCAGTGGTGTGTTTTGACACCACGTTATAACATAATCATGAGAACTCAAAGTAGCAGAAATCGCTTCTCGCGGATTGTGGGAAGCTACTTCCAGGAGGGCGCTGGTGCAGTGGTGTGTTTTGACACCACGTTATAACAAAATTATGAAAACTCAAAGTAGCAGAAATCGCTTCTCGCGGATTGTGGGAAGCTACTTCCAGAAGGCGCTGGTGCAGTGGTGTGCTTTGACACCACGTTATAACATAATTATGAAAACTCAAAGTAGCAGAAATCGCTTCTCGCGGATTGTGGGAAGCTACTTCCAGAAGGCGCTGGTGCAGTGGTGTGTTTTGAAACCACGTTATAACATAATTATGAAAACTCAAAGTAGGAGAAATCGCTTCTCGCGGATTGTGGGAAGCTACTCCCAGAAGGCGCTGGTGCAGTGGTGTGCTTTGACACCACGTTCACCACGTTATAACATAATTATGAAAACTCAAAGTAGCAGAAATCGCTTCTCGCGGATGGTGGGAAGCTACTTCCAGAAGGCGCTGGTGCAGTGGTGTGTTTTGACACCACGTTATAACAAAATTATGAAAACTCAAAGTAGCGGAAATCGCTTCTCGCGGATTGTGGGAAGCTACTTCCAGATAGGAGGTGCAGTGGTGTGTTTTGACACCACGTTATAACATATGTAATTATGAAAGCTCAAAGTAGGAGAAATCGCTTCTCGGGGGTTGTGGGAAGCTACTTCCAGAAGGCGCTGGTGTAGTGGTGTGCTTTGACACCACGTTCACCACGTTATAACATAATTATGAAAACTCAAAGTAGGAGAAATCGCTTCTCGCGGATTGTGGGAAGCTACTCCCAGAAGGCGCTGGTGCAGTGGTGTGCTTTGACACCACGTTCACCACGTTATAACATAATTATGAAAACTCAAAGTAGGAGAAATCGCTTCTCGCGGATTGTGGGAAGCTACTCCCAGAAGGCGCTGGTGCAGTGTTGTGCTTTGACACCACGTTATAACATAACTATGAAAACTCAAAGTAGGAGAAATCGCTTCTCGCGGATTGTGGGAAGCTACTCCCAGAAGGCGCTGGTGCAGTGGTGTGTTTTGACACCACGTTATAACATAATTATGAAAACTCAAAGTAGGAGAAATCGCTTCTCGCGGATTGTGGGAAGCTACTCCCAGAAGGCGCTGGTGCAGTGTTGTGCTTTGACACCACGTTATAACATAACTATGAAAACTCAAAGTAGGAGAAATCGCTTCTCGCGGATTGTGGGAAGCTACTCCCAGAAGGCGCTGGTGCAGTGGTGTGTTTTGACACCACGTTATAACATAATTATGAAAACTCAAAGTAGCAGAAATCGCTTCTCGCGGATTGTGGAAAGCTACTTCCAGAAGGCGCTGGTGCAGTGGTGTGTTTTGACACCACGTTATAACATAATTATGAAAACTCGAAGTTGGAGAAACCGCTTCTCGCGGATTGTGGGAAGCTCCCAGAAGGCGCTGGTGCAGTGGTGTGTTTTGAAACCACGTTATAACATAAATATGAAAACTCAAAAAAAGCAAAAATCGCTTCTCGCGGATTGTGGGAAGCTACTTCCAGAAAGCGCTGGTGCAGTGGTGTGTTTTGACACCACGTTATAACATAATTATGAAAACTCAAAGTAGCAGAAATCGCTTCTCGCGGATTGTGGGAAGCTACTTCCAGAAGGCGCTGGTGCAGTGGTGTGTTTTGACACCACGTTATAACATAATTATGAAAACTCAAAGTAGGAGAAATCGCTTCTCGCGGATTGTGGGAAGCTACTCCCAGAAGGCGCTGGTGCAGTGGTGTGTTTTGACACCACGTTATAACATAAATATGAAAACTCAAAAAAAGCAAAAATCGCTTCTCGCGGATTGTGGGAAGCCACCTTCAGAAGGCGCTGGTGCAGTGGTGTGTTTTGACACCACGTTATAACATAATTATGAAAACTCAAAGTAGCAGAAATCGCTTCTCGCGGATTGTGGGAAGCTACTTCCAGAAAGCGCTGGTGCAGTGGTGTGTTTTGACACCACGTTATAACATAATTATGAAAACTCAAAGTAGCAGAAATCGCTTCTCGCGGATTGTGGGAAGCCACCTTCAGAAGGCGCTGGTGCAGTGGTGTGTTTTGACACCACGTTATAACAAAATTATGAAAACTCAAAGTAGCAGAAATCGCTTCTCGCGGATTGTGGGAAGCTACTTCCAGAAGGCGCTGGTGCAGTGGTGTGCTTTGACACCACGTTATAACATAATTATGAAAACTCAAAGTAGCAGAAATCGCTTCTCGCGGATTGTGGGAAGCTACTTCCAGAAGGCGCTGGTGCAGTGGTGTGCTTTGACACCACGTTATAACATAATTATGAAAACTCAAAGTAGCAGAAATCGCTTCTCGCGGATTGTGGGAAGCTACTTCCAGAAGGCGCTGGTGCAGTGGTGTGTTTTGAAACCACGTTATAACATAATTATGAAAACTCAAAGTAGGAGAAATCGCTTCTCGCGGATTGTGGGAAGCTACTCCCAGAAGGCGCTGGTGCAGTGGTGTGCTTTGACACCACGTTCACCACGTTATAACATAATTATGAAAACTCAAAGTAGGAGAAATCGCTTCTCGCGGATTGTGGGAAGCTACTCCCAGAAGGCGCTGGTGCAGTGGTGTGTTTTGACACCACTTTATAACATAATTATGAAAACTCAAAGTAGGAGAAATCGCTTCTCGCGGATTGTGGGAAGCTACTTCCAGAAGGCGCTGGTGCAGTGGTGTGTTTTGACACCACGTTATAACATAATTATGAAAACTCAAAGTAGGAGAAATCGCTTCTCGCGGATTGTGGGAAGCTACTCCCAGAAGGCGCTGGTGCAGTGGTGTGTTTTGACACCACGTTATAACATAAATATGAAAACTCAAAAAAAGCAAAAATCGCTTCTCGCGGATTGTGGGAAGCCACCTTCAGAAGGCGCTGGTGCAGTGGTGTGTTTTGACACCACGTTATAACATAATTATGAAAACTCAAAGTAGCAGAAATCGCTTCTCGCGGATTGTGGGAAGCCACCTTCAGAAGGCGCTGGTGCAGTGGTGTGTTTTGACACCACGTTATAACATAATCATGAAAACTCAAAGTAGCAGAAATCGCTTCTCGCGGATTGTGGGAAGCTACTTCCAGGAGGGCGCTGGTGCAGTGGTGTGTTTTGACACCACGTTATAACAAAATTATGAAAACTCAAAGTAGCAGAAATCGCTTCTCGCGGATTGTGGGAAGCTACTTCCAGAAGGCGCTGGTGCAGTGGTGTGCTTTGACACCACGTTATAACATAATTATGAAAACTCAAAGTAGCAGAAATCGCTTCTCGCGGATTGTGGGAAGCTACTTCCAGAAGGCGCTGGTGCAGTGGTGTGTTTTGAAACCACGTTATAACATAATTATGAAAACTCAAAGTAGGAGAAATCGCTTCTCGCGGATTGTGGGAAGCTACTCCCAGAAGGCGCTGGTGCAGTGGTGTGCTTTGACACCACGTTCACCACGTTATAACATAATTATGAAAACTCAAAGTAGCAGAAATCGCTTCTCGCGGATGGTGGGAAGCTACTTCCAGAAGGCGCTGGTGCAGTGGTGTGTTTTGACACCACGTTATAACAAAATTATGAAAACTCAAAGTAGCGGAAATCGCTTCTCGCGGATTGTGGGAAGCTACTTCCAGATAGGAGGTGCAGTGGTGTGTTTTGACACCACGTTATAACATATGTAATTATGAAAGCTCAAAGTAGGAGAAATCGCTTCTCGGGGGTTGTGGGAAGCTACTTCCAGAAGGCGCTGGTGTAGTGGTGTGCTTTGACACCACGTTCACCACGTTATAACATAATTATGAAAACTCAAAGTAGGAGAAATCGCTTCTCGCGGATTGTGGGAAGCTACTCCCAGAAGGCGCTGGTGCAGTGGTGTGTTTTGACACCACGTTATAACATAATTATGAAAACTCAAAGTAGGAGAAATCGCTTCTCGCGGATTGTGGGAAGCTACTCCCAGAAGGCGCTGGTGCAGTGTTGTGCTTTGACACCACGTTATAACATAACTATGAAAACTCAAAGTAGGAGAAATCGCTTCTCGCGGATTGTGGGAAGCTACTCCCAGAAGGCGCTGGTGCAGTGGTGTGTTTTGACACCACGTTATAACATAATTATGAAAACTCAAAGTAGGAGAAATCGCTTCTCGCGGATTGTGGGAAGCTACTCCCAGAAGGCGCTGGTGCAGTGTTGTGCTTTGACACCACGTTATAACATAACTATGAAAACTCAAAGTAGGAGAAATCGCTTCTCGCGGATTGTGGGAAGCTACTCCCAGAAGGCGCTGGTGCAGTGGTGTGTTTTGACACCACGTTATAACATAATTATGAAAACTCAAAGTAGCAGAAATCGCTTCTCGCGGATTGTGGAAAGCTACTTCCAGAAGGCGCTGGTGCAGTGGTGTGTTTTGACACCACGTTATAACAAAATTATGAAAACTCAAAGTAGCAGAAATCGCTTCTCGCGGATTGTGGGAAGCTACTTCCAGAAGGCGCTGGTGCAGTGGTGTGCTTTGACACCACGTTATAACATAATTATGAAAACTCAAAGTAGCAGAAATCGCTTCTCGCGGATTGTGGGAAGCTACTTCCAGAAGGCGCTGGTGCAGTGGTGTGTTTTGAAACCACGTTATAACATAATTATGAAAACTCAAAGTAGGAGAAATCGCTTCTCGCGGATTGTGGGAAGCTACTCCCAGAAGGCGCTGGTGCAGTGGTGTGCTTTGACACCACGTTCACCACGTTATAACATAATTATGAAAACTCAAAGTAGCAGAAATCGCTTCTCGCGGATGGTGGGAAGCTACTTCCAGAAGGCGCTGGTGCAGTGGTGTGTTTTGACACCACGTTATAACAAAATTATGAAAACTCAAAGTAGCGGAAATCGCTTCTCGCGGATTGTGGGAAGCTACTTCCAGATAGGAGGTGCAGTGGTGTGTTTTGACACCACGTTATAACATATGTAATTATGAAAGCTCAAAGTAGGAGAAATCGCTTCTCGGGGGTTGTGGGAAGCTACTTCCAGAAGGCGCTGGTGTAGTGGTGTGCTTTGACACCACGTTCACCACGTTATAACATAATTATGAAAACTCAAAGTAGGAGAAATCGCTTCTCGCGGATTGTGGGAAGCTACTCCCAGAAGGCGCTGGTGCAGTGGTGTGTTTTGACACCACGTTATAACATAATTATGAAAACTCAAAGTAGGAGAAATCGCTTCTCGCGGATTGTGGGAAGCTACTCCCAGAAGGCGCTGGTGCAGTGTTGTGCTTTGACACCACGTTATAACATAACTATGAAAACTCAAAGTAGGAGAAATCGCTTCTCGCGGATTGTGGGAAGCTACTCCCAGAAGGCGCTGGTGCAGTGGTGTGTTTTGACACCACGTTATAACATAATTATGAAAACTCAAAGTAGGAGAAATCGCTTCTCGCGGATTGTGGGAAGCTACTCCCAGAAGGCGCTGGTGCAGTGTTGTGCTTTGACACCACGTTATAACATAACTATGAAAACTCAAAGTAGGAGAAATCGCTTCTCGCGGATTGTGGGAAGCTACTCCCAGAAGGCGCTGGTGCAGTGGTGTGTTTTGACACCACGTTATAACATAATTATGAAAACTCAAAGTAGCAGAAATCGCTTCTCGCGGATTGTGGAAAGCTACTTCCAGAAGGCGCTGGTGCAGTGGTGTGTTTTGACACCACGTTATAACATAATTATGAAAACTCGAAGTTGGAGAAACCGCTTCTCGCGGATTGTGGGAAGCTCCCAGAAGGCGCTGGTGCAGTGGTGTGTTTTGAAACCACGTTATAACATAAATATGAAAACTCAAAAAAAGCAAAAATCGCTTCTCGCGGATTGTGGGAAGCTACTTCCAGAAAGCGCTGGTGCAGTGGTGTGTTTTGACACCACGTTATAACATAATTATGAAAACTCAAAGTAGCAGAAATCGCTTCTCGCGGATTGTGGGAAGCTACTTCCAGAAGGCGCTGGTGCAGTGGTGTGTTTTGACACCACGTTATAACATAATTATGAAAACTCAAAGTAGGAGAAATCGCTTCTCGCGGATTGTGGGAAGCTACTCCCAGAAGGCGCTGGTGCAGTGGTGTGTTTTGACACCACGTTATAACATAAATATGAAAACTCAAAAAAAGCAAAAATCGCTTCTCGCGGATTGTGGGAAGCCACCTTCAGAAGGCGCTGGTGCAGTGGTGTGTTTTGACACCACGTTATAACATAATTATGAAAACTCAAAGTAGCAGAAATCGCTTCTCGCGGATTGTGGGAAGCTACTTCCAGAAAGCGCTGGTGCAGTGGTGTGTTTTGACACCACGTTATAACATAATTATGAAAACTCAAAGTAGCAGAAATCGCTTCTCGCGGATTGTGGGAAGCCACCTTCAGAAGGCGCTGGTGCAGTGGTGTGTTTTGACACCACGTTATAACATAATCATGAAAACTCAAAGTAGCAGAAATCGCTTCTCGCGGATTGTGGGAAGCTACTTCCAGAAGGCGCTGGTGCAGTGGTGTGTTTTGACACCACGTTATAACAAAATTATGAAAACTCAAAGTAGCAGAAATCGCTTCTCGCGGATTGTGGGAAGCCACCTTCAGAAGGCGCTGGTGCAGTGGTGTGTTTTGACACCACGTTATAACATAATCATGAAAACTCAAAGTAGCAGAAATCGCTTCTCGCGGATTGTGGGAAGCTACTTCCAGGAGGGCGCTGGTGCAGTGGTGTGTTTTGACACCACGTTATAACAAAATTATGAAAACTCAAAGTAGCAGAAATCGCTTCTCGCGGATTGTGGGAAGCTACTTCCAGAAGGCGCTGGTGCAGTGGTGTGCTTTGACACCACGTTATAACATAATTATGAAAACTCAAAGTAGCAGAAATCGCTTCTCGCGGATTGTGGGAAGCTACTTCCAGAAGGCGCTGGTGCAGTGGTGTGTTTTGAAACCACGTTATAACATAATTATGAAAACTCAAAGTAGGAGAAATCGCTTCTCGCGGATTGTGGGAAGCTACTCCCAGAAGGCGCTGGTGCAGTGGTGTGCTTTGACACCACGTTCACCACGTTATAACATAATTATGAAAACTCAAAGTAGCAGAAATCGCTTCTCGCGGATGGTGGGAAGCTACTTCCAGAAGGCGCTGGTGCAGTGGTGTGTTTTGACACCACGTTATAACAAAATTATGAAAACTCAAAGTAGCGGAAATCGCTTCTCGCGGATTGTGGGAAGCTACTTCCAGATAGGAGGTGCAGTGGTGTGTTTTGACACCACGTTATAACATATGTAATTATGAAAGCTCAAAGTAGGAGAAATCGCTTCTCGGGGGTTGTGGGAAGCTACTTCCAGAAGGCGCTGGTGTAGTGGTGTGCTTTGACACCACGTTCACCACGTTATAACATAATTATGAAAACTCAAAGTAGGAGAAATCGCTTCTCGCGGATTGTGGGAAGCTACTCCCAGAAGGCGCTGGTGCAGTGGTGTGTTTTGACACCACGTTATAACATAATTATGAAAACTCAAAGTAGGAGAAATCGCTTCTCGCGGATTGTGGGAAGCTACTCCCAGAAGGCGCTGGTGCAGTGTTGTGCTTTGACACCACGTTATAACATAACTATGAAAACTCAAAGTAGGAGAAATCGCTTCTCGCGGATTGTGGGAAGCTACTCCCAGAAGGCGCTGGTGCAGTGGTGTGTTTTGACACCACGTTATAACATAATTATGAAAACTCAAAGTAGGAGAAATCGCTTCTCGCGGATTGTGGGAAGCTACTCCCAGAAGGCGCTGGTGCAGTGTTGTGCTTTGACACCACGTTATAACATAACTATGAAAACTCAAAGTAGGAGAAATCGCTTCTCGCGGATTGTGGGAAGCTACTCCCAGAAGGCGCTGGTGCAGTGGTGTGTTTTGACACCACGTTATAACATAATTATGAAAACTCAAAGTAGCAGAAATCGCTTCTCGCGGATTGTGGAAAGCTACTTCCAGAAGGCGCTGGTGCAGTGGTGTGTTTTGACACCACGTTATAACAAAATTATGAAAACTCAAAGTAGCAGAAATCGCTTCTCGCGGATTGTGGGAAGCTACTTCCAGAAGGCGCTGGTGCAGTGGTGTGCTTTGACACCACGTTATAACATAATTATGAAAACTCAAAGTAGCAGAAATCGCTTCTCGCGGATTGTGGGAAGCTACTTCCAGAAGGCGCTGGTGCAGTGGTGTGTTTTGAAACCACGTTATAACATAATTATGAAAACTCAAAGTAGGAGAAATCGCTTCTCGCGGATTGTGGGAAGCTACTCCCAGAAGGCGCTGGTGCAGTGGTGTGCTTTGACACCACGTTCACCACGTTATAACATAATTATGAAAACTCAAAGTAGCAGAAATCGCTTCTCGCGGATGGTGGGAAGCTACTTCCAGAAGGCGCTGGTGCAGTGGTGTGTTTTGACACCACGTTATAACAAAATTATGAAAACTCAAAGTAGCGGAAATCGCTTCTCGCGGATTGTGGGAAGCTACTTCCAGATAGGAGGTGCAGTGGTGTGTTTTGACACCACGTTATAACATATGTAATTATGAAAGCTCAAAGTAGGAGAAATCGCTTCTCGGGGGTTGTGGGAAGCTACTTCCAGAAGGCGCTGGTGTAGTGGTGTGCTTTGACACCACGTTCACCACGTTATAACATAATTATGAAAACTCAAAGTAGGAGAAATCGCTTCTCGCGGATTGTGGGAAGCTACTCCCAGAAGGCGCTGGTGCAGTGGTGTGTTTTGACACCACGTTATAACATAATTATGAAAACTCAAAGTAGGAGAAATCGCTTCTCGCGGATTGTGGGAAGCTACTCCCAGAAGGCGCTGGTGCAGTGTTGTGCTTTGACACCACGTTATAACATAACTATGAAAACTCAAAGTAGGAGAAATCGCTTCTCGCGGATTGTGGGAAGCTACTCCCAGAAGGCGCTGGTGCAGTGGTGTGTTTTGACACCACGTTATAACATAATTATGAAAACTCAAAGTAGGAGAAATCGCTTCTCGCGGATTGTGGGAAGCTACTCCCAGAAGGCGCTGGTGCAGTGTTGTGCTTTGACACCACGTTATAACATAACTATGAAAACTCAAAGTAGGAGAAATCGCTTCTCGCGGATTGTGGGAAGCTACTCCCAGAAGGCGCTGGTGCAGTGGTGTGTTTTGACACCACGTTATAACATAATTATGAAAACTCAAAGTAGCAGAAATCGCTTCTCGCGGATTGTGGAAAGCTACTTCCAGAAGGCGCTGGTGCAGTGGTGTGTTTTGACACCACGTTATAACATAATTATGAAAACTCGAAGTTGGAGAAACCGCTTCTCGCGGATTGTGGGAAGCTCCCAGAAGGCGCTGGTGCAGTGGTGTGTTTTGAAACCACGTTATAACATAAATATGAAAACTCAAAAAAAGCAAAAATCGCTTCTCGCGGATTGTGGGAAGCTACTTCCAGAAAGCGCTGGTGCAGTGGTGTGTTTTGACACCACGTTATAACATAATTATGAAAACTCAAAGTAGCAGAAATCGCTTCTCGCGGATTGTGGGAAGCTACTTCCAGAAGGCGCTGGTGCAGTGGTGTGTTTTGACACCACGTTATAACATAATTATGAAAACTCAAAGTAGGAGAAATCGCTTCTCGCGGATTGTGGGAAGCTACTCCCAGAAGGCGCTGGTGCAGTGGTGTGTTTTGACACCACGTTATAACATAAATATGAAAACTCAAAAAAAGCAAAAATCGCTTCTCGCGGATTGTGGGAAGCCACCTTCAGAAGGCGCTGGTGCAGTGGTGTGTTTTGACACCACGTTATAACATAATTATGAAAACTCAAAGTAGCAGAAATCGCTTCTCGCGGATTGTGGGAAGCTACTTCCAGAAAGCGCTGGTGCAGTGGTGTGTTTTGACACCACGTTATAACATAATTATGAAAACTCAAAGTAGCAGAAATCGCTTCTCGCGGATTGTGGGAAGCCACCTTCAGAAGGCGCTGGTGCAGTGGTGTGTTTTGACACCACGTTATAACATAATCATGAAAACTCAAAGTAGCAGAAATCGCTTCTCGCGGATTGTGGGAAGCTACTTCCAGAAGGCGCTGGTGCAGTGGTGTGTTTTGACACCACGTTATAACAAAATTATGAAAACTCAAAGTAGCAGAAATCGCTTCTCGCGGATTGTGGGAAGCTACTTCCAGAAGGCGCTGGTGCAGTGGTGTGCTTTGACACCACGTTATAACATAATTATGAAAACTCAAAGTAGCAGAAATCGCTTCTCGCGGATTGTGGGAAGCTACTTCCAGAAGGCGCTGGTGCAGTGGTGTGCTTTGACACCACGTTATAACATAATTATGAAAACTCAAAGTAGCAGAAATCGCTTCTCGCGGATTGTGGGAAGCTACTTCCAGAAGGCGCTGGTGCAGTGGTGTGTTTTGAAACCACGTTATAACATAATTATGAAAACTCAAAGTAGGAGAAATCGCTTCTCGCGGATTGTGGGAAGCTACTCCCAGAAGGCGCTGGTGCAGTGGTGTGCTTTGACACCACGTTCACCACGTTATAACATAATTATGAAAACTCAAAGTAGCAGAAATCGCTTCTCGCGGATGGTGGGAAGCTACTTCCAGAAGGCGCTGGTGCAGTGGTGTGTTTTGACACCACGTTATAACAAAATTATGAAAACTCAAAGTAGCGGAAATCGCTTCTCGCGGATTGTGGGAAGCTACTTCCAGATAGGAGGTGCAGTGGTGTGTTTTGACACCACGTTATAACATATGTAATTATGAAAGCTCAAAGTAGGAGAAATCGCTTCTCGGGGGTTGTGGGAAGCTACTTCCAGAAGGCGCTGGTGTAGTGGTGTGCTTTGACACCACGTTCACCACGTTATAACACAATTATGAAAACTCAAAGTAGGAGAAATCGCTTCTCGCGGATTGTGGGAAGCTACTCCCAGAAGGCGCTGGTGCAGTGGTGTGTTTTGACACCACGTTATAACATAATTATGAAAACTCAAAGTAGGAGAAATCGCTTCTCGCGGATTGTGGGAAGCTACTCCCAGAAGGCGCTGGTGCAGTGGTGTGCTTTGACACCACGTTATAACATAACTATGAAAACTCAAAGTAGGAGAAATCGCTTCTCGCGGATTGTGGGAAGCTACTTCCAGATAGGGGGTGCAGTGGTGTGTTTTGACACCACGTTATAACATATGTAATTATGAAAACTCAAAGTAGGAGAAATCGCTTCTCGGGGATTGTGGGAAGCTACTTCCAGAAGGCGCTGGTGTAGTGGTGTGCTTTGACACCACGTTCACCACGTTATAACATAATTATGAAAACTCAAAGTAGGAGAAATCGCTTCTCGCGGATTGTGGGAAGCTACTCCCAGAAGGCGCTGGTGCAGTGGTGTGCTTTGACACCACGTTCACCACGTTATAACATAATTATGAAAACTCAAAGTAGGAGAAATCGCTTCTCGCGGATTGTGGGAAGCTACTTCCAGATAGGAGGTGCAGTGGTGTGTTTTGACACCACGTTATAACATATGTAATTATGAAAGCTCAAAGTAGGAGAAATCGCTTCTCGGGGGTTGTGGGAAGCTACTTCCAGAAGGCGCTGGTGTAGTGGTGTGCTTTGACACCACGTTCACCACGTTATAACATAATTATGAAAACTCAAAGTAGGAGAAATCGCTTCTCGCGGATTGTGGGAAGCTACTCCCAGAAGGCGCTGGTGCAGTGGTGTGTTTTGACACCACGTTATAACATAATTATGAAAACTCAAAGTAGGAGAAATCGCTTCTCGCGGATTGTGGGAAGCTACTCCCAGAAGGCGCTGGTGCAGTGGTGTGCTTTGACACCACGTTATAACATAACTATGAAAACTCAAAGTAGGAGAAATCGCTTCTCGCGGATTGTGGGAAGCTACTTCCAGATAGGGGGTGCAGTGGTGTGTTTTGACACCACGTTATAACATATGTAATTATGAAAACTCAAAGTAGGAGAAATCGCTTCTCGCGGATTGTGGGAAGCTACTCCCAGAAGGCGCTGGTGCAGTGGTGTGCTTTGACACCACGTTCACCACGTTATAACATAATTATGAAAACTCAAAGTAGGAGAAATCGCTTCTCGCGGATTGTGGGAAGCTACTCCCAGAAGGCGCTGGTGCAGTGGTGTGTTTTGACACCACGTTATAACATAATTATGAAAACTCAAAGTAGGAGAAATCGCTTCTCGCGGATTGTGGGAAGCTACTCCCAGAAGGCGCTGGTGCAGTGGTGTGCTTTGACACCACGTTATAACATAACTATGAAAACTCAAAGTAGGAGAAATCGCTTCTCGCGGATTGTGGGAAGCTACTCCCAGAAGGCGCTGGTGCAGTGGTGTGTTTTGACACCACGTTATAACATAATTATGAAAACTCAAAGTAGCAGAAATCGCTTTTCGCGGATTATGGGAAGCTACTTCCAGAAGGCGCTGGTGCAGCGGTGTGTTTTGACACCACGTTATAACATAATTATGAAAACTCAAAGTAGCAGAAATCGCTTTTCGCGGATTATGGGAAGCTACTTCCAGAAGGCGCTGGTGCAGTGGTGTGTTTTGACACCACGTTATAACATAATTATGAAAACTCAAAGTAGCAGAAATCGCTTCTCGCGGATTGTGGGAAGCCACCTTCAGAAGGCGCTGGTGCAGTGGTGTGTTTTGACACCACGTTATAACATAATTATGAAAACTCAAAGTAGCAGAAATCGCTTCTCGCGGATTGTGGGAAGCTACTTCCAGAAAGCGCTGGTGCAGTGGTGTGTTTTGACACCACGTTATAACATAATCATGAAAACTCAAAAAAGCAGAAATCGCTTCTCGCGGATTATGGGAAGCTACTTCCAGAAGGCGCTGGTCCAGTGGTGTGTTTTGACACCACGTTATAACAAAATTATGAAAACTCAAAGTAGCAGAAATCGCTTCTCGCGGATTGTGGGAAGCTACTTCCAGAAGGCGCTGGTCCAGTGGTGTGTTTTGACACCACGTTATAACAAAATTATGAAAACTCAAAGTAGCAGAAATCGCTTCTCGCGGATTATGGGAAGCTACTTCCAGAAGGCGCTGGTCCAGTGGTGTGTTTTGACACCACGTTATAACAAAATTATGAAAACTCAAAGTAGCAGAAATCGCTTCTCGCGGATTGTGGGAAGCTACTTCCAGAAGGCGCTGGTGCAGTGGTGTGTTTTGACTCCAGAAGGCGCTGGTGCAGTGGTGTGTTTTGACACCACGTTTTAACAAAATTATGAAAACTCAAAGTAGCAGAAATCGCTTCTCGCGGATTGTGGGAAGCTACTTCCAGAAGGCGCTGGTGCAGTGGTGTGCTTTGACACCACATTATAACATAATTATGAAAACTCAAAGTAGCAGAAATCGCTTCTCGCGGATTGTGGGAAGCTACTTCCAGAAGGCGCTGGTGCAGTGGTGTGTTTTGACACCACGTTATAACATAATTATGAAAACTCAAAATAGCAGAAATCGCTTCTCGCGGATTATGGGAAGCTACTTCCAGAAGGCGCTGGTGCAGTGGTGTGCTTTGACACGACGTTATAACAAAATTATGAAAACTCAAAGTAGCAGAAATCGCTTCTCGCGGATTGTGGGAAGCTACTTCCAGAAGGCGCTGGTGCAGTGGTGTGCTTTGACACTAGGAACCACAACGTGAGTTGCAGAGAGCCCGGCGAAATCATGTAACATTTTCTCACTGGACACATGACGTGCTCTAATTAGCATAGAACGATTCACCATTTCGCGCTGGTTCTAACGGTATATTTTTTATGGGATCATTTACCCTGTAAAATAGTGAGAATCGGTGAAAAGTGATACGATGACGTCATATTTCTTTGATCTAGCCGCCATCGCTCAAAGTGAGTAATGAAAATTGCTAATATAAGAGACGTGTTTCATCGAGTACTTATCGATTACAGTCAAACAAAACCTAGTGATACTATTATAAACGAGTATGTTCATTATTTAACTATCGATGACGTCATCAGTGCTTTGATCTAGCCGCCCTCTGTCACACTTTCCCTATGTAAGCGCGCGCTCGGGTGCGCGGCGCCGTGCGGAATTAGAGCACAATGTGAACGATGAACCCTACAATCATTATATATTTTTGAAATCAGCTTTAAATAAACCACATTTTTAAACTCATTGCTATACCATTTCCAATTATTTGAAAATCTCATTGTGGTCCCTACTTTGACACCACGTTATAACAAAATTATGAAAACTCAAAGTAGCAGAAACCGCTTCTCGCGGATTGTGGGAAGCTCCCAGAAGGCGCTGGTGCAGTGGTGTGTTTTGAAACCACGTTATAACATAAATATGAAAACTCAAAAAAAGCAAAAATCGCTTCTCGCGGATTGTGGGAAGCTACTTCCAGAAGGCGCTGGTGCAGTGGTGTGCTTTGACACCACGTTATAACATAATTATGAAAACTCAAAGTAGCAGAAATCGCTTCTCGCGGATTGTGGGAAGCTACTTCCAGAAGGCGCTGGTGCAGTGGTGTGTTTTGAAACCACGTTATAACATAAATATGAAAACTCAAAAAAGCAAAAATCGCTTCTCGCGGATTGTGGGAAGCTACTTCCAGAAGGCGCTGGTGCAGTGGTGTGTTTTGACACCACGTTATAACAAATTTATGAAAACTCAAAGTAGCAGAAACCGCTTCTCGCGGATTGTGGGAAGCTCCCAGAAGGCGCTGGTGCAGTGGTGTGTTTTGAAACCACGTTATAACATAAATATGAAAACTCAAAAAATGCAAAAATCGCTTCTCGCGGATTGTGGGAAGCTACTTCCAGAAAGCGCTGGTGCAGTGGTGTGTTTTGACACCACGTTATAACATAATCATGAAAACTCAAAGTAGCAGAAATCGCTTCTCGTGGATTGTGGGAAGCCACCTTCAGAAGGCGCTGGTGCAGTGGTGTGTTTTGACACCACGTTATAACAAAATTATGAAAACTTAAAGTAGCAGAAATCGCTTCTCGCGGATTGTGGGAAGCTACTTCCAGAAGGCGCTGGTCCAGTGGTGTGTTTTGACACCACGTTATAACAAAATTATGAAAACTCAAAGTAGCAGAAATCGCTTCTCGCGGATTATGGGAAGCTACTTCCAGAAGGCGCTGGTCCAGTGGTGTGTTTTGACACCACGTTATAACAAAATTATGAAAACTCAAAGTAGCAGAAATCGCTTCTCGCGGATTGTGGGAAGCTACTTCCAGAAGGCGCTGGTGCAGTGGTGTGTTTTGACTCCAGAAGGCGCTGGTGCAGTGGTGTGTTTTGACACCACGTTTTAACAAAATTATGAAAACTCAAAGTAGCAGAAATCGCTTCTCGCGGATTGTGGGAAGCTACTTCCAGAAGGCGCTGGTGCAGTGGTGTGCTTTGACACCACATTATAACATAATTATGAAAACTCAAAGTAGCAGAAATCGCTTCTCGCGGATTGTGGGAAGCTACTTCCAGAAGGCGCTGGTGCAGTGGTGTGTTTTGACACCACGTTATAACATAATTATGAAAACTCAAAATAGCAGAAATCGCTTCTCGCGGATTATGGGAAGCTACTTCCAGAAGGCGCTGGTGCAGTGGTGTGCTTTGACACCACGTTATAACAAAATTATGAAAACTCAAAGTAGCAGAAATCGCTTCTCGCGGATTGTGGGAAGCTACTTCCAGAAGGCGCTGGTGCAGTGGTGTGCTTTGACACCACGTTATAACAAAATTATGAAAACTCAAAGTAGCAGAAACCGCTTCTCGCGGATTGTGGGAAGCTCCCAGAAGGCGCTGGTGCAGTGGTGTGTTTTGAAACCACGTTATAACATAAATATGAAAACTCAAAAAAAGCAAAAATCGCTTCTCGCGGATTGTGGGAAGCTACTTCCAGAAGGCGCTGGTGCAGTGGTGTGCTTTGACACCACGTTATAACATAATTATGAAAACTCAAAGTAGCAGAAATCGCTTCTCGCGGATTGTGGGAAGCTACTTCCAGAAGGCGCTGGTGCAGTGGTGTGTTTTGAAACCACGTTATAACATAAATATGAAAACTCAAAAAAGCAAAAATCGCTTCTCGCGGATTGTGGGAAGCTACTTCCAGAAGGCGCTGGTGCAGTGGTGTGTTTTGACACCACGTTATAACAAAATTATGAAAACTCAAAGTAGCAGAAACCGCTTCTCGCGGATTGTGGGAAGCTCCCAGAAGGCGCTGGTGCAGTGGTGTGTTTTGAAACCACGTTATAACATAAATATGAAAACTCAAAAAAAGCAAAAATCGCTTCTCGCGGATTGTGGGAAGCTACTTCCAGAAAGCGCTGGTGCAGTGGTGTGTTTTGACACCACGTTATAACATAATCATGAAAACTCAAAGTAGCAGAAATCGCTTCTCGTGGATTGTGGGAAGCCACCTTCAGAAGGCGCTGGTGCAGTGGTGTGTTTTGACACCACGTTATAACATAATCATGAAAACTCAAAGTAGCAGAAATCGCTTCTCGCGGATTGTGGGAAGCTACTTCCAGAAGGCGCTGGTCCAGTGGTGTGTTTTGACACCACGTTATTAGGAACCACAACGTGAGTTGCAGAGAGCCCGGCGAAATCATGTAACATTTTCTCACTGGACACATGACGTGCTCTAATTAGCATAGAACGATTCACCATTTCGCGCTGGTTCTAACGGTATATTTTTTATGGGATCATTTACCCTGTAAAATAGTGAGAATCGGTGAAAAGTGATACGATGACGTCATATTTCTTTGATCTAGCCGCCATCGCTCAAAGTGAGTAATGAAAATTGCTAATATAAGAGACGTGTTTCATCGAGTACTTATCGATTACAGTCAAACAAAACCTAGTGATACTATTATAAACGAGTATGTTCATTATTTAACTATCGATGACGTCATCAGTGCTTTGATCTAGCCGCCCTCTGTCACACTTTCCCTATGTAAGCGCGCGCTCGGGTGCGCGGCGCCGTGCGGAATTAGAGCACAATGTGAACGATGAACCCTACAATCATTATATATTTTTGAAATCAGCTTTAAATAAACCACATTTTTAAACTCATTGCTATACCATTTCCAATTATTTGAAAATCTCATTGTGGTCCCTACCACGTTATAACAAAATTATGAAAACTCAAAGTAGCAGAAATCGCTTCTCGCGGATTGTGGGAAGCTACTTCCAGAAGGCGCTGGTGCAGTGGTGTGTTTTGACACCACGTTTTAACATAATTATGAAAACTCAAAGTAGCAGAAATCGCTTCTCGCGGATTGTGGGAAGCTACTTCCAGAAGGCGCTGGTGCAGTGGTGTGTTTTGACACCACGTATTAACAAAATTATGAAAACTCAAAGTAGCAGAAATCGCTTCTCGCGGATTGTGGGAAGCTACTTCCAGAAGGCGCTGGTGCAGTGGTGTGTTTTGACACCACGTTTTAACAAAATTATGAAAACTCAAAGTAGCAGAAATCGCTTCTCGCGGATTGTGGGAAGCTACTTCCAGAAGGCGTTGGTGCAGTGGTGTGTTTCGAAACCACGTTATAACATAAATATGAAAACTCAAAAAAATCAAAAATCGCTTCTCGCGGATTGTGGGAAGCTACTTCCAGAAGGCGCTGGTGCAGTGGTGTGTTTTGACACCACGTTATGACATAAATATGAAAACTCAAAGTAGGAGAAATCGCTTCTCGCGGATTGTGGGAAGCTACTCCCAGAAGGCGCTGGTGCAGTGGTGTGTTTCGAAACCACGTTATAACATAAATATGAAAACTCAAAAAAGCAAAAATCGCTTCTCGCGGATTGTGGGAAGCTACTTCCAGAAGGCGCTGGTGCAGTGGTGTGTTTTGACACCACGTTATGACATAATTATGAAAACTCAAAGTAGGAGAAATCGCTTCTCGCGGATTGTGGGAAGCTACTCCCAGAAGGCGCTGGTGCAGTGGTGTGTTTTGAAACCACGTTATAACATAAATATGAAAACTCAAAAAAAGCAAAAATCGCTTCTCGCTGATTGTGGGAAGCTACTCCCAGAAGGCGCTGGTGCAGTGGTGTGTTTTGAAACCACGTTATAACAAAATTATGAAAACTCAAAGTAGCAGAAATCGCTTCTCGCGGATTGTGGGAAGCTACTTCCAGAAGGCGCTGGTGCAGTGGTGTGCTTTGACACCACGTTATAACAAAATTATGAAAACTCAAAGTAGCAGAAACCGCTTCTCGCGGATTGTGGGAAGCTCCCAGAAGGCGCTGGTGCAGTGGTGTGTTTTGAAACCACGTTATAACATAAATATGAAAACTCAAAAAAAGCAAAAATCGCTTCTCGCGGATTGTGGGAAGCTACTTCCAGAAGGCGCTGGTGCAGTGGTGTGCTTTGACACCACGTTATAACATAATTATGAAAACTCAAAGTAGCAGAAATCGCTTCTCGCGGATTGTGGGAAGCTACTTCCAGAAGGCGCTGGTGCAGTGGTGTGTTTTGAAACCACGTTATAACATAAATATGAAAACTCAAAAAAGCAAAAATCGCTTCTCGCGGATTGTGGGAAGCTACTTCCAGAAGGCGCTGGTGCAGTGGTGTGTTTTGACACCACGTTATAACAAAATTATGAAAACTCAAAGTAGCAGAAACCGCTTCTCGCGGATTGTGGGAAGCTCCCAGAAGGCGCTGGTGCAGTGGTGTGTTTTGAAACCACGTTATAACATAAATATGAAAACTCAAAAAATGCAAAAATCGCTTCTCGCGGATTGTGGGAAGCTACTTCCAGAAAGCGCTGGTGCAGTGGTGTGTTTTGACACCACGTTATAACATAATCATGAAAACTCAAAGTAGCAGAAATCGCTTCTCGTGGATTGTGGGAAGCCACCTTCAGAAGGCGCTGGTGCAGTGGTGTGTTTTGACACCACGTTATAACAAAATTATGAAAACTCAAAGTAGCAGAAATCGCTTCTCGCGGATTGTGGGAAGCTACTTCCAGAAGGCGCTGGTCCAGTGGTGTGTTTTGACACCACGTTATAACAAAATTATGAAAACTCAAAGTAGCAGAAATCGCTTCTCGCGGATTATGGGAAGCTACTTCCAGAAGGCGCTGGTCCAGTGGTGTGTTTTGACACCACGTTATAACAAAATTATGAAAACTCAAAGTAGCAGAAATCGCTTCTCGCGGATTGTGGGAAGCTACTTCCAGAAGGCGCTGGTGCAGTGGTGTGTTTTGACTCCAGAAGGCGCTGGTGCAGTGGTGTGTTTTGACACCACGTTTTAACAAAATTATGAAAACTCAAAGTAGCAGAAATCGCTTCTCGCGGATTGTGGGAAGCTACTTCCAGAAGGCGCTGGTGCAGTGGTGTGCTTTGACACCACATTATAACATAATTATGAAAACTCAAAGTAGCAGAAATCGCTTCTCGCGGATTGTGGGAAGCTACTTCCAGAAGGCGCTGGTGCAGTGGTGTGTTTTGACACCACGTTATAACATAATTATGAAAACTCAAAATAGCAGAAATCGCTTCTCGCGGATTATGGGAAGCTACTTCCAGAAGGCGCTGGTGCAGTGGTGTGCTTTGACACCACGTTATAACAAAATTATGAAAACTCAAAGTAGCAGAAATCGCTTCTCGCGGATTGTGGGAAGCTACTTCCAGAAGGCGCTGGTGCAGTGGTGTGCTTTGACACCACGTTATAACAAAATTATGAAAACTCAAAGTAGCAGAAACCGCTTCTCGCGGATTGTGGGAAGCTCCCAGAAGGCGCTGGTGCAGTGGTGTGTTTTGAAACCACGTTATAACATAAATATGAAAACTCAAAAAAAGCAAAAATCGCTTCTCGCGGATTGTGGGAAGCTACTTCCAGAAGGCGCTGGTGCAGTGGTGTGCTTTGACACCACGTTATAACATAATTATGAAAACTCAAAGTAGCAGAAATCGCTTCTCGCGGATTGTGGGAAGCTACTTCCAGAAGGCGCTGGTGCAGTGGTGTGTTTTGAAACCACGTTATAACATAAATATGAAAACTCAAAAAAGCAAAAATCGCTTCTCGCGGATTGTGGGAAGCTACTTCCAGAAGGCGCTGGTGCAGTGGTGTGTTTTGACACCACGTTATAACAAAATTATGAAAACTCAAAGTAGCAGAAACCGCTTCTCGCGGATTGTGGGAAGCTCCCAGAAGGCGCTGGTGCAGTGGTGTGTTTTGAAACCACGTTATAACATAAATATGAAAACTCAAAAAAAGCAAAAATCGCTTCTCGCGGATTGTGGGAAGCTACTTCCAGAAAGCGCTGGTGCAGTGGTGTGTTTTGACACCACGTTATAACATAATCATGAAAACTCAAAGTAGCAGAAATCGCTTCTCGTGGATTGTGGGAAGCCACCTTCAGAAGGCGCTGGTGCAGTGGTGTGTTTTGACACCACGTTATAACATAATCATGAAAACTCAAAGTAGCAGAAATCGCTTCTCGCGGATTGTGGGAAGCTACTTCCAGAAGGCGCTGGTCCAGTGGTGTGTTTTGACACCACGTTATTAGGAACCACAACGTGAGTTGCAGAGAGCCCGGCGAAATCATGTAACATTTTCTCACTGGACACATGACGTGCTCTAATTAGCATAGAACGATTCACCATTTCGCGCTGGTTCTAACGGTATATTTTTTATGGGATCATTTACCCTGTAAAATAGTGAGAATCGGTGAAAAGTGATACGATGACGTCATATTTCTTTGATCTAGCCGCCATCGCTCAAAGTGAGTAATGAAAATTGCTAATATAAGAGACGTGTTTCATCGAGTACTTATCGATTACAGTCAAACAAAACCTAGTGATACTATTATAAACGAGTATGTTCATTATTTAACTATCGATGACGTCATCAGTGCTTTGATCTAGCCGCCCTCTGTCACACTTTCCCTATGTAAGCGCGCGCTCGGGTGCGCGGCGCCGTGCGGAATTAGAGCACAATGTGAACGATGAACCCTACAATCATTATATATTTTTGAAATCAGCTTTAAATAAACCACATTTTTAAACTCATTGCTATACCATTTCCAATTATTTGAAAATCTCATTGTGGTCCCTACCACGTTATAACAAAATTATGAAAACTCAAAGTAGCAGAAATCGCTTCTCGCGGATTGTGGGAAGCTACTTCCAGAAGGCGCTGGTGCAGTGGTGTGTTTTGACACCACGTTTTAACATAATTATGAAAACTCAAAGTAGCAGAAATCGCTTCTCGCGGATTGTGGGAAGCTACTTCCAGAAGGCGCTGGTGCAGTGGTGTGTTTTGACACCACGTATTAACAAAATTATGAAAACTCAAAGTAGCAGAAATCGCTTCTCGCGGATTGTGGGAAGCTACTTCCAGAAGGCGCTGGTGCAGTGGTGTGTTTTGACACCACGTTTTAACAAAATTATGAAAACTCAAAGTAGCAGAAATCGCTTCTCGCGGATTGTGGGAAGCTACTTCCAGAAGGCGTTGGTGCAGTGGTGTGTTTCGAAACCACGTTATAACATAAATATGAAAACTCAAAAAAATCAAAAATCGCTTCTCGCGGATTGTGGGAAGCTACTTCCAGAAGGCGCTGGTGCAGTGGTGTGTTTTGACACCACGTTATGACATAAATATGAAAACTCAAAGTAGGAGAAATCGCTTCTCGCGGATTGTGGGAAGCTACTCCCAGAAGGCGCTGGTGCAGTGGTGTGTTTCGAAACCACGTTATAACATAAATATGAAAACTCAAAAAAGCAAAAATCGCTTCTCGCGGATTGTGGGAAGCTACTTCCAGAAGGCGCTGGTGCAGTGGTGTGTTTTGACACCACGTTATGACATAATTATGAAAACTCAAAGTAGGAGAAATCGCTTCTCGCGGATTGTGGGAAGCTACTCCCAGAAGGCGCTGGTGCAGTGGTGTGTTTTGAAACCACGTTATAACATAAATATGAAAACTCAAAAAAAGCAAAAATCGCTTCTCGCTGATTGTGGGAAGCTACTCCCAGAAGGCGCTGGTGCAGTGGTGTGTTTTGAAACCACGTTATAACATAATTATGAAAACTCAAAGTAGGAGAAATCGCTTCTCGCGGATTGTGGGAAGCTACTCCCAGAAGGCGCTGGTGCAGTGGTGTGTTTTGAAACCACGTTATAACAAAATTATGAAAACTCAAAGTAGGAGAAATCGCTTCTCGCGGATTGTGGGAAGCTACTCCCAGAAGGCGCTGGTGCAGTGGTGTGTTTTGACACCACGTTATAACATAATTATGAAAACTCAAAGTAGCAGAAATCGCTTCTCGCGGATTATGGGAAGCTACTTCCAGAAGGCGCTGGTGCAGTGGTGTGTTTTGACACCACGTTATAACATAATTATGAAAACTCAAAGTAGCAGAAATCGCTTCTCGCGGATTGTGGGAAGCTACTCCCAGAAGGCGCTAGTGAAGTGGTGTGCTTTGACACCACGTTATAACATAATTATGAAAACTCAAAGTAGCAGAAATCGCTTCTCGCGGATTGTGGGAAGCTACTTCCAGAAGGCGCTGGTGCAGTGGTGTGTTTTGACACCACGTTATAACATAATTATGAAAACTCAAAGTAGCAGAAATCGCTTCTCGCGGATTGTGGGAAGCTACTCCCAGAAGGCGCTGGTGCAGTGGTGTGCTTTGACACCACGTTATAACATAATTATGAAAAATCAAAGTAGCAGAAATCGCTTCTCGCGGATTGTGGGAAGCTACTCCCAGAAGGCGCTGGTGCAGTGGTGTGTTTTGAAACCACGTTATAACATAAATATGAAAACTCAAAAAAAAATCGCTTCTCGCGGATTGTGGGAAGCTACTTCCAGAAGGCGCTGGTGCAGTGGTGTGTTTTGACACCACGTTATAACATAATTATGAAAACTCCAAAAAAAAATCGCTTCTCGCGGATTGTGGGAAGCTACTCCCAAAAGGCGCTGGTGCAGTGGTGTACTTTAACACCACGTTATAACATAATTATGAAATCTCAAAGAAGGAGAAATCGCTTCTCGCGGATTGTGGGAAGCTACTTCCAGAAGGCGCTGGTGCAGTGGTGTGTTTTGACACCACGTTATAACAAAATTATGAAAACTCAAAGTAGCAGAAATCGCTTCACGCGGATTGTGGGAAGCTACTCCCAGAAGGCGCTGGTGCAGTGGTGTGTTTTGACACCACGTTATAACAAAATTATGAAAACTCAAAGTAGCAGAAATCGCTTCACGCGGATTGTGGGAAGCTACTTCCAGAAGGCGCTGGTGCAGTGGTGTGTTTTGACACCACGTTATAACATAATTATGAAAAATCAAAGTAGCAGAAATCGCTTCTCGCGGATTGTGGGAAGCTACTTCCAGAAGGCGCTGGTGCAGTGGTGTGTTTTGACACCACGTTATAACATAATCATGAAAAATCAAAGTAGCAGAAATCGCTTCTCGCGGATTGTGGGAAGCTACTTCCAGAAGGCGCTGGTGCAGTGGTGTGCTTTGACACCACGTTATAACATAATTATGAAAACTCAAAGTAGCAGAAATCGCTTCTCGCGGATTGTGGGAAGCTACTCCCAGAAGGCGCTAGTGAAGTGGTGTGCTTTGACACCACGTTATAACATAATTATGAAAACTCAAAGTAGCAGAAATCGCTTCTCGCGGATTGTGGGAAGCTACTCCCAGAAGGCGCTAGTGAAGTGGTGTGCTTTGACACCACGTTATAACATAATTATGAAAAATCAAAGTAGCAGAAATCGCTTCTCGCGGATTGTGGGAAGCTACTCCCAGAAGGCGCTGGTGCAGTGGTGTGTTTTGAAACCACGTTATAACATAAATATGAAAACTCAAAGTAGGAGAAATCGCTTCTCGCGGATTGTGGGAAGCTACTTTCAGAAGGCGCTGGTGCAGTGGTGTGTTTTGACACCACGTTATAACATAATTATGAAAACTCAAAGTAGGAGAAATCGCTTCTCGCGGATTGTGGGAAGCTACTCCCAGAAGGCGCTGGTGCAGTGGTGTACTTTAACACCACGTTATAACATAAATATGAAAACTCAAAGTAGGAGAAATCGCTTCTCGCGGATTGTGGGAAGCTACTCCCAGAAGGCGCTGGTGCAGTGGTGTGTTTTGACACCACGTTATAACATAATTATGAAAACTCAAAGTAGGAGAAATCGCTTCTCGCGGATTGTGGGAAGCTACCTTCAGAAGGCGCTGGTGCAGTGGTGTGATTGACCCCACGTTATAACATAATTATGAAAACTCAAAGTAGCAGAAATCGCTTTTCGCGGATTGTGGGAAGCTACCTTCAGAAGGCGCTGGTGCAGTGGTGTGATTGACCCCACGTTATAACATAATTATGAAAACTCAAAGTAGCAGAAATCGCTTTTCGCGGATTGTGGGAAGCTACCTTCAGAAGGCGCTGGTGCAGTGGTGTGTTTTGACACCACGTTATAACAAAATTATGAAAACTCAAAGTAGGAGAGTGGGAAGCTACTCCCAGAAGGCGCTGGTGCAGTGGTGTGTTTTGACACCACGTTATAACATAATTATGAAAACTCAAAGTAGGAGAGTGGGAAGCTACTCCCAGAAGGCGCTGGTGCAGTGGTGTGTTTTGACACCACGTTATAACATAACTATGAAAACTCAAAAAAGCAAAAATCGCTTCTCGAGGATTGTGGGAAGCTACTTCCAGAAGGCGCTGGTGCAGTAAAGTTGAAGTAGTCGAAGTTGGTGGAGTGTTTGTCTCAACGATGCAGTTTTTCTGAAAACGACACATTTTCAAATTAGGCTGTTTCAAGTTCTTGTACTGTAGCGCAAACAAGTTGAACTCACCACAATTGTAGTCCATGAAATCGTCTGCATCGTCTGCATCTTCTCGCTGGAACTCAGTCGCCGTCACTCGCTCACCGCAACTATCCGTCACGGCTCGATGAAGAGTGACCAGGACTATACACAAACATGACTATACAAACATACAAATATCAAGAAAAAAAATCAATATCTGCTTACCTCGTTTTAGATCAGAGGTTCTTGCCCGCCCCTTTCTCCTTGGCCCCACTTTGGGTCTACCCATGTTGGCTGAACAACTTTTATTTCTTTGGAAACAATAATGAATAATGATAACATCAATAACTAAAAATCATGACAAAACAAAACAAAACACTTAAATATGAATGAACATTTGCACAAAACTGAAGCCACGCCCATTTCCGGATCACTTGCAGGACCTATGCATCTCAATTGCAGGACATGTGCATCTTACTTGCAGGAGGAATGCATCCCGTTGTCTCATTGTAGGCTGCAACCTTCCTGCATGCAGGCTGCAACCGCATCATATCCCCTGCATGCAGGCTGCAATTCGTCCAACATATCTGCATGCAGGATGCATATTGCACGTTCTCCCTGCATGCAGGCTGCATTTGGCAGTTCTTCCTGCATGCAGGCTGCATTTGGCAGTTCTTCCTGCATGCAGGCTGCATTTTGGCAGTTCTCCCTGCATGCAGGCTGCATTTCGCACGTTCTTCCTGCATGCAGGCTGCATTTTGGCAGTTCTCCCTGCATGCAGGCTGCATTTCGCACGTTCTTCCTGCATGCAGGCTGCATTTTGGCAGTTCTCCCTGCATGCAGGCTGCATTTGGCAGTTCTTCCTGCATGCAGGCTGCATTTTGGCAGTTCTCCCTGCTTGCAGGCTGCATTTGGCAGTTCTTCCTGCATGCAGGCTGCATTTTGGCAGTTCTCCCTGCATGCAGGCTGCATTTGGCAGTTCTTCCTGCATGCAGGCTGCATTTTGGCAGTTCTCCCTGCATGCAGGCTGCATTTGGCAGTTCTTCCTGCATGCAGGCTGCATTTCGCACGTTCTCCCTGCATGCAGGCTGCATTTGGCAGTTCTCCCTGCATGCAGGCTGCATTTGGCAGTTCTTCCTGCATGCAGGCTGCATTTTGGCAGTTCTCCCTGCATGCAGGCTGCATTTGGCAGTTCTTCCTGCATGCAGGCTGCATTTTGGCAGTTCTCCCTGCATGCAGGCTGCATTTGGCAGTTCTTCCTGCATGCAGGCTGCATTTTGGCAGTTCTCCCTGCATGCAGGCTGCATTTGGCAGTTCTTCCTGCATGCAGGCTGCATTTTGGCAGTTCTCCCTGCATGCAGGCTGCATTTCGCACGTTCTTCCTGCATGCAGGCTGCATTTTGGCAGTTCTCCCTGCATGCAGGCTGCATTTGGCAGTTCTTCCTGCATGCAGGCTGCATTTTGGCAGTTCTCCCTGCATGCAGGCTGCATTTGGCAGTTCTTCCTGCATGCAGGCTGCATTTGGCAGTTCTTCCTGCATGCAGGCTGCATTTCGCACGTTCTCCCTGCATGCAGGCTGCATTTTGGCAGTTCTTGCGCCCTCTGACCACTCGCGCCCTCTGACCCGTTCTGGGTGGTGATTTTTCTCTATTTTTTCGCGCGCCTCTCTTCTTTGACCTTCTGTTCCTATGTCTCCCCCTGTCGTCGTGCCCCACCCTCCGCCAAAGCGGGCCCTCACGTCTCCTGATGTGGAGGACCGATCTGAGGTGGAGAATCTCCGTTGTGCCATTGACTCTATGATCGACAAGGATGACATTCCCCTGTACGCGCGCCGTGTTCTTCAGACGTGTTCCCTTGTTCTCTCTCGTCTCGCAGCCCCTGGCATCGATCGTGATACCGCGCGGGCGATTGCGAGAGAGGAGGTCAACGAGAACAACCGTTCTCACTGTGCTGTGGTTCTCGGGTTGCACGAGTCTAGGTTCGAGCAGCCGCAGGACCGCGTGAGCGATGACCACCACAGGGTGACGACCATCGCCAACATTCTCGGAGTGGAGTACAGGGTGCTCGACGTCTACCGCATGGGAACCGGCCAGACTCGCACCACCAAGGTGGTGTTCAGCAGCTCGCGCGGAGCGTCCGCGTTCGTCTCGGCGTACCAGAAGAACCGTGACAAGGTTCGCGGTATCTTCATCCGGGAGTCTCTTCCGGATGAGCAGCTGAAGCGAGACCGAGAGCTCCGCAAGAAGTGCAAGGAGACGAGGGAGAGGACCAAGCAGGACTACGTCGTGTACGCTGGTCAGGTTGTTCTCCGGAACGACATTCCTTCTCTCCGCGCCACCCTTCCGCGCCCCGGTCAGTCTGGTACTGCTCACCCCCCGCTCACGCCCCGCCCCTTTGTCGCCGCCTTCGTCGTCTCCCGTCGTTCTCGTCTGCCAGCGTGTCTGCCTTCCCTCCGTTGCCTGCCGTGCCCACTGCCTCTTCCCAGCCGACCCCTTCTCCCATGGAGACTGGCGGGGGAGATGTGCAGATGCAGGGTGAGCAGCAGTCCGACCAGGTTTTCCACTAGTGCCACACACACCCACCACCACATTGTTCTTTGTATGTTTTAATGCCCGCTCCATCAAAAACAAATTACCAGACCTTCATGTATATTTATCTCTAAACCGCCCTGATATTCTTGTAATCACTGAAACATTTCTTGATAAGTCTATGCCTGATTCCTCTCTCATTTCCGATCTACCTTATGCCACTTATAACATAATTATGAAAACTCAAAGTAGCAGAAATCGCTTCTCGCGGATTGTGGGAAGCTACTCCCAGAAGGCGCTGGTGCAGTGGTGTGCTTTGACACCACGTTATAACATAATTATGAAAAATCAAAGTAGCAGAAATCGCTTCTCGCGGATTGTGGGAAGCTACTCCCAGAAGGCGCTGGTGCAGTGGTGTGTTTTGAAACCACGTTATAACATAAATATGAAAACTCAAAAAAAAATCGCTTCTCGCGGATTGTGGGAAGCTACTTCCAGAAGGCGCTGGTGCAGTGGTGTGTTTTGACACCACGTTATAACATAATTATGAAAACTCCAAAAAAAAATCGCTTCTCGCGGATTGTGGGAAGCTACTCCCAAAAGGCGCTGGTGCAGTGGTGTACTTTAACACCACGTTATAACATAATTATGAAATCTCAAAGAAGGAGAAATCGCTTCTCGCGGATTGTGGGAAGCTACTTCCAGAAGGCGCTGGTGCAGTGGTGTGTTTTGACACCACGTTATAACAAAATTATGAAAACTCAAAGTAGCAGAAATCGCTTCACGCGGATTGTGGGAAGCTACTCCCAGAAGGCGCTGGTGCAGTGGTGTGTTTTGACACCACGTTATAACAAAATTATGAAAACTCAAAGTAGCAGAAATCGCTTCACGCGGATTGTGGGAAGCTACTTCCAGAAGGCGCTGGTGCAGTGGTGTGTTTTGACACCACGTTATAACATAATTATGAAAAATCAAAGTAGCAGAAATCGCTTCTCGCGGATTGTGGGAAGCTACTTCCAGAAGGCGCTGGTGCAGTGGTGTGTTTTGACACCACGTTATAACATAATTATGAAAAATCAAAGTAGCAGAAATCGCTTCTCGCGGATTGTGGGAAGCTACTTCCAGAAGGCGCTGGTGCAGTGGTGTGTTTTGACACCACGTTATAACATAATTATGAAAACTCAAAGTAGCAGAAATCGCTTCTCGCGGATTGTGGGAAGCTACTCCCAGAAGGCGCTAGTGAAGTGGTGTGCTTTGACACCACGTTATAACATAATTATGAAAACTCAAAGTAGCAGAAATCGCTTCTCGCGGATTGTGGGAAGCTACTCCCAGAAGGCGCTAGTGAAGTGGTGTGCTTTGACACCACGTTATAACATAATTATGAAAAATCAAAGTAGCAGAAATCGCTTCTCGCGGATTGTGGGAAGCTACTCCCAGAAGGCGCTGGTGCAGTGGTGTGTTTTGAAACCACGTTATAACATAAATATGAAAACTCAAAGTAGGAGAAATCGCTTCTCGCGGATTGTGGGAAGCTACTTTCAGAAGGCGCTGGTGCAGTGGTGTGTTTTGACACCACGTTATAACATAATTATGAAAACTCAAAGTAGGAGAAATCGCTTCTCGCGGATTGTGGGAAGCTACTCCCAGAAGGCGCTGGTGCAGTGGTGTACTTTAACACCACGTTATAACATAAATATGAAAACTCAAAGTAGGAGAAATCGCTTCTCGCGGATTGTGGGAAGCTACTCCCAGAAGGCGCTGGTGCAGTGGTGTGTTTTGACACCACGTTATAACATAATTATGAAAACTCAAAGTAGGAGAAATCGCTTCTCGCGGATTGTGGGAAGCTACCTTCAGAAGGCGCTGGTGCAGTGGTGTGATTGACCCCACGTTATAACATAATTATGAAAACTCAAAGTAGCAGAAATCGCTTTTCGCGGATTGTGGGAAGCTACCTTCAGAAGGCGCTGGTGCAGTGGTGTGATTGACCCCACGTTATAACATAATTATGAAAACTCAAAGTAGCAGAAATCGCTTTTCGCGGATTGTGGGAAGCTACCTTCAGAAGGCGCTGGTGCAGTGGTGTGTTTTGACACCACGTTATAACAAAATTATGAAAACTCAAAGTAGGAGAGTGGGAAGCTACTCCCAGAAGGCGCTGGTGCAGTGGTGTGTTTTGACACCACGTTATAACATAATTATGAAAACTCAAAGTAGGAGAGTGGGAAGCTACTCCCAGAAGGCGCTGGTGCAGTGGTGTGTTTTGACACCACGTTATAACATAACTATGAAAACTCAAAAAAGCAAAAATCGCTTCTCGAGGATTGTGGGAAGCTACTTCCAGAAGGCGCTGGTGCAGTAAAGTTGAAGTAGTCGAAGTTGGTGGAGTGTTTGTCTCAACGATGCAGTTTTTCTGAAAACGACACATTTTCAAATTAGGCTGTTTCAAGTTCTTGTACTGTAGCGCAAACAAGTTGAACTCACCACAATTGTAGTCCATGAAATCGTCTGCATCGTCTGCATCTTCTCGCTGGAACTCAGTCGCCGTCACTCGCTCACCGCAACTATCCGTCACGGCTCGATGAAGAGTGACCAGGACTATACACAAACATGACTATACAAACATACAAATATCAAGAAAAAAAATCAATATCTGCTTACCTCGTTTTAGATCAGAGGTTCTTGCCCGCCCCTTTCTCCTTGGCCCCACTTTGGGTCTACCCATGTTGGCTGAACAACTTTTATTTCTTTGGAAACAATAATGAATAATGATAACATCAATAACTAAAAATCATGACAAAACAAAACAAAACACTTAAATATGAATGAACATTTGCACAAAACTGAAGCCACGCCCATTTCCGGATCACTTGCAGGACCTATGCATCTCAATTGCAGGACATGTGCATCTTACTTGCAGGAGGAATGCATCCCGTTGTCTCATTGTAGGCTGCAACCTTCCTGCATGCAGGCTGCAACCGCATCATATCCCCTGCATGCAGGCTGCAATTCGTCCAACATATCTGCATGCAGGATGCATATTGCACGTTCTCCCTGCATGCAGGCTGCATTTGGCAGTTCTTCCTGCATGCAGGCTGCATTTGGCAGTTCTTCCTGCATGCAGGCTGCATTTTGGCAGTTCTCCCTGCATGCAGGCTGCATTTCGCACGTTCTTCCTGCATGCAGGCTGCATTTTGGCAGTTCTCCCTGCATGCAGGCTGCATTTCGCACGTTCTTCCTGCATGCAGGCTGCATTTTGGCAGTTCTCCCTGCATGCAGGCTGCATTTGGCAGTTCTTCCTGCATGCAGGCTGCATTTTGGCAGTTCTCCCTGCTTGCAGGCTGCATTTGGCAGTTCTTCCTGCATGCAGGCTGCATTTTGGCAGTTCTCCCTGCATGCAGGCTGCATTTGGCAGTTCTTCCTGCATGCAGGCTGCATTTTGGCAGTTCTCCCTGCATGCAGGCTGCATTTGGCAGTTCTTCCTGCATGCAGGCTGCATTTCGCACGTTCTCCCTGCATGCAGGCTGCATTTGGCAGTTCTCCCTGCATGCAGGCTGCATTTGGCAGTTCTTCCTGCATGCAGGCTGCATTTTGGCAGTTCTCCCTGCATGCAGGCTGCATTTGGCAGTTCTTCCTGCATGCAGGCTGCATTTTGGCAGTTCTCCCTGCATGCAGGCTGCATTTGGCAGTTCTTCCTGCATGCAGGCTGCATTTTGGCAGTTCTCCCTGCATGCAGGCTGCATTTGGCAGTTCTTCCTGCATGCAGGCTGCATTTTGGCAGTTCTCCCTGCATGCAGGCTGCATTTCGCACGTTCTTCCTGCATGCAGGCTGCATTTTGGCAGTTCTCCCTGCATGCAGGCTGCATTTGGCAGTTCTTCCTGCATGCAGGCTGCATTTTGGCAGTTCTCCCTGCATGCAGGCTGCATTTGGCAGTTCTTCCTGCATGCAGGCTGCATTTGGCAGTTCTTCCTGCATGCAGGCTGCATTTCGCACGTTCTCCCTGCATGCAGGCTGCATTTTGGCAGTTCTTGCGCCCTCTGACCACTCGCGCCCTCTGACCCGTTCTGGGTGGTGATTTTTCTCTATTTTTTCGCGCGCCTCTCTTCTTTGACCTTCTGTTCCTATGTCTCCCCCTGTCGTCGTGCCCCACCCTCCGCCAAAGCGGGCCCTCACGTCTCCTGATGTGGAGGACCGATCTGAGGTGGAGAATCTCCGTTGTGCCATTGACTCTATGATCGACAAGGATGACATTCCCCTGTACGCGCGCCGTGTTCTTCAGACGTGTTCCCTTGTTCTCTCTCGTCTCGCAGCCCCTGGCATCGATCGTGATACCGCGCGGGCGATTGCGAGAGAGGAGGTCAACGAGAACAACCGTTCTCACTGTGCTGTGGTTCTCGGGTTGCACGAGTCTAGGTTCGAGCAGCCGCAGGACCGCGTGAGCGATGACCACCACAGGGTGACGACCATCGCCAACATTCTCGGAGTGGAGTACAGGGTGCTCGACGTCTACCGCATGGGAACCGGCCAGACTCGCACCACCAAGGTGGTGTTCAGCAGCTCGCGCGGAGCGTCCGCGTTCGTCTCGGCGTACCAGAAGAACCGTGACAAGGTTCGCGGTATCTTCATCCGGGAGTCTCTTCCGGATGAGCAGCTGAAGCGAGACCGAGAGCTCCGCAAGAAGTGCAAGGAGACGAGGGAGAGGACCAAGCAGGACTACGTCGTGTACGCTGGTCAGGTTGTTCTCCGGAACGACATTCCTTCTCTCCGCGCCACCCTTCCGCGCCCCGGTCAGTCTGGTACTGCTCACCCCCCGCTCACGCCCCGCCCCTTTGTCGCCGCCTTCGTCGTCTCCCGTCGTTCTCGTCTGCCAGCGTGTCTGCCTTCCCTCCGTTGCCTGCCGTGCCCACTGCCTCTTCCCAGCCGACCCCTTCTCCCATGGAGACTGGCGGGGGAGATGTGCAGATGCAGGGTGAGCAGCAGTCCGACCAGGTTTTCCACTAGTGCCACACACACCCACCACCACATTGTTCTTTGTATGTTTTAATGCCCGCTCCATCAAAAACAAATTACCAGACCTTCATGTATATTTATCTCTAAACCGCCCTGATATTCTTGTAATCACTGAAACATTTCTTGATAAGTCTATGCCTGATTCCTCTCTCATTTCCGATCTACCTCATGCCACTTTCCGGAAGGACCGTAACTCACGTGGCGGTGGAATTCTTATTCTCTGTAAAGATTCTTTGTGTGTTTCCCGTGTCTCGAGACATGGATCCATAGTCTCTCGCTGTTCATGTGATGTTGTGTGTGTCGATGTGTCCTCTCGCTCTCTCGACATTCGTGTCATTGGTGTCTACCGCCCTCCTAGTACCACTTCCGCGAATGATGAGTCTCTTATTGATATCATTTCTGATCTGTCCTCGTGTAATCGGTCTGTGATACTTTCGGGTGATTTCAATATTGATATTTCCGAGATCGATACCCTCGCAAAGGGTAAACGTTTTGGCGAGTTGTTTGATTCCGCGGGTCTATCTCATTGCATTCTCTCTCCCACGCGCATCAATCGTTGCATAGATTGGCTTTTGACTGACAATCCCTCTCTCGTAATGTCTGCGTGTGTGAGTGCGCCTTTCTCATCTTCTGATCACAATTCCCTCGAAGCGCGTTTTTCGTTCTCTCCCGATAGCATAGTAGCGCTACCGTATCCCAGTTTCGGTAAAGCCGACTTTGAATCTATCCGCAATGCCTGTTGTGACTGGTGTAAATTGTTTACTGGTTTTTCGGATATTGATGATCTGTATTCTCGGTTTTGTATGTTTGTAGTTTGTCTCTTTGCTGTGTACGTGCCCTTCTCTATTCGCAAGACTAAGTGGTCAGCCTATCCCCAGCATATCCGCAATCTTTTTGAACAGAAGCTGCGTTTATTCAATGCGGGTATGGTCCACGATCCTCTTTTCGCGAAAGTATCAAATAATCTTACTGCACATTTGAAAAAGTTCTCGCGTAATCTAGCCCAACAAAAATATGTGCTCGGTTCCCGCTCCTTCCATGCATATGTGGGCTCTCTGATCAAGCCGAAACGCACCCTACCGCACCGCATGTCCAATGGGTCAGACCCGCTGGTCACTGACAAATGCAAGGCTGCCGCTTTCGCTGATTACTTTGCTTCCGTCTATACTCGCGACAATGGTGACTTACCTTCTGTTATTTCGCGCACAACCGATTCGCTGTCCATTCCACTCATCATGCCACATCAATTGTTACCCATTCTGCGCAATCTCAAATTGTCATGTTCGCTTAGTTCTGACGGAATTCCGCAGCGTTTTTATAAGGAATGCGCATCAGAACTGTGTCTCCCGCTCTCCATTGTCTTTCACTTTCCTTGTGTCAAGTTCCCCGTTTATGGTTGTCCGCGATAGTCACACCCATTCACAAGAACGGCAACGACCCCTCTCTTGTATCGAGCTATCGTCCAATTGCTATCTGTTGCACACCCAGCAAAATACTAGAGCGGCACATTCGGAAGTTGTTAGTAGATTTTCTTGAGAGCCGCTCTATCTTACCACCTGAGCAGTATGGTTTTCGAGCCGGTAGATCAGTAACGACTCAAATGCTAGCCTCTTTTGACGATTGGACGACAGCAACTTCAAATAAGCAATGGGTAGATGTCGTATATTTCGATTTTAGAAAGGCTTTTGATCGTGTGTCTATTCCCAAGTTGTTACATAAGTGCGAATCAGTTGGAATCAAGGGCAGTCTGTTAGAGTGGTTGAGATCGTTTCTGATGGACCGCTCGTTCCGAGTGAAAGTAGGTGACTCTCTTTCTCATTCTCTAGAATCTCCCTCGGGTGTACCACAAGGCAGTGTCTTAGGTCCAGTTCTATTCATAATCTACTTGATTGGTATTGAAAATGTTGTCGCACATGATATTAAGATACGTATTTTTGCGGATGACATTAAAATTTACACGTGTTTTGATAGCAAGACCAAAGCAATTCGCACCGCTGCTCTGCAAATGACTATTGACCGCATTATAGCCTGGGCTACCGAGTGGCAGTTAGAGCTTGCTAGCAACAAGTGTTCCGTAGTGCACATAGGTACGCGCATCTTTTCAAGAGCTATGTACTACCTGTGCTGGACTTTGCCAGCAGTGTTTGGAACCCATATTTGTTGAAAGACATACGAGAGCTAGAGCGCGTTCAGAGGTATTGGACAAGAATAGTGTTTTATAGAGTGTATCCTGATAGTGGTTACCCGCAGTCGATGCCACCATATGCATTTCGGTTACGTATTCTCGGTTTGCGTACACTGTGCGAACGCCGCGCCGCCATTGATCTCACGCTCGCTTTCAAAATGCGACGCAACGAAACAGCCACGCGATTCTCACAGTACTTCAAGTTGAAACCTACACGTGGCAGGAATGGTTCATTTGCTCTGAGAATACATTCGACTCGCAATACAGTTAGGCATAACTACTTCACTCTCCGAACTGCCAGGAACATTTGCACTCTAACTAAAGCGTACCCTCGTCTTTTCACTGCGCGAAATTCCAACATATTGTCACATAGTGTGAGGTTCACTATGTGTGCACTCGTCTTAGTATACTGTAGTGTAGGCTTGAACAGTAGGGTCTATTTACTTACAGTACCGAGAGTACCTACAGTACCGAGAGTACCTACAGTACCGAGAGTACCGAGAGTACCAAGAGTGCCGAGAGTGCCGAATGTAACCGCCCTACGTACGTAGTGCCTGTGAGTGAAAGGGACCAAGTAGAGTCCACTCCAGGTGGGAGCTACACCACGTGCGAGCAGACCGAGCACTCACTCATCGGGCGCACATTCCACACGCGCACCCGATGGCGATGGCACGAGCAGGGAAAAGAAGAGGAAGAGCAACTACGAGGAAGGATGAGCGACGTTCGCGGCCCCTTCTACAGGCCCGCTCACTCCCCGTGACCCACATTCTCCGCCGGCATGTCAGCCGCGTCCCTTAGCTCCCCTCACTCCTCTCACTCCCGCCAACGGCGACCCTCCCGCCGATCCCACCAGTAGATCAGAGTATATCAGTGATCTCCCGCCAATAGATCAGAGTCTATCAGTGTTTTCCCGCCAGTCAGCCACTATATAAGCCACACCGCCGACACCCCAATCAGTCTAGTTCATGGAGACTCTTCTCATGAAGACTCGTAGAGTCATCTGTCATTGTGTGTGTTGTTGACTACATGTGTACGTAGTACATTATACTGCTCGTAAACTCTGTGTGTTATTCCATATCATTTGCTCATTGCTTGTATATCATGCTCTCGTATAAGTAAACTTCTCTCTTCTAAACCATTGTGTTGTTGTCCTGACTGGGGTACAGTAGACATGGGCCTGCATATGCACGCTGACCTGCGCCAACGTTCACTGGTTGCAGCTCGTGTTTTCTTACTCTTTTGTTAGAAAAGACCACCACCTCTATTCTCTATTTTTCACTCGTGTTATTCGTCGATTTCATGTGCATTGTTGTAATCGCGGTGAAGGCGGAAAGAGCTATTCTCTCTCCCCCGATCTGCGTATTGATTGCATTGGAAAGTGTCGCGCGGTTCCTATTAATATGGTTCCCCCCTTCACTGACCTTTGTTCTCAAAACAACACCCAGCCGCTCGCATGCGTGTTGGTTTGACTATTTGTCGCATATTGATTTCTTCGTTTATGACGTGTTTTCGATTCACCACAGTATTGTGTTTTATTGTGTGTGTTTGTGAACGAGTATGAGCATGAGGTAAGATGCCATATCTCGGAAAAGAGAAGCTGTGTCGACTAGAAGACTGATGGGTTCGAAGTATTGCCATGCGTCTCAAGTGGAGTTAGGTGAGTTTGAAATCTCATTCTCGTATGTCTCTCTTGTGCACGTAGTGCGCAACCCCGCTCCCAACAATCTTTGAACAGACAGTCTGTTCTATCGAACAGAGTGCGAACTCTCTGTCGCACAGAGAACGATCGAAATGATCAGAGCGTACAGAGAAGGCATTTCTGCTGTACCCAGTAGCTGAGAAAGTTATGTAGAGATGAAACATCGTGAAGCGATAATGGAATCACAGTTTTGCGGTAATTGCAGAATACGGCGAAAGGGAATGTCGACAGCGTTCCCCAAACCGTAACGCGTTGTCGTCACATACTGCCCCTATACCACCTGTATCACATGTATTTTGTGTTGTTTGCACTGTTTGCTTGTTGGTCGACGTTGTATTCAGCAATTCCAGCTGAGAAGACAACGGGCGCATTTGTAATGATTGAAAAATCATGAAAATGAATTTTCGAGTACGAAGAAATTAGGTTTGACGAGTAATTCGGGCGAATTATCCGATCTCCGGGTCCCGCCTCGAACGGATTGAAACATACAGGTACGGTCAAGTTCTAATTTTTGGATTTATTGTCCTAAAGTTATTACTTTTGTATCATTCCAGTATTGTTTTCTTTATTTTCACCTTTTCTCTCTTCTATTCTCGTGAATTTTGCCATATTTTCTCTCGCCGTCGTAGTATGGCTCCTTGCCCTATATTTTTTTCCCTCAACGGGACAAGCGGAGAAGAAGATGTTCGACGATTCGTGGCTGTACAACGACGGAAGGACGAGTGGAAGATGTTCGGTGCAATCAAGCACAATGGATTCGAATTCGAGCCAACGGTGCAAGTTGAGAGCTACGAATGGATCATCCAAAGGTTGGTTTCTCCACTTTGTTTATTATTTTAATGCATGTTTGGTAGTCTGTGTGCCTATCATGGGCCCGGGCGCGTAGACACTCAAGCCAAAATGCGTTATTGTAATAACTTGCGGGTGTATATGGTGCATGTAATAGGGCGAACGCGGGTGCGAAGCAATTTTTTTTTTGCTTGCGCAACAATGTCGGGTATTTGTTGATACGGTTCATGCTGAGCGGTTTGTATCACAAATAACGCAACAAACTACAAGCGCATTATATAAAATAACTGCAGTGTTTTCTATAATGCGTAGCAGGATGTTCTCGGAACATTCGGGCTGGCAGATGGGTTCGGTGAAGGTAGCGCCTCTCGAACGCGGTAGAAGCTTAGCAATCGATCAATAAATCGCGCGCTTTTGTTTTCGATTCCGCAGTTGGTTTTTGCTATGCGAAATGCGGTGAATGAGTGTCATTCTTTCGTAAGTAAGCATTCGGTTAAATTTTCTTTCTGACGGAGAAGGATAGCCTAAGCGGACGAGTCACAAAGGGTGGAAATCGGGTCGTGATGGTACCGACGCAACGACGGTTGCGAGCGGGTACAAATGTTGTGGTGTCATGCGATAGTTCTTTTTTTTCGCTATTCTTTTTGCAACATTTGGCGGTAATGGTTCCATACCTTGTAATCTATTTGCTATGTGCGATAGACATCAATAGTCACTGGGCATTACTAGGGGTAAGGGAAGTCGCAACCCTAGGTTACCTCGGGCTTTGTATTTCCCAGCCGGGATACGGCTACATGGTCAGCACATGTAGAGTATAACAAACGGGAATGAGTATTGGTGGAAACAACTTTTGAATGGTGTACTGAGTTGGTAGTTACTAGTCACACACTCTTGGTTTTAGAGTGACATCAAGTAATGGTGTTTCATTTGTTTCTTTATGGTGTAGCCGGATCATAACCAGTACTCTAGGTAATATTAACTATAGATGGTTACAGGTGTAACAGGTAGGTACTATAGGGTAATATACGGTAGATTTTTTCAACCTAACAATTTATCTTTCTTTTTGCAGGTTATACACCGTTATATGGGTTCTTCCGTATGGCGACATCTTATTGTCTGTCTTGTCTCTCCACATGCTTTTTGATTTTCGCGATATTTCGTGCCGTGATATGCATTGTTCGCCCCGCGTCTATTTCGATGCAAGTCAAGTTTTACTTTCAGATCAACTCGACTTGGGCAACAACAACAAGCAATCAACAGGGTAGATTACTCTTTCTGTCTTTAGGAGTCTGTTTGTGAGTTTCTTGGAGCACGTAGTGCACCATACCGCCCTGAACCTTATCCAGCTTGAAAGCTCTTCTAGCTACGGCATAGAAGGATTACAGCGGACAGTATGGCGACACGGTCTCGTGGAAGCTCAGTCTCGGACAACCTGACGGTTACGGATGCAATCAAGCATCTCAACATCAGCGACAGCTCGCTAGCGGAGCTAAATGCGATGTTGATGGAAAACGACAACGGAGGAGCGGTGGACATTGCCATGCTCAAGGAAGTGAAGAGTTTGGCTGTGAAGTCGATAGTTTCTTGTCACAAGAACGCCAAGGCAGCTGCCAAAGCGGTAGACAACAAGAACAAGGACTCGCTCAAGAACTTCGACAGCGAGGTGAAGAACTGGATCACTCATCTCGAGGGTGAGATGAACCAGATGAAGCAGCAGGCCGAGACCAAGCTGCAGGAAGAGGTGCGCAAGGCTAAGGAAAAGCTCCTGTCAGCCTTCGCGACCATGCTGGATGACGCGGCAAGCGAGCGCATGGACAACATGGTCATGGGCAAAGTCAACGAGGCGGCGCCGAGGCTAATTGAAGCCATGGTTCAGGAGAAGGTGGACAGAGTTTCCAGTAAACTCGAGAGTCGCTGAGACAACTCATTTTGAGGTACGTATTTTGTATTCAATATACTTTTAGGAGCCGTAGTGCTCAGATCAGCTCTATCATTGTTTTTGTTTTCTAGCTGTAGTGGTATGTACCGCTTTATTTTTGTTAATTTTCGCTTTCTTGCCGTAGAGCTTAATACTGCTTTATTGTCCGTTCTACCTTACTATACACATATTGTATTGGTAATACATTGTAGCAGTAGAAGTATATGAAAGAGAAGGGAAGCATCATTTGCTTCTTCATACTTTCCCATCACTTTGTCCCTTCAACCACTGTAGAAGTTTCTACAATCATCGGTAATGGACAGGACGGAGAGGACGGGCAGAGCGGACAGGAACAGGTACGTAAAAGGGGTCTGGGGTTAACATAGACTGATCCTTTATCTTTAGATCGACGATCGGACGGATCAAAAGATGTACGGACAGAGAAGACACGGACGAGTGCAAAGTGGGCGCTTTCAGTCGATCCGGACGTCTCGACTTGTTCAAGGTGGGGGAGATGTCACATAGTGTGAGGTTCACTATGTGTGCACTCGTCTTAGTATACTGTAGTGTAGGCTTGAACAGTAGGGTCTATTTACTTACAGTACCGAGAGTACCTACAGTACCGAGAGTACCTACAGTACCGAGAGTACCGAGAGTACCAAGAGTGCCGAGAGTGCCGAATGTAACCGCCCTACGTACGTAGTGCCTGTGAGTGAAAGGGACCAAGTAGAGTCCACTCCAGGTGGGAGCTACACCACGTGCGAGCAGACCGAGCACTCACTCATCGGGCGCACATTCCACACGCGCACCCGATGGCGATGGCACGAGCAGGGAAAAGGAGAGGAAGAGCAACTACGAGGAAGGATGAGCGACGTTCGCGGCCCCTTCTACAGGCCCGCTCACTCCCCGTGACCCACATTCTCCGCCGGCATGTCAGCCGCGTCCCTTAGCTCCCCTCACTCCTCTCACTCCCGCCAACGGCGACCCTCCCGCCGATCCCACCAGTAGATCAGAGTATATCAGTGATCTCCCGCCAATAGATCAGAGTCTATCAGTGTTTTCCCGCCAGTCAGCCACTATATAAGCCACACCGCCGACACCCCAATCAGCCTAGTTCATGGAGACTCTTCTCATGAAGACTCGTAGAGTCATCTGTCATTGTGTGTGTTGTTGACTACATGTGTACGTAGTACATTATACTGCTCGTAAACTCTGTGTGTTATTCCATATCATTTGCTCATTGCTTGTATATCATGCTCTCGTATAAGTAAACTTCTCTCTTCTAAACCATTGTGTTGTTGTCCTGACTGGGGTACAGTAGACATGGGCCTGCATATGCACGCTGACCTGCGCCAACGTTCACTATATTCCGAAATTCGCTCGAGAAAATCAATCTCACTAGAGTGCTCAGTCTGGCAAACTGACTCTCAACCTTTCGATTTTTTTTTCTCTTATGTTTCTTTGATCCACGGGTGAGTTGTGCTGGTAAGGCATGTTGCTGTGTTCGCGGCTGTCACACGCTTCTCTTCGGCCGCGCGGGCTCGAGTCCATTCTCATCGAGGGCACACGATCCATCCATCCTTGGCGCGCACACTACACATTCTCAACAACAAGAACCACCAACTACAACTTCATACACGTCTCTGCCCCATCTCGAGCCCCCTACCATTCACACTAGCACACGACACCCGATCACATTCATTTCCTTATGATGCCTTTTATAATCAGATGCAATTTTCCCCTCCCTTTGACTCTAGAGTGTTGCTATCGAGACGTTACCGTGGTGGAAACTGGTGCCTGCCCCAGAGTGCATTGCCTCCTCATGTACTCACTCGGGTTCCTCCGCCCGCTCTCCCACGCCACCTCCAGGCAGGGGTGGGTATTAGTTGAAACTGCTGGTTTTACAGATTGATACGCACTTATTTGTTGCATTGATTTTTTTTCCTTCATTTTTCATCATGTTTTTGTGTGTGGCACATTGTGAACTGTAATAAATTAATTAAAATTAATTATTTCTGCATGCAGGCAGCACTGCGGTCTCGGAGAGAGAGCGCGCGATAGTGCGCGCTGTGGCAGAGCGCGCAGACGGTAGTAGACATGCACTTACGCTGCTGAAAATAGAGATAATTTTTTTCTAAACGTTTCTTATGATACCATGAAAAATATAGTTGCACATACGCAGCAAACACCACTTGTAGTAAGCAGTATATTCATTGACTTGCCACCATTCAAATGTGTCATCCATCATAGTTCTGCACATACGACTGAACGATGAACGACGAAGCTTGACAAAAAAAAGTAAGAGAAGAAATTTCTATGAAATTCAACAAAAGCACATATATTATCTCTCAAAAGTACTTGCGTTAAAAGAGAGTCTTGACCCAATTCAACAAAAGCGCATGCATACAAACACTAACACAAACCTGCGCATACCGGACTGTTAAAGTAATCGATGAAATATAATCAATGTTAGAGAGAGGGAGATATAGAGATAGATAGAGCTGCAGCGTTGTGTTAGTTTTTGTGAACGTTTAATGCATGCGCTTGTTGAATTGGGTCAAGACAAAGTGACTCTCTTTACGCAAGTACTTTTGAAATATAATAAGATGTCTAGCAGATTCATTGCCTCCCGTATTAAACACTACAAAAGAGTGTTATATTCAAGTTTTATTTCGAAAAACAAATGAGGAAACAATTTTGACATAGTAGGTAGAGCACAGGGAGTGTAACTGTAGAGAGATGAATGGACAGAGTAAAACCATGGTAAAACACTTGCAAAACACACACACACACTGACACACTGAAACCATTCACAGGAGTGTCACTACAATAAATAACGCGTTTACAACCTTACAAACTATTACAACGTGTCAGTGCCAGAGAGATACACACACTTCTCATAGTCTCTAGGAGGGACGGCGGGCAGATCAGTGGATGGGTAGATCGGAACCACCGGCGGCGAGATCACGGTTGGTTGTTGGAGAGCTTGTCGACGATAGAGGACAGCTTGCCCTTGGGTTTGCTGCTACTGCTACTACTGGGAGTGGCGGGGGCAGCCGAAGTGGCAGCTGCAGCCGCGGACAGAGCAGCCAGCATCGTCGGGTCCATCAGACCCTGCAACGACCATACATCTCTCTCCCTCTCGCTCTCCCTCTTTCTCCCTCTCCCCACCCACCTGCATAGCCATCGGCGAGAGCATCGACAGCAGCAGCGGATTCAGCTCGTCCGCCTTGCCCGAACTAGTCGACGCACCGCCCAGACCCAGCCTGCAATCAATCGATCAATCAATCAATATAGCCAGAGATTCGTTTTGTTGTATTTTTTTTTCTATCTTGTCATGTTTGTACATTTTTTTTCTTTCTTTTGCACGAGTTGTTAAAAACCCGTATAAATTATTATTATTAGATAGCGGTACCCACACCCGCCCACTCACAGCAACGGGTTAATTCCGCTGGCGAGGAGCTGTTGTTGGAGTAGCTGCTGCTGCATCATCATCTGCAGTTGAAGGGCCTGCTGTTCAAGGCTCGCTGCCGCCGCCGCCGCGGCAGCCGCGTTCGACGTCGACGACTTGGGAGTGGGAGTTGCCGGGGCCGCTGGCTTGTCGCTACTGCTCGTCGAAGGCGCGGGAGTGCCGCCGGTCGAGAGACGATCCACGTGCGACTTGCCCACCACCGCAACCGCCGAAGCTACGCCGGAAGAGTGCACGTCACAGTCCTGAATGAGAATGAGAATGAGAATGAGAATGAGAATGAGAATGAGAATGAGAATGAGAATGAGAATGAGAATGAGAATGAGAATGAGAATGAGAATGAGAATGAGAATGAGAATGAGAATGAGAATGAGAATGAGAATGAGAATGAGAATGAGAATGAGAATGAGAATGAGAATGACCACCCACCTTGTTCTTGTCGAGCCAGGCGGCTAGAGTGGCGAGCGTCGGCCACTTGTTCGCAGGCAGCAGCTGTCCGGTCGATCGAGTCAACACTGGCACCGGCTGATCCATGCCAGACGTGCTCGCAGATGACGTCGCCGCAGCCGACGTGCTCGCCGTCGACGCCTTCCTCGGAATCTCGCCCGGCTCCAGCTTGGGACTGGCCGGCCTGGGCGTGGCGGGCTTGGGTGTGCTGGGAGTGGGCGGGGCGGGAGTGGGCGGGGCAGAGGGCTTGGCGCTGGCGGGCGCCGGGGTGGAGGCGCTCGACGGCGGCTCTTTGCCGAGGCTGGCCAGGTCGAGCACGTAGTTGGGATGCGCGGCGAGCCACTGCGCCAGGTTCTTCAGCCGCGGGGCTGCGTCGCCCAGCAGACGCTCCCGCGTCGACGTGTTCTGCACCGGGATGCGCGTGTCTGGAAGAAAAGGGTAAAGTAAACAACAACAACAAACAGAGGGTTTTCAAAGTAGATCGGATAACAGATAGTAGAACATAATAGCTAACAAACTAGTAAACAACAACCAACCCTGCGGGAGGTTGGCCAGTGCGAGGAGTTCGTTGAAGTTGAACTGTCCTAGCATGGCAGCAGCGGCGGCAGACTGTGCGGCAGCGCTGGTCGAAGCGGCGGCTGCCGCAGACGTGGACGCCTGCTGCTCGGCAGCAGCTGCCGCTGCCGCCGCAGCCTGCTGTTGCTGCTGTTGCTGCTGTTGCTGCTGCTGCTGAAACGAGTACTTATTGTTTCAAGAAACTCGGTGCAACACGAGTTGAGAGATTCATGGCTACTTGGTTTGCATGGGAAACAAGCACACGACTACCTCACCCACTCACCTTCTTGCTGAGGTTGATGGCGTCCTCGGCAGCGACTGCAGCGAGCAGCTGCTGGGTGAGCAGCGCCTGCTGCGCCGCCGCAGTCGCCGACGCAGACGACGTCGACGTCGACGTGCCCGGCATCTAGAAGAACGTCCAGTTCGAATCAATCGATAAATCGTTATAATTTAAAACAGTCGTTATAATCAAAGACTCTAGTATGGCCATTCTTGTTACTATCTAGTAGAGAGATAAACGCAATACCAAGAATTAAAAAAAATCGATACGCACCTGGAAGAGACTGGCGAGGAGCTGTGCGGACAGAGCGTTGGCAGCCGCGCTGCTGCCACCGCCACTGGCACCGCCCAGCAGACCCGGCATGAGGAGAGCAGACTGCATCATCGCCGCCGCCATTGGAAGGTCTTCGAGCTGAAGGAGAGGGAGGGTGAGAGAGAGGGGGAGAGAGAGAGAGAGAGAGAGAGAGAGAGAGAGAGAGAGAGAGGGATGGAGAGAGGGAGAGAGTCGCGCCACTGACCCCTCGCAGTCCGCCGAGCAGTGACTGTTGCATCATGGCTGCGGCGCGCATCTTCTCCTTCTCCTCGCGTCCCTTGCTGCGGGAGGAGGAGGAGGAGGTGGAGGGGGTGGAGCGGCGGGACGCCTCCACGCGGCGACGCATCTAGAAACAGCACTTTATCATTGTTACTTTCTCTCCCCCTCTCTCTCCCCCTCTCTCTCTCCCTCACCTCTCCCTCTCCCCCTCTACCTCTACCTCTCCTCTCTCTCTCCCTCTCCCTCCCTCTCCCCCTCTCCCTCCTTCTCCTTCTCCCTCTCTCCCTCCCTCCCTCTCCCTCCCTCTCCCTCTCCCCCCTCACCTCATCGTCGCTGTCCTCCACACTCTCCACCTGTCCCGCCCCGTTCCACTTGCCCGTCTCCACCGTCGTGCAGATCTCGATCACGCGACGCAGCAGCGTCTTCTCCGACGGACGGATGATCTAGATGGTGACGTCATCAATCAATCAATCAATCAATCAATCAATACCCGAACATAGTGACGTCATCTCTCAATCACCAACCCATACCTTCTGGAAGAGCTGATTGCTCGCAATGTTGGCGGCTATTCCATCAATGCCGTTCTTGTGGCAGATAAGGATGAGTTCTCTATCGTGCGCGCTCGTCCACCCGGATGGCATGGCCTCCGTGCTGCACAGACGCAGGGTAGTCGCCACAGTGTCCAGCCCGGCTGACACCATAGCGTGCACCTGCAATCAATCAATCAATCAATCAATCAATTGAAAATCAAGTTATAGATTACTACTCGTCTTCCGGGTGCACATGTACATGAGAGGGATCGATATGTTATATCATTCAATAAGTAATCATAAATCAATCAATAAATCAATCACTCGCCTTCCTGGTGAGGTGCAGCCGGTTCATGAGCTTCTGCGCCTTGCGCGCCGTCATCGCCTCGACTGACAGCGCGCGTTTCGTGTCCAGCGCGCCCAGCTCACCGCCTTGCACCTGCAATCGATCGATCAAATCAATCATTATATCATATCAGCTGAATCAGACACAACCAATCAATCAATCGATCTATCCAGCACAACTTTTCATATCACGAGAAAGCATGACAGACGAGAGCGAGAGAGAGGGGAGAGAGAGGGAGAGAGAGAGACCTCCGCCTACCTTGGTGCACATGGCCAGAATGCAGTACAGCTGTTCCTGCATCTGCTCGTCACTCTTCCCTGCGAGGAGAGGGGAGAACGCGCGGAACGCGTCCCAGTCGATCGCGTTCGGATCGCCAGACTGCAAACAACGGGGTGGTAAACAAGTAAAGGTGTGGCTCTTCGAAACAGTCTCTTCGAAACACAATGTTTGGTCGTGTTTCGAAAGCAGTCGCGAAGGCAATTTTGAAGAGACTGACCGCTACTTTAACAAGTAAACAACCCAGCAAACAAACAAACACTTATGAAACTAAATGCCTATGCCTAGACCCCTAGACAATCACTAATAAATGAAACAAGTAGAAAGTAAACAAACAAACAAACAAACAAACAAACAAACAAACAACCCTCACCTTGTCCTTCATGCCGAACGCCTTGAGTACTCGCATGTACTCCTGCTCCTCGCGGCGGCTCCATCGCAGTCGGTCGTACACCGGGTCGTGTAGGTTGCGCTGCGACACCGCCACCAGGCGCTTCCACCTAGAGACACCGACATACTCTCTCTCTCTCTCTCTCTTTCGCTATTCATCTCTCTCTCTCTCCACATATATCCTGTCCTCCTTACCACAACCACTAACCCTATCTTGATCTCATCACATTCTCTGTTACTGTCTCCCATCCTTCCATCTCATACTCAGTGCGCCTCCAACCGACTGGTGTAACCAGTCTCCCACCAGTCTCCCACCAGTCTTCCACCAGTCTACCACCAGTCCCCCTCTCCCCCTCTCACCCACCTCGCCAGCATATCATTGGCAGTCGGCACAGTGTCCATTCCCTTCTCCTTCAACGGGAAGCAGTCGTCCTCTCGAATCGCGTCCAGCGTCTCCAGACCGTACTTGTACGCACCGAGCAGCAGCGCCTGCAATCAATCAATCAATCAATCAATCAATACTAATCAATCGGTAACCCACCTTATCACATGCCGCGTCCCACTCGGGGGTCAACGGCTCGGCGAGCGCCGGCACCGTCACCTCCATCTCCTCCGACTTCTTCCCGGCCATGATAGAGTCGAGGTGCGCCGAGATTATCTCCTGAAACCATAATGTAATCCTCCTTCTCCCTAAACCACTCATCCTTCTCCTCCTTCTCCCTAAACCACTCCTCCTCCTTCTCCTCCTTCTCCTTCTCCTCCCCCCTCCTCCTCCCCCTCCTCCTCCTCCTCCTCCCCCTCCCCACTCACCTTCTCCACATGCCGGCACTGCTCCACCCTGACCATGAGCTTATTGGCATGCCGGTGCACGTGTCGCTGGAAGCTCGTGTCGAGTGCGAACGCGGGTGGGTTGTACTCGGGCAGGGCCGCCCATCCCTCCATAAACATGGCAGCGCCGCGGCCCCGGGTCGTCGACGACTTGGCACCCTGTGAATCGATATCAATAATCGATATACCAATCAGAACATTACTATCAACACTAATCTCAAAGTAGATCGAGTTCGAGAGAACAAAACGCATACCTGCGGTATGATCAGCTTCCATATAAACTCCCTCGTCCGATCGTCTCCTCTGAACTCTCTGAGACAGTGGAGGAGCAGGGTGCGGGCAATGTGTTCAATGTCCTGCTCCGACACCTCCAGCTCCCCGTTCTCCTTGATCAACGCCCACCGACCCCAGCCCCATGAGGACAACAGCTTCTCCACCTGCGAGCGATATCGTTATCAATCAATCGATAAGTCATGGTATCTTACAATCTTCTTACATTCTTACATTATTTTTACAACTGTATCTTACATTATTCGGTAAACTTATCACAAGTGATTTGATCATGTTATACGATAATCAATCAATAAATCAATCAATAAATCAATAAATCGATAAATCGATAACCAACACCCACCTTGAAGTACTCGCTCTTGTTGAAGGCCAGCTCGTCGGGTCGGTACGACACAGAGTAGTCGTCGTCGTCGTCGTTGCGTCTGCTGGGGATGATGACGTCATTTCTCCCTCTCCCTCTCTCTCGCCTCTCTCTCTTTCTCCCCTCCCCCCTCTCCCCCCCTCTCTATCCTCACCTTCTCTTTCTAGCAGAAGCTGCTCCCCCTGCCGGCCTCTTGCCTCCCCTTCTCCCGTCCCCGCTGCTTGCATCCGAGTCCGCGTCGTCGCCCTTGCCCAGGTCGCTCGCCTCGAATCTGGAAAAAGGGACAGTCAAACCCAGACGCTGGGACAGACAAACATATACACGAACAACTCCCTTCGAAACGCATTGGAAACACGAGAAAACTGTGCTGTTTGAGTTTTGAAACCGAGAAACAGACACGGAACAAAAGGACAAACGCGCACACACCCCCACTCACCGCTTCTTCCTCTGCCTCGGCTCGCTGACAATGAGCTGCTTCTCGCCGTTCGCCTCGGCCTGCGCCTTCTCCACGTCAATCTCCGCCTTCTTCGCCCACTTGCTCCAGAAGTTGGGGTCGTCAATGTCAATATCATCACTATTCGACGTGACGTTGAAGCTGGCCTTGGCAAAGCTGCTGCCCTTCACACCCGCTTCAATCGTGATGGTCTGCGTCCGCCGCTGCAGGATCGTGTCAATGTCCTCCTCGTTGAACTTGCTGCCCTCGTTGGCGTCGTCCATCAGACTGCCGTACGCGCCCTTCTTCAACAGCTCCTCCACCTCCTTCCGCGAGAGCTGGGTTGACGTGTCCTTCAGCGCTGTGGTTGATTGGAGCACGGCGCGATCGAGACCCAGCTTGAGAGACGCCTGCAAAGGGTGTGGGTGTACTCTCTCTTTCTCTCACTCTCTCTCCCCCTCTCTCTCTCCCACCTTGTCGAACATTTCCCTCTCATACGTATTGGCTGTGACCAGCCGGTATATCTTGACCATCTTGGTCTGTCCTATCCGGTGACAGCGCGCCTGCGCCTGCAGATCGTTCTGCGGGTTCCAGTCCGAGTCGAAGATGATGCACTGAAACAGCTATGACGTCACACAAATCACTTATCATCATATGAATCAAATTCATCATTAATCATCATCCTAATCACATATCGATGACGTCACACCCACCAAAACGACGTCATACATGATTAAATTAACACAATGACGTCACGGAGAGTGACACCAGATCAATCACCATCCCACTAATCACCATCCTAATCACATGACAATGACGTCACACACGCACCGTATCAGCCGCCGTCAAGTTGATGCCGAGTCCTCCGGCCCTTGTGCAGAGGAGGAAGACGAAGCGGTCCGAGTCTTTCTTGGAGAAGCGGTCGATCGACGCCTGTCGAACGTCGCCGCGCACGTTGCCGTCGATACGCTCGAACGGGTAGCTGCAAGGGGACCGTCTGTCTGTCTGTCTGTCTCTCTCTCTCCCTCTCTCTCTCTCCCTCCCTCTCTCTCTCTCTCTCTCTCCTTTTCTCTCTACATTTTACACCCATACTGAACACAATCACTTCTCTACTATGACGTCACAAGCCCAACCCCCTCACCTCATATTGATGAGGAACTCCTCGATCAGATCGAGCACCTTGACCATCTGCGAGAAGATGAGCACCTTGTGGCCGTCCTTGCGCAGCTTCGGCAACAGCTTCTCGATCAGAACCATCTTGCCCGACTGAAACCGGGTAAGGTGAGAGGAGAGAGAGAGAGAGGGAGGAGAGAGAGAGGGAGGGAGGAGAGAGAGAGAGGTATAGAGAGAGGGAGAGAAAGAGGGTAGAGGGAGAGAGAGGGAGAGAGAGAGGAGAGAGAGAGAGAGAGATCCTCTCCACTCACCGCCTCGATGAGCCCCCTCCGTGCCAGCTTCTCATCGTCCCAGTCCGGGTGGAGCAGCTTGAACTCGCTGAGAATCTGCTCCTCCGCGCCCTGCAATCAATATCAATCAATACCAATAGCATCAATCAAATCCATACCACTCATTCATCTTCATAACACCTGGAATGAGCAACCGGGTGGCATTAACACACAATCATGATGAATCCTCAACCTACTTGAGGAACGGAAAACGGATGGCAACACCAAAACCAACCAAAACCTTTTTCACAATTCCTAGAACCGCCCCCCCTACCTCTAGCCAACAGTGTCTGCATCACCAACCATCCAACAAAGCTCTTGTTCACCATTCACCACGAGACACATACCTGAATGAGGAAGGGGTGGCAGCAGC